>CM062819.1:1246316625-1246916625 GCA_031772625.1 Pinus tabuliformis
TACATTTTTGTCACAAAGCGACATTAATCAGTACATGACTATCCATGAACCAAAAAACTGAATTGACACTGGACGATGATCATATCAACCCTTTTCCATGACTACACCCATGTCAACACCAATCCTGCAAAGATGAACGACAAAACACATGTTGTCGACCAAGTCCTGGGGAACTGTCGATGAACTCATGTCGACAACCAGGCGCTGACCCATCTTAACTGAACACCATGAAACCATAAACATTACCTGAACAACCTGAGCCATAACCAACACTGTCGAATTGTCGAAGCTGAACTAAAATGACGACGACACTAAACACTGATGAGGACACTTGAACACCTGTACAATTGAATCAATGGAATCCTCCTGGATCAATGAAACACGAGTTTTCTTACCCAATAGAAAATATTTTCAAATCATTTTCTCTAGTTTTGACAACATGGGTAGATCCTTGACAACATTCTTCTTGCTCAATTTGACTATTTGATCAAATTTTAGATGCCCAAGTCTCCTATTCCACAACAAACTCTCATTAATCTTTGATAAGCAACATCTCTTTGTTTTCTCTTTTAGAACATAAACATTATTGTTTGTTCTCACAACTTCAACTACTATTTCACCTATGCTTGTAGACTTGATTTGACAATTTTTAGCTTTAAAAATCACATCATAGCCTTGATCACACATTTGAGACACACTAAGTAGATTGTGCTTCAGACCATCAACAAATAAAACATTATTAGCTTTACCTTTTCCATTAGACTGACTGATAACTCCTTTACCAACAATATTACTAGGTGTATGATTACCAAAGGTTACATTACCCTTTTCAACTAGTTTCCATGTCAATAACTTGCTTCTGTCTCCTGACATGTGCTTAGAATAGCCATGGTCTATATACCAGTGACTGCCTTCATTCTGAGCATACAAAACAATATCATATTGCTTTGTTTTCTCCTTTTCTCTCCAGAACTTGGTCTCTTGATTAATCTGCTCAATAACTGATTCAAACCTCTTTTCCTTAAGTCTTGAATCAGTTGCTCTATGCCCAAAATTTTGACATTTAAAACATTGCATCAGAATATTCAAAGGAGCAAAATAATTGTTGTACCTAGGACTTCTCTTCCTCTGTCTAATCTATTGATTTCTTCTTCTTGTTCTTAGTTTCATGTAGGATAAATTCACTTTACAAATTATTTCTTTATGGCCATAATTGGTGCTGGTAAAACAATAACCTAGAAAAATATCAACATACCTAGAAAATTGTCTTCTATTAATTTGCTAGGTTGATTTCTGAGTTTTTCAATTTCCCTAACCAACGTTGTTATATGAAAAATTTATCTCTTTAATTTCTTGTTGTTGATCATTCTTTAACTGGTTATTGGATTGTGGGGTATATTTTCCTTTTTGCTATTACACAATCCCTCCTTTTGCTTCTGGTAAAATGGTGATGTATTTCTTACCCTTTGACTTTGATGTTGCGCTCGATTCAGCCTCAAATCCAAGACCAATTTGATCTTTAGAAACTCTCTTTGCTTCCAAAGGATCCCTTAGATTATCAGTACCTTTTCCAAACTTGTGATTAAAGCTCAATTTGGTTTTTTCCTTTTCTAATTCTTTTCTCAGCAAAAAAAATCCACCCTCTAGCCTTTCATAAGCTTGATTCTTCTCACTCAGTTGTTGATTTAAATATTCTTGAAACTTCTTACCTTCTTCAATTTGTAGAAGTAATGGTTCAATGGATTCAACCTTTTCCTTTATCAGTGACTCATAAGATTTATTTTTCTTTCTCATTCTTACTATTTATTCAAGTGCACTTACCATCTCTCCTTCTAAATCCACTTCATCCTCTTCTTCATCAGAATTAATGGCTTCAACTTACAAATTGTATAAATACATAAGCATGAATTCTTTTAGACTTTCATCATATCTTTCTTCATATGAGGATTGACTCATTTCACTTTCATAGGAGATGGCTTATTGGATGTAAAGACTCCTCTTCTTATCCTTCTTTCTATCTATTTGAATTTTCCTGAAATTTTATCTTGGATCATAATCCTTATTCTTCTTTTTAGGAAATTTTGAAGCACAATGACCAACTTTTCCACAATTAAAGCACTTAAAAGGTTACTTGGCTTTATAATTGCCTGATCCTCTCTTGAGCTTCCTCACAAACTTGGTTTCTTCTTCATCTAATTCACAACATGAATCATCATGCTATTCCTTGGGATTCTTATATGCTTTGAAGGTTGACTCTTTTGTTGTAGAATTGCAATTTGATATTCTCATCTCATAGGAAATAAGGATTCAAAGTAATTGGTCTAGGGTGAGAGTGTTCAGATTGGTCATTTATTCAATGGTTGAAACCTTGGGATTAAATATCTTAGGAAGAGATCTCAACACCTTTTGAACTACTACATATTCTTCTAATTTCTCATCAAGGCCTCTTATAGTGTTCACAACCTCATCAACTCTTAAAAAGTATTTTGCAATATCTTCATCATCATGCATCTTCAAAGACTCGAATTTCATTCTAAAACCTTGAAGTTTAGCTTTCTTTACCTTGTTATCACCTTTGTAACAGCTACTCATCTTGTTTGATATAGATTTGGTCGATGTACAATCCATTACTTTGACAAGTTCTAATTTAGGTAAGCCAAAAAGTAGGGAATTCATGGCTTTAAAATTTCATGTGAACTCCATATTCTGATCTTTCGTAATAACTATTGGAGGCTTTTGATATTCTTCTTCCACAACATCCCATACATCAGCTCCAAGTGATTGAATGTAGGTTTTCATCCTTAATTTCCAAAACACATAGTTTGTTCCATTGAACATAGGTGCCCTATTGGGAAATCCTCCTTCCTATTTTGCCATGGTCCTTGATATCTATTCCAACTATTAAAATGATATGAAGTAACTTGGAACTAATACCAATTATTGGAAACCAGGACAATACTGAGAGGGGGGTGTTGAAGGAAATGTAACTAGGTTCGGTCTTCATAAATGTAATTTTGATATTTGCACTTATTCAAGAAAAGAAATATTTTTTTTATAATATATTTCAATGAGTTTCTTTCTCATTGAATTAGGTCCAGCACTAGTTTAAGTGGTATAGGAGAGTCAAATAGTCAAAAGGAAATGTTGAAGGACTTAAGGGCATGTTACACCTTGTATAAATATGTATTAAAGTCAAAATAATACCTCCAAGAAAAGTCAAGTCTCCTACTATGATAAGGCACCATCAAGAAGATCCTTCAAGCATGCAACGCCACCTAAAGAACCAGATAAATTCTACACTTCAAGTCGGCCTGCAAACAATTGACTAGTCAGCCTAAATGGAGGGACAGTCCTCTATATATAGAGGTTTTCCATTCCAATAAAACGCATTGATTCAATTCTGAAATCTGAAAAGGAAATAAGGAGAAGAGGAATGAATGAAGCCAAAGAAAAAGGGTCTACAAGAGCAGTGAAGTAAGAAGGAAGAACAGTGAAGGTAGGGGATTGTTTCTAGGGCTAGAAACAGTCACACGTGCGAGGAGAAGAAGGAGAAATCTGCGGATATGATAGCATGAACAATAATTCAATATTCTTTTATTTTTTGGGTTTGAAATTAAGGTCTACAAGGCATCCCTCTAAGATCAAAGAAGAGACCCTCACAAATGAAGGAAGAAGGAATAAGGCCGAGCAAGAAGAGGACTGTTTCTAGGGCTAGAAGTAGTCACACATATGGAAAAAGAAGAGGACAAGTATGCAGCTAGTGAACAATCGTCACATCATTGTTTGGGTGATAAATCAAGCCTACAAGGACTCCAAAGCCTAGTGAAGGAGCCTATCTCTCTAGTGAAGGTGGAAAGGAGGTGGAAGGACCCTAGGATGAAGTGTCGGGAGACAAAGTGTCGGAAGGAGAAAGTCTATGTGTCGGGGAACAAAGTGAAAAAATGAGGAGAGGACTTGACTTGTGCTTGCAGGATATTCTAAGTCAACATTCTAGGGTTTGGAATTGATCAATAGAAGCTTCAATAAGAGAAATTCACTAAAGGGTTTTCCTCTCAAGAGAAGAGAGGTTTTGGCCCTGAAAAAGAGCCAATATCTTATGTTCTTGTTCTTATGTTTTGGTAGTAGTTTAATGAAGTACACACACATGCATTAATAAGAAGAAGAAGAATATTAAGCTAAAAGAAAAGTAAAAAGACTCCACAAATTGTTATCAAGTAACAAAGAATCACAGTACACCACTTTGCCCTAGATTCTTCAACAGGGGGGTGAATCAGTATTATAGGAATTAAAAAAAAAAAAAAATCACTTGTAACAATATTAGGACACCATAAAAATCTTCAACAATTAATTCATATGAGCATGGCATGAACCAACATGAAAAGCATAAATAACACACAAAGATTCTTAAAACTTTACTTCAATTCCCTCACGAGGAAAGCTACAACTTGCTTTAACAAGTTTCTCTAGATACAACCACTAGGAAGCTACAACTCCATGATTTAACAGTTACAACTAAATGGACCTACAACCCCAAAATATTTACCAACACATACTGGAAGGAGCTATAACCCTTGATATGCAAGCTACAACTGCTTGACATCAATGATTCATCTTTCATCCATTTTCACACTAGAACCATGAATGCCAAATATGTTTACAAAATAAAACAATCTGTCTCTTCACGCACTCACCAAATCACCTTCAACAATCTCTGACTATTGAGTACACCAGAAACATCAATTCACCTCTACTCGCACCCTGCCACCACAATTCTCTGCTCAATTTTTCACCAAACTTTCTAAATGAATTCTGTTTATATATATTTTTTACTGATATTTTTATCTTCTTTTCATTTTAGTTATATTCACTTTAATTCTTGCATTAATTAGTTATTTCTAGCTTTCTCCTAGTTAAAATATGTCTTCTAAACTGATCAGCAAGTTATCAACCTCTGTTCTGCTATTATGAGCTCAAATTATGAGTTTTTCTATTAATTTTTGCTATACTAGCACTTTACAGGGTTTAGCATAAGTTTTAGTTGCAGTTCCAACTTTAGTTGGCCACTAAATATAGAAAAATTGTCGAAATTACTGCCAATAATGTCCATGCCACCAAATATATCCTTTAACCCATGGAAGTTATTATTTTGGGTCCTTTGGCCCATAAGACCACATGCTATCACCTCATTTTAGTCCTTGAGTGCTTAAATATTTATCTCCGCGCCTTTTCTCCTTAAGCTTTGTTCCCTCAGTTATTGTTCTGAATAAAACCCTATGTTGGTGCTTGAACTTGGACCCCAACTCCTTTATCCTAACACTATTAACATTTGCCTCTTTATATTCCTTCGGGTTCTACATTACAAGATGACGTGTCCCATGGGGTCATTGTGTGCCTCTTCCCATTGACAACTTGTTGCTCAATTATACATGTCGACATGTCCCAGTGCTATCACCCTATCATTCTCCTCCTACTACTTAAGAATCTGTCTGGGGTCTTAGAGTCGAGATGAGGTGTCCCGGTGGGTTCGCTTGCTCCACCTAAGAACCAACAAGGAAATGCCATGTTTCCCACTGCCAAGTCATCCCGATGCACGGTCAGCCCTCTAGTTCTTCGCATGCACAGCTCAAACCTTTTGAGATCTTGCCTATAGGATGGCATCATGTTGTCATCATCAGTTCCGCATGGTGCCTCTGGAGTGGTGACACATGTCACCCAGAAATGTTCCACTAGGGTACCTAAAAACCCCAAAATTGCATGACATGTCTCCACCTCTTATTGGCCCCATGTCATTAATGTTGATGTCATCTGTGACGAATAATATTCTAGAGCATAGCCCAACTATTTCATCCCAACCATTAACTTCCATGTGTGCCTTAGAACCTTCGGGATTGGCCCTGTGGGATGATCTGTCACTGAGCTCCACTATCTTCCAGTAAAAATGCTTGTTGTAGTATATTTTCAGGCCACGTCTACCCGATCCTTAGTGAAAACAACTTATGGTAATGTGATCCCCTTGCAGGTTGTTTGTGGTTTTGAGGACAGGGGATGATGCAATCAACCTCATCCATCGATCTTGCGGTTGGAGGTTTGGCCAAACATCTTTGTGCCACCCCTCTACGCTTTAAATGTCGAGCAATAAACCGTGTCACAATTACACCGATGTTTGCATGGGGATGCGTGGTGGAAAATACACCCACGAACCTGCTCTCCTTTTAACCAGTTGGGTCCCACCAACTTCTCTGTCAGTTTTTCTCGTATGCCAAACTTAACTGCTACTAAGACCACCTCTACTAACTTTATCTCTGCAAATTTTAACTTTTTGGGTCTCTGGATTTGACTAGCTATATATGTCGATCTAGGAGGCCATTTTCAATCTTACACATACCACTGGAAATATATTTCATATATTTATCCATCTACTTGGGTTCCATAGGCTCTTGAAGTTATCTGTTGCACTAGAAATGCCTTCAAAGTCTCTACGCCATTTCACCTTTGTTGATCTTAATTCTTCTTATTATATCTGAACCCTTATCACCTGTTCCATCATCATTAATACTTTTGAAACCTTTTCCACTAAGGAAAACATATTTATAACATTAATCTCCCTATAATCAAAAAAATCTCTCCATTTCCCATTCATTTTGGGCACAATAATTAGAGGTGATTCCCATTCACTGTCTGAAATAGGGTAAATGAATATTGCATCTAACAATTTCTACATTTCTTCTTTTACTATGTCCTTGAGTGCAGGGTTCATCCTTCTTTGATGTTTATTTGATGTGTACATAATGAGGGGTGGACCCCTTTCATTTCTTTGTAAACCCAAACGAAGGCATTAAGGTGTTTCTCTAAGGCAGTAAGCAATCGTTCCTCTTGTTTTGTTGAAAGGGAAGGACTAATTTTCAGGGTTCTATAGGGGTTGATTTTCAAAATTTTGACGCGGCCTTGATTAGAACTAGCAGTGAGTAATTCTACCTATCGACTGTATTTAGGATGTCCTAAATTTTCCTCTCTTAATCCATCAATTTGCATGGAAACATGATACCTTTTTTTGCTGAAAATTATCAATTAGATTTTCTTCATCCAGTTGCCTACTTCCAATAGTGGCTTCTAGTGTACAAATGGGGTAGGGGGATGATTGATAAAATTATTCCTCTTCTTCCTCTTATACCCACAGGGGAAAATCATTATAAACAAGGGGTTAAGCAGGACGGTATAGTGCAAGTTGTTTTGTGAGTTGTTCATTCTTGATTGTCATGTTCCCATCTCTAAAACTAATATATGCATAAAAAATAGGTAACCAAGGTCCCCCTAAGATGAGAGGATACCCATTGAACTTGGTATTAGGCTGGAGTAAAAGGAAATTAGTGGTACTCCCAGGAATTGATGGATACAATAACATCATCAATGACACCCTCAGGTGCTACTATGGATTTGTCGACAAGTTGCAGCATTGTTGTTGTTTTCCTTAGGGATTCCTAGATGTTAAGATTAAGAATGGTTTACGTAGTCATGGCATTGATTGTAGCCCCTAGATCAATGAGTGCATTGGGGACTACAATATTTTTAATATATACATCCACTATCAAGCTACCAGGATATAAATACTTTGGGGAAATGACTTTTTGTTGTCGTGGCTACAACCACCCTCCAAAATTTTTCCCTAGCTTCATTTTGGAGCCTCCCTACCAACCATCCTCAACCACATGTCTTTCACTTTCAAGAACATAGGCTTCAGTTGTTTCATAGAGTCTTGCCAGCCTGTGCATGCAAGTTTGTTCCACCTCCTTCACAGGCTTCTTTCCAGACTTAGTGTCAGTTGTTGGTTGAGTAGCTCCCTCTGGGAATTGTGAAATTCTGGAGGGTAACCAACCTTCCCTCTATAAATTGCGCAAACCTAGATGGACACCCAAATGGGCTCCAGAATTGTGCAATTCTTCCTGACAGTATTCCTCTCAAAATTTGTGTAATTCATCCCAAGTCAGCTACTCAACCCAGAAATTACTCAATTATGGGCAGCAGTCACTTGCTGCTCCCAAAAATTGCACAATCCCTTTGGGACAACTAGCCCAGCAGCTATCAAAAATTGCACAAATCAGTCAGGCAGCCTGTCGGGCTCAGAAATTGCGCAATGCAGTCAGACAGGCTTCCTTGAGAAAATTGTGCAATCTAACCCAACACAATTGCTCAGCCCAAAAATTGCGCAATCCTAGGAAACAGTCACTTGTTCCTCCCAGAAATTGCACAATCCCTATAGGACAGCTAGCTCTGCTCAGCCCAGGAAAAGCGTATATTTTCATCCCAGGCTCACAGACTAATGAATGTGCCTTCAGATTGATCAGTTCCCTCCAAGACCGAGTAAAACTGATTTGCATTCATGGATTGCTTTTCCCAAGGAAGCATGCAAAGGCATCCCTAGATTTAGGGAACTATTTTTAGCAGCTATAGGTTACATGCAAGGATCATTTCAGAAACCCCCCACCAAGTTTCGCTTTTCCTAGATTTGTGGCATGCGCATCATAACCTCGATCTTATCAAAACTCATCAAACGGATGTTGCAAAGCTCATTCCTCACATCGACCTTGCAGCTCTGACATCAGACATTGCATCTAGGAGTCATCGGCACATTCAGGTCAGTTGTTTCGGTGTAAGCCCATTTTTCATGTCTTGTGCCACGTTTCTATCGCTTTTTGTGTTTCACTTTGTGTGAATGTTGTCTGCTTGATTTCAGTGAGTGCTCGCTATTGTTTTGATGTATGTTAGCTTGTAGAAGCATCGATTCAGTTTTTGTTCGCATCTCACTATTGTCGCATGCATGACACTATTTTTGCAACGACGGTCGCCAATTCCGTTACTCACTTCACACACATGCATGTTTTCCCATTTTCTGAATTATGCACTCATTGTTTGCATGCATGATCATTCACTCTTGTTTACACTCAGATTCACCATCCATTCAGACTTCTCATGTTTTCAATCGCCCGTCGGCAGGTCTGGGTTACCTTAGCTTAGACCTTGTCCTGCCCGGCTAGCACTATACATTTTCGGAAGTGAAAGCTCTGCCTTCCCTCCTGAAATTGTGCAATTTTGGCCCAACACTAACCTCCAGGCTTTCATTGCGAAATTCTTGTAGGTAGTGTCTTGTTTGGTCCAGAAATTGCGCAATGAAATTTGTTGGTTGCATGTCACTACTGACTGAAATTGTGCATTGCGCAGTTTCAGTCCTTAGCAGGCCAGGCTGGACTATGCATTGCACAGTTCCAGCAATCAGTCAGCCTCCCGACAGCCCAGATTATGCCTTGCGCATTTTTGGGAGTTAGTCTCCCAGCCTCCGGGTGAAAATTCGCAATCTTCATAGAGAGTCACACAAGTATGTTGCATGTTAGTGCTTTAGTTTGTTTTGGTTTTTGACTGACAGATTACTTATCATGAGTGTTGTTATGTCTCTAGGTATCACAGGTTTTTGTCTACCTCTCTGCAGCATAGGTACAATGGCTTCCAGGAGAGAAGATTTGGAGACACCGTTTAGAGAACACTTAGGAATGTTGTCGATCAAGTGTCTATGAAATTGCCTATCTATGAAGACATCAAGTTATTCATGCACAATGATATCAAGATGTAATGGCAACAACGCCACAGTGAGAAGCACCATAAACAACAGTAGAAGGTAGCACATCTTCATGCAAAAAATGCAAGAGGAAGGTTGTTGACAGCATAGAGGCAGAAAAAATTTGCAAGCTCAAGCAGATCCACTTGTGATGAAAGCAACTTTGGAGAATGAGGCGATGAGGTGATGGAATGATAAGAGGATCGTACAAAGGCAAAGAGAGAGAAACAAAGAAGGAGTTGCAAGTGCTCAAGCGGCAACCCAAGGAAGAACAGAAGTTGCACAGATAAGAAAAGGAGTTGCAGTGGGAACATATACAGCAGGAGGTGCAACATGCACAGACGGATGAAACTGTGGCCATACAAGTTATAGATCCATCCCCAGCAGCTGGAACGAAGCAGACAAGGTGTTTTGTTGATCGCATGCAAGGGAATTCAGCAGCATGCATGTCATTGTGCGCACGCATGCGATCCCACCCATTTGGCATGCTCAACAAGGCAAAGACAAGAAGCAAGTCTGACTGGAGTTGAACATGTATTTCGACAAGTTGATGCGCAAGGTCACTAGCACACACTTGGAGATCATCACATACACTATTCCTCAGTATGTTGTCGGTCCAGCTGCACTCAAGATGATGATGCACATGTTGTTGGACGAGTTCGAAAAAGGAGCCATATCAGTGTACCCGGATGTAACGGAGGCAAGAGTTCACTTTTAGCAGGATATCACCACTGAGCGCATGGACACCATCACAGACGAACAAGCTTGGCATCAGTTCACCATCGTCGACCATCACAAGGATGTTGAAGAGTTGGTCTCACCACAACAGTCTGAGTGTCAGTGATGTCTTGCATGGCTTGCTCAAGCCATTTTGTCTCAGATGGGCACATGCGCAGATTGTATGTAACGTCTTGTCAAGTGGAATTTCAAGTGTCAATAGTTGAAACAGTCATAGAGTAATTGAAGAGTCATGAGGGTAGATGAACAGTCACAAAGGGGCATGTAAAGGGTCACCCCACCCTTTGCTATAAATAGTCCCTCATAACTCATTATATAGGATTTTGGTCAGCCAAGCTTCCAATAGGAGTATCTTAGAGAAAGCTTAGACAGTATTGTAATGATCCTTGGCTTCTCCACTGTGTAGAGCTTATATATCTCTTTGGAGGAGCAGGTGGCAGTGACTATAACATTTCGCTGTCGTAACTAGTGGTTGGTCATGGTTGTATTGTATGACTGGAATTTCACTTCTTAATATAACAGAGCCAGCACGTTTCATGCATATGTTGTTATTGTATTTCAGCTAACTTGTCTACTCTAATGATATATGCATATGTTTTCTTACGCATGCATGTATGGCTTTCCTATATAAGTATGTATGGATCTTACTGAAATGTGTTGTTGGTTTAACCATCACTTTGGATTGCTAGCCCACTTGCTTTCCAGTTTGTGATGCATCTTTTCTTGTGTGTTCCCTTATTAACTCCGTGCTTTCACAGGTTTCCAAGGGGCACACTCACCTCACCCCCATGTGTTAGAATTGCTCATGCACCTTCCTTGACTTACTGCATATGTCACACCCTTGCTACCAACAGGGACATCTTACTCACTTCTGTGCACCATCGCGGTCAAGTCGATACCGTATGACCCACTGCTGGGACTCCTACACCAAACGGTATGAGGTCTAGTTGGGACTTCTTACTGGGGAGATCCCCTTTCATGTTAGCAGTTCCAGCACCATCAACATTTTGGTGCTAGAAGGAGGGCCAGATGACAAGTTGATTCCTCACATTTGTTTTGAATATTTGCATATCCATCATGACTAACTACAGAGTTTCTCTTATGGAGTGTATGTCTTACGGAAACGACTTCGAAATCTCGGAAGAGCTCTCGGATAACTTGTCACATAAAACATATGATAGTGGAGGCTATGTAGCCTAGGTTAGGCACATGGTCAGCGTTGTAGGCTCATGCGAAAGACATGGAATCTTTGAAGAATACATGATCTGTGCGTTGTTCGTCTACATGCTTCGAGGGCACCCATTGCACTAGTGTGCCACACTGTTTGAAACATCTATTCATTCTCTAGTTCATCTGGTCGCAGAGATATATTGTGCTTTTAATCACTTTAACCATAAAGCACTCAATAAAGAAATTTTGAAATTACGAAAAGCACCCGATGAACCCTTGAATAGTTTCACACACGATTTTATAATCTTGCATACTGATTTTCTGAAGATTAAATTGATTGGGGATTTCTTGACTAAATATTTGAGTATCTTCTTTACATATCTGAAAATCCGTAATTCTTGAAATCGCTCAGATCTTGCTCAACATACCTCGGTGAGGGAGCTGCACAATCACAGGTAGGCACAATTGTTGTCACAAGTGACTATCCACCTTCACCTCATCAAACAACTCCACCACCATAGAGTGATGTGGGAGAACATGCACACACATCTATTGAACTGTCACATCCTCCCACCCCACCTACTCTTGATATTTGCACAGACTTGGCTTGTAAGCCTATTCGTTGTCACGTGGATTCGTTCCCTAAACCTCCGCCCCCGCATTTTGTTGATCCTCCGGATTGTATTGTCTTGTTTTCTTCCATTCCTGACTACTCACCTGCTGTGAACGAGGATCAAGTTGTCGCCGGATTTGGAGTTATGCAGCCAACCTGCACCATCATTCATGATGAGTGTGTGTAGGAATCTAAAGAAGAACATGCGGTGAAGGATGAATCCCTTCCATATGTGCCTCACCCGCTCTATCCTGACATCCCTTGTGACTCAGCCACTCTTGCTTTCCCCTGTGAAAACTCATTTTCGAATGTTTCTACTTTCGGTCGCTCACAGGACATGTTGGATGTCAGTCTCTCATTACATTACGGAGAAGACACATCTTCCTCCGGAAATCTTTCTAATTTGTCATCTGTCATTCCTACAAACACAGAGGGTGAACATCCTTACTTCTCATCTACCCCTCTACACGATTCATCAAATCATGAGGATGTTGACAAACATCCTGAATTTTCTGTTTTTGGTTGTCATCATCTCTCTACTTCTTCATCTGATCATGATGTTGATTCAATCATTGTTAATCTATCTAAGAGACTAGTCTACGATGATCTATTTTTCGATGAAGTCGAAACCCCCTAGACTGTTGAGGCACTTCAACCCGAGCCGATGGTTATGTCAAGTCCTCACTATCATGAGGTTGGTTTCACTTCCGATCAGGAAATCGTTGAAACACGCAAGGCTCCTCATCACTCTCTACTTTGCATTCAAGATCAATCCAACATTTAGATTTCACTTCCTCCACTCGAATAACACGATCCCATCGCTCATGCGTTAGAGGAATCTTACACAGCAAGCACACTTGCACAGTGCAAGTGGTCTACCTTTCTCATGTTTTCTTTCATGTCACAGTTAAGAGAATGCATACTCTTAACATCTGCACGTAATGTAGCACAACACCATGGCAAGTCCACATAGTACATGTCATGCGCTTTCACTCACTTTTGTTCTGTGGATGCTTGTAATCTCGAAGTGTGTCTATCTTCGTCATTATATCTTTCATGCTTGCTAGTTTGCACAACTGCGATGTTCGCAAACCATGCCTTAACCAACATGGGTCGACCAATGCACTGGTGGTTGCATTGGAAGTATCACTTCACATGAGAGTACCATGCACTATTAGCTTAGGAGTAGGAGTAGTGTTTGCTTTTGAGTTGTTTGCTTGCATGCATGTTTGATTCTTTCTTTGCGTGTTTGCTTGCTTGCTTGCTTGTTTTCTTACTCACTTTGCATACGCATTTGCTTCTGCTTCTTGCTTTTCATTTTGGTTTGTTTGCTTGTTTATGTCCGTAGGTTAGTTTTGCATGGACCATGTGCGACTCTTGAAACAAGTTGGGTGAAGTACAAGAGGACTTGTACAGCTATCAATACTTGGTTATCTGTCATCCTACCTCTTATGTAAGAACTTGTTGTCTTCAGTCCATGATACATCAATGGAAAATACGTACTCTTCGAAGTGAAGCTTGGTGAAAACACAACGCTTGCGCGCGAACTAGTATCACCTACTCTAGTCGGTTGTTTTTGGGTTAATCCTTGTCAACTCAGTCAAGTAGAGTAAGGTGAGGGGGGAAACCTTAAAAATCACGTCAGAGGTATATACAAAACCACTTCTCTCAAGGAACAACCTCTTCTACTCTCAATAAGTCAGGATCCCTCTTCCGCCTCTGAAATGAATAAGTGTTATGCACAGTTATGAAAAAAATTGAAAATATGAAAATGAAAATGAACAAGTCGAAATAAGAGAAAGGCTTCATGTGTAGAGAGGTGATGCAAGTAACTCTATCAGGGTACTGAACAGGCTCACTGGCATTGGAGTGATGCTTGTGTTCCTGCGTGACTCCGTCGGGGTACTGTCCAAGCCTGCTGGCAGCTGAGCAACACCAAAGATGAAACTAAAACTCTAATGATCATATGACTTGTGCACCAATATACCCCTCATCCCCAATTGAAACAACTATGTTTGCTTTGCTTGGAATGTGTGTCGACCGACCAAGATCCTAGCAGATGCTACATCTTCCAATCAAGCAAGTGTGGAAACCAATATGAACAAAGAACTGAACAATACTTCCAGAGCTGTTAGACTTTCTTTTCACGAACAAGGTCCATTCAAAGAGCTGGAGTTCTACCAGTGTGTCGCCAAGTGCTGTAGCAACTACAAACACCCTCAAAAAAATTTCCCTAGCTTTGTTTTGGAGCCTCCCTACCGACCATCCTCAGCAGCATGTCTTGCACGATCAAGCACATAGGCTTCATCTGTTTCATAGAGTCTTATCAACCTATGCATGCAAGTTTGTTCCACCTCCTTCACAGGCTTCTTTCAAAACTTAGTGTTAGTTTCTCATTGAGCAGCTCCCTCCACGAATTCCTCAACTCTAGAGGGGAACTAGCCTTCCCTCCAGAAATTGCGCAAACCCAGTGGGGCTCTAGAATTGCGCAATTCATCCCAAGAGAGTTGCTCAGCCCAGAAATTGCGCAATTATAGGCAGCAGTCACCTACTACTCCCAGAAATTATGCAATCACTTTGGGACAGCCAGCCCAACAGCTAGCAAAAATTATGCAAATCAGTCAAGCAGCATGTTAGGCTCATAAATTGTGCAATGCAGTCAGACAGGCATCCTTGAGAAAATTACGCAATCTGACCCAGGACAATTGCTTAGCCGAGAAATTGCACAAAACTGGGAAACAGTCACCTGTTCCTCCCAGAAATTGTGCAATCCCTCTGGGATAGCCATCTCTGCTCATCCCAGGAACAACGCAGATTTTCATCCCAGGCTCGCAAACTGATGCATGTGCCTTCAGATTGACCGGTTCCCTCTGGGACCGAGTAAAACTGATTTACATGCATGGATTTCTTTTCCAAGGCAGCATGCAAAGGCATCCCTATATTTAGGGATCTACTTTTAGTAGCTGGAGGTTACATGCAAGGATCATTTCAAAAACCTCCCGCCAAATGTCACTTTTCCTAGATTTGTGGCATGCGTGTCATAACCTCGATCTTATCAAAATTCATCAACTGGACACTGCAGAGCTCATTCCTCACATCGACCTTATATCTCTGATGTCCCACATTGCATAAAGGAGTCATCGGCACATTTAGCTCAGTTGTTTTTGGGTAAGCCCACTTTTCATCTCTTGCACTGTGTTTCTGTCACTTTTTGTGTTTCACTTTGTGTGAGTGTTGTTTGCTTGATTTCAATGAGCGCTTGTTGTCGTTTTGATGTATGTTAGCTTGTAGAAGCACCATTTCAATTTCCATTCGCATCTCACTGTTGTCGCATGCATGACACTGTTTTTGCACCGACGGTCGCCATTGTGGCGAATCGCGTCACACACATGCATGTTTTCCTATTTTCTGAATTCTGCACTCACTGTTTTCATGCATGATCATTCACTCTTGTTTATACTCAATTTCACCATGCATTTAGACTTCTCATGTTTTCAGTCGCCCATCGGCAGGTCTGGGCTGCCTTAGCCCAAACCTTGTCATGCTCAGCTAGAACTGCGCATTTCTGGAAGCGAAGGCTCTACCTTCCCTCCAGAAATTGTGAAATTCTGGCCAACACTAACCTGCGGGCTTGCATTGTGCAATTCTTGGAGGAAGTGTCTTACTGGCCCCATAAACTATGCAATGCAGTTTGCTGGTTGCATGTCACTGCTAACTGAAATTGCGCTTTGCACAGTTTATTTCCTCAATAGACCAGGTTGGACTATGCATTGCGCATTTCTAGCAGTCATTCAGCTTCTCAATAGCCCAGGCTGTACCTTGCACAGCTTTGGTAGTCAGTCTCCCAGCCTCCCTGTGAAAATTGTGCAATCTTCACAGACAGTCACACAGGTATGTTGCATGTCAATCCTCTAGTTTGTTTTGGTTTTCGACTGGCAGATTGCTTATCATGAGTTTTTCTATGTCTCCAAGTATCAACGGTGTTCATCTACCTCTCAGCAGCATAGGTACAATGGCTTCCAGGAGAAGAGATTCGAAGACACCGTTCATAGCACACTTGGGGATGCAGTTTCTCAAGTGTTTATGAACTTGCCTATCTATGAAGACATCAAGTTGTTCATGGACAAGGATATCAAGATGAAATAACAACAACGTCACAATGAGCAGCACCATCAGCAACAGCAGAAGGTAGCACACCTACATGCAACAAATACAAGAGGAAGGTTGTTGACAGCACAAAGGCGGAACAAAGTTGCCAGCTCAAGCAAATCCACTTGTGACAAAAGAAACTTTGGAGAATGAGGTTATAAGGTGACGGCGAGACAAGAGGATTGTACGAAGGAAGAGAGAGATAAACAGAGAAGGAGTTGCAGGTGCTCAAGTGGCAACCCAAGGAAGAACAAGAGCTGCACAGATAAGAAAAGGAGTTGCGGCGGGAAGAGGTACGACAGGAAGCGCAACATGCACAAATGGATAACACTGCGCCCATACAAGTTATAGATCCCCCAGCAACTGGTGTGGAATAGACAAGGTTAGTAGTTTTTTTGATTGCATGCAAGGGAATTCAGAAGCATGCATATCATTGTGTGCACACATGCGATCCCACCCATTTGGCACGCTCACCGAGGCAAAGAAAAGAAGCAAGTCTGACTGGAGATGAACATGTATTTCGACAAGTTGATGAGCATAGTCACCAGCACACACTTGGAGATCAGCACAGACACTATGCATCAGCATGTTTCCGGTCCAACTACACTCAAGACGATGATGCACATGTTGTCGGAGGAGTTGGACAAAGGAGCCATATCAGTGTACCCAGAAGTAATGGAGGCAAGAGTTTTCTTTCAGCAGGATGTCATCACTACAAACACAGACACCATCATGGATGACCAAGATTAGCATCAATTTGCCACCATCGACCATCACAAGGATGTCGAAGAGTTGGTATCACCACAATGGTCTGAGTTTCAGTGATATCTTGCATGGCTTGCTCAAGCCATTTTGTCTCACATGGGTACATGTGCAGATTGTATGTAACGTCTTGTCAAGTGGAAGTTCAAGTGTCGATAGCTGAATGTAACAGTCATAGTGTAGTTGAAGAATCATGAGGGTAGATGAACGATCACAAAGGGGAATCTCAAGGGTCACCCCACCCTTTGCTATAAATAGTCCCTCATAACTCATTGTATAGGCTTTTGGTCAGCCAAGCTTCCAATAGGAGTATCTTAGTGAAAGCTTAGACAGTATTGTAACGAGTCTTGGCTTCTCCACTATGCAGAGCTAGTATATCTCTTTAGAGGAGCAGGGGGCAGTGACTGTAATGTTCCATTGTCGGAACTAGTGATTGGTCATGGTTGTATTATATGACTGGAATTTCACTTCTTAATATAACAGAGCCAGCACGTTTCATGCATATGTTGTTATTGTATTTCAGCTAACTTGTCTACTCTAATAATATATGTATTTGTTTTCTTACGCATGCATGTATGTCTTTCCTATATAAGTATGTATTGAATCTTACTGAAATGTGTTGTTGGTTTAACCATCACTTTGGATTTCTAGCTCAATTGCTTTCCAATTTGTGATGCATCTTCGCTCGTGTGTTCCCTTCTTAACTCCGTGCTTTCATAGGTTTCCAAGGGACACACTCACCTCACCCCTGTGTGTTAGAACCCCTCATGCAGCTTCCTTGACTTACTGCATATGTCACACCCTTGCTACCAACAGGGACATCTTACTTGCCTCTGCGCACCATCGTGGTCAAGGTGATACCGTATGACCCATTGTTGGGACTCCTACACCAAACGGTCTGAGGTCTAGTTGGGAGTTCTTACCGGGGAGATCCCCTTTCATGTTGACAAGTCCAACACCGTCAACGTTTTGGCGCTAGAAGGAGGGCCAGATGACAAGCTGAGTCCTCACATCTGTTTTGAATCTCTGCATATCCATCATGACTAACTACATAGTTTCTCTTCCGGAGTGTATGTCTTATGGAAACGACTTCGAAATCTCGGAAGAGCTCTCGGATAACTTGTCACATAAAACATATGATAGTGGAGGCTATGTAGCCTTGGTTAGGCACATGGTTGGCGTTGTAGGCTCATGCGAAAGACATGGAATCTTTAAAGAATACATGACCTACGCGTTGTTCGTCTACACGCTTCGAGGGCGCCCATTGCATTGGTATGCCATGCTGCCTGAAAAATATATCCATTCTCTTGCTCATGTGGTCGCGAAGATAGATTGTGCTTTCAATCACTTTAACCGTAAAGCACTCGATAAAAAAATTATGAGATTATGAAAAGCACCCAATGAATCCGTTGAACAGTTTCACACATGCTTTTTAAATATTGCATATCGATTTCCCGAAGATTAAATTGATTGGGAATTTCTCGATGGAATATTTGAGTATCTTCTTTACATATCCGAAAATCCGTAATTCTTGAAATCATTTGGATCTCACTCAACATAGCTTGGTGAGGGAGATTCACAATCATAGGCAGGCACAGTTGCTGTCACAAGTGATTGTCCGCCTTCACCTCATCAAAAAACTCAACCACCGCTGAGTGATGTGGTAGAACATGCACACACATATGTTGAACTGTCACATCCTCCCACCCCACCTACTCTTGATATCTGCACAGATTTGGCTTGCAAGCCTGTTGGTTGTCACGTGGATTCGTTCCCTCAACCTCCATCCCCACGTTTTGTTGATCCTCCGGATTGTATTGTCTTGTGTTCTTCCATTCTGGACTTCTCACCTACTGTGAACGAGGATCAAGTTGTCGACGGAGTTGGTGTTATGCATCCAACCTGCGCCATCATTCATGATGAGTGTGTGCAAGAATCTAAAGAAGAACCCGCGGTGAAGGATGACTCCCTTCCATCTGTGCCTCACCCACTCTATCCTAACATCCCTTGTGATTCATCCAATGTTGATTTCCCCTATGAAAACTAATTTATGGATGTTTCTACTTCTGATCGTTCACAGGACACGTCAGATGTGAGTCTCTCATTACATTGTGGAGAGGACACATCTTCCTCCAGAAATCCGTCCAATCTGTCATCTTTCATTCCTGAAAACACATAGGGTGAACATCCTTGCTTCTCATGTACCCCTCTGCACAATTCATCAAATCATGAAGATGCTGACAAACATCCTAAATTTTTTAAACTTGGTTGTCGTGATCTCTCTACTTCTTCATCCGATCACGATGTTGATTCAGTCATTATTAATCTATCTAAGGCACTGTTCTACGATGATATATCTATTGATGAAGTCAAAACCCCCTAGACTGTTGAGGCACTTCAGCCCGAGTTGATGGTTATGTCAGGTCCTCGTTGTCCCGAGGTTGGTTTCACTTCCAATCAGGAAATTGTTGAAACATGCAAGGCTCCTCATCACTCTCTGCTTTACATTCAACATCAATCCAACACTCAGATTTCACTTCCTCCACTCGAACTACACGATCCCATCGCTCATGCGTTGGAGGAATCTTACACAGCAAGCACACTTGCACAACGCAAGTGGTCTACCTTTCTCATGTTTGCTTTCATGTCACAATTAAGGGAATGCATACTCTTAACATCTGCACATAGTGTAGCACAGCACCATGGCAAGTCCACAGAGTACATGTCATGCACTTTCACTCATTTTTGTTCTATGGACACTTCTAATCTTGGAGTGTGTCCGTCTTCATTGTTATATCTTTCATGCTTGCTAGCTTGCGCAACTGCAATGTTCTCAAACCATGCCTTCATCAACATGGGTCGACCAATGTGTCAGTGGCTGCATTGGAAGTATCACTTCACATGAGACGACCCATGCAATGTTAGCTTAGGAGTAGGAGTAGTGTTTGCTTTTGAGTTGTTTGCTTGCATGCATGTTTGCTTCTTTCTTTGTGTGTTTTCTTGCTTGCTTGTTTGTTTGCTTACTCGCTTTGCATATGCATTTTCTTCTGCTTCTTGCTTTGCATTTTGGTTTGTTTGCTTGTTTATGTCCATAGGTTAGTTTCACATGGACCGTGTGCAACTCTTAAAACAAGCTGGGTGAAGTACAAGAGGACTTGTACAGCTATCAATACTTGGTTATATGTCGTCATGCCTCTTATGTAAGAACTTTTTGTCTTCATTCCATGATACATCAATGGAAAATACGTACTCTTCGAAGTGAAGCTTGGTGAAAACACAACACTTGTGCGCAAACTAGTATCACCTACTCTAGTCGGTTGTTTTTGGGTTAATCCTTGTCAGCTCAGTCAAGTAGAGTAAGGTGAGGGGGAAAACCTTAACAAGAACGTCAGAGGTATATACAAAATTACTTCTCTCAAGGAACAACCTTTCTGCTCTCAATAAGTCGGGATCCCTCTTCCGCCTCTGAAATGAATAAGTGTTATGCATAGTTATGAAAAAATGAAAAAAAATGAAAATATGAAAATGAACAAGGTGAAAGATGAGAAAGTATTCCTGCGTAGAGTGGTGATGCACGTAACTCTGTCGGGGTACTGACCAGGCTCGCTAGCAACGGAGCTATTCTTGTGTTCCTACGTGACTGCGTGGGGGTATTGTCCAGGCCTGTTGGCAGTAGAGCAACACCAGAGATGAAACTAAAACTTTGATGATCATATGACTTGTGCACCAATATACCCTTCATCCCCAATCGAAACAACTCTGTTGGCTTTACTTGGAATGTGTGTCGACCAACCAAGAGCCTGGCAGATGCTACATCTTACAATCAAGAAAGTGTGGAAACCAAGACAAACAGAGAACTAAACAGTACTTCTGGAGGTGTTAGACTTGCTTTTCATGAACAAGGTCCAATCAGAGAGTTGGAGTTCTACCAGTGTGTCACCAAGTGTTGTAGCAGCTACAACCACCCTCCAAAAGTTTTCCCTAGCTTTGTTTTGGAGCCTCCCTACCGACCATCCTCAGCAGCATGTCTTGCACTGTCAAGCACATAGGCTTCAGTTGTTTCATAGTGTCTTGCGAGCCTGTGCATGCAAGTTTGTTCCACCTCCTTCACAGGCTTCTTTCTAGACTTAGTGTCAGTTGCTGGTTGAGCAGCTCCCTCTGTGAATTGCGCAATTCTAGAGGGGAATCAACCTTCCCTCTAGAAATGGTGCAAACCCAGCTAGACACCCAGCTGGGATCCAGAATTGCGTAATTCTTCCTGACAATCTTCCTCTCAAAAATTGCGCAATTCATCCCAGGACCGCTGCTCAGCCCCGAAATTGCTCAATTTTGGGCAGTAGTCACCTGTTGCTCTGAGAAATTATGTAATCCATTTGGGATAGCCAGCCCAACAGCTAGCAAAAATTATGCAAATCATTCAGGCAGCCTATTGGGATCAGAAATTGCGGAATGCAATCAAACAGGGTTCCTTGAGAAAATTGCGCAATCTGACCCAGGACAGTTTCTCAGCCCAGAAATTGTGCAATCCTGGGAAACAGTCACCTGTTCGTCCCAGAAATTGTGCAATCCCTCTGGGACAGCCAGCTCTTCTCAACCCAGGAACAGTGCGGATTTTCATCCCAGGCTCGCAGATTGATGCATGTACCTTCAAGTTGACCGGTTCCCTCCGGGACCGAGTAAAACTGATTTGCATGCATGGATTGATTTTCCAAGGCAGCATGTAAAGGCATCCCTAGATTTAGGGATCTATTTTTAGTAGTTGGAGGTTACATAAAAGGATCATTTCAAAAACCTCCCACCAAGTGTCACTTTTCCTAGATTTGTGGCATGCGCGTCATAACCTCAATCTTATCAAAACTCATCAACCAGACATTGCAGAGCTCATTCCTCACATCGATCTTGTAGCTCTGACATCCCACATTGCATCTACGAGTTGTCGACACATTCAGCTTAGTTGTTTTGAGGTAAGCCCATTTTTCATGTCTTGCACTATGTTTCTGTCACTTTTTGTTTTTCACTTTGTGTGAGTGTTGTCTGCTTGATTTCAGTGAGCGCTTGTTGTCATTTTGATGTATGTTAGCTTGTAGAAGCATCATTTCAGTTTTCGTTTGCATCTCATTGTTGTTGCATGCATGACAATGTTTTTGCACCGACAATTACCATTGTGATGACTCGCTTCACACACATGCATGTTTTCCCATTTTCTAAATTCTGCACTCACTGTTTGCATGCATGATCATTCACTCTTGTTTACACTTAGTTTCACCATGCATTCAGACTTCTCATGTTTTCAGTCGCCCGTCGGCAGGTCTAGGCTGCCTTAGCCCGGACCTTGTTCTGCCCGGATAGCACTGTGCATTTCCGGAAGCGAAGGCTCTTCCTTCCCTCCTGAAATTGCACAATTTTGGACCAACACTAACCTACAGGCTTGCATTGAGCAATTATTGGAGGTAGTGTCGTGCTAGCCCCAGAAACTGCGCAATACAGTTTGCTGGTTGCATGTCACTGCTGACTGAAATTGCTCATTGCGCATTTTCAGTCCTCAACAGGCTAGGTTGGACTATGCATTACGCATTTCCAGCAGTCAGTTAGCCTCCCGAGAGCCTGGACTGTGCCTTGCGCAGTTTTGGCAGTTAGTCTCCCAGCCTCCCAGTGAAAATTGTGCAATGTTCACAGACAATCACAAAGGTATGTTGCATGTCAATCCTCTAGTTTGTTTTGGTTTTCGAATGACAAATTTCTTGTCATGAGTGTTTCTATGTCTCCAGATATCAAAGGTGTTCGTCTTCCTCTCAGCAACACAGGTACAATGGCTTCCAGGAGAGCAGATTTGAAGACACTGTTTAGAGCACACTTGGGGATGCAATCGATCAAGTGTCTAAGAACTTGCCTATCTATGAAGACATCAAGTTGTTCATGGACAAGGATATCAAGATGAAATGGAAACAATGTCACAACGAGCAACACCATCAGCAGCAACAGAAGGTAGCACACCTGCATGCGACAAATGGAAGAGGAAGGTTGTTGACAGCACAGAGGCAAAACAAAGTTGCAAGCTCAAGCAGATCCACTTGTGATGAAAGAAACTTTGGAGACTGAGGCTATGAGGCGACGATGTGACAAGAGGATCTTGCGAAGGTAGAGAGGGAGAAATAGAGAAGGAGTTACAGGTGCTCAAGCGGCAACCCAAGGAAGAACAAGAGTTGCACAGACAAGAAAATGAGTTGCAGCGGAACAGGTACAGCAGGAAGCGCAACATGCACGGACAGATGAAACTGCGCCCATACAAGTTATAGATCCATCCCCAGTATTTGGCATGGAATAGACAAGGTGAGCAGTGATGTTGATCGCATGCAATGGAATTCAGCACCATGCATGTCGTTGTGTGCATGCATGCGATCCCACCCATTTGGTACGCTCACTGAGGCAAAGACAAGAAGCAATTCCGACTAGAGCTAAACATGTATTTCGACAAGTTGATGTGCATGGTCACTAGTACACACTTGGAGATCAGCATAGACACTATGCATCAGTATGTTGCTGGTCCAGTTGCACTCAAGACGATGATGTGCATGTTGTCGGACGAGTTGGACAAAGGAGCCATATCAGTGTACCCGGATGTAACAGAGGCAAGAGTTCGCTTTCAACAAGATGTCACCACTGAGAGCACGGACAGCATCACGGACGAACAAGCTTGGCATCAGTTCGCCACCGTCGACCATCACAAGGATGTCAAAGATTTTGTCTCACCACAATGGTCTGAGTGTCAGTGATGTCTTGCATGGCTTTCTCAAGCCATTTTGTCTCACATGGGTACATGTGCAGATTGTATGTAACGTCTTGTCAAGTGGAAGTTCAAGTGTCGATAGTTGAATGTAATAGTCATAGAGTAGTTGAAGAGTCATGAGGGTAGATGAACAGTCACAAAGGGGAATGTCAAGGGTCACCCCACCCTTTGCTATAAATAGTCCCTCATAACTCATTGTATAGGATTTTGGTCAGCCAAGCTTCCAATAGGAGTATCTTAGAGAAAGCTTGGACAGTATTGTAACAAGCCTTGGCTTCTCCAATGTGCAAAGCTAGTATATCTCTTTGGAGGAGCAAGCGGCAGTGACTGTAACGTTCCGCTGTCGGAACTAGTGGTTGGTCATGGTTGTACTGTATGAGTGGACCTTCACTTATTAATATAACATATCCAGCATGTTTCATGCATATGTTGTTATTATATTTCAACTAACTTGTCTACTCTAATAATATATGTATATGTGTGCTTACGCATGCATGTATGGCTTTCCTATATAAGTATGTATGAATCTTATTGAAATGTGTTGTTGGTTTAACCATCACTTTGGATTGCTAGCTCACTTACTTTCCATTTTGTGATGCATCTTTGCTCATGTGTTCCGTTATTAACTATGTGCTTTCACAGGTTTCCAAGGGGTGCACACGCCTCACCCCCGTGTGTTAGAACCGCTCATGCACCTTCCTTGACTTACTGCATATGTCACACCCTTGCTACCAACATGGACATCTTACTTGCCTCTACGCACCATCACAGTCAAGGTGATATCATATGACCCACTGCTGGGACTCCTACACCAAATGGTCTAAGGTCTAGTTGGGACTTCTTACCGAGGAGATCCCCTTTCATGTTGGTGGGTCCAGCACTGTCAACACTTTCCCAAGCATTAGATCAACCAATTTTCCATTAACATTGATAGTGGGGGAATCCTTCCTATTCCTTCCGGGACTCTTGAGACATTCTTCCTTGGTGAATTTATTATATATGGGAACTTCTTTGATGGCCTGTAGGACAGGGGTTTTAGCACAGGCTTTTCAGTGCTCCCAGAATTTCATCCTCTTTTGGGGTGTGTAGTTTGGGATGGACCAACCTTTCAGGATAGGAAGGTGTGTTAGCTTGAGGAGTACTGTATTCCTTCTCTTCTTTAAGATATTCTTATAGAGAATGTGGGTGAGCATTAGGAAATACCTTCCTGGACCTGAGATTGATTTCTTGGATTTCTACAGCATAGGTAGGATAGGAAGTTTCTCCACTATTGAACTATTGGGCTTGCTTATTGTTTGGGTTCATATTAGGTTTCACGGGCATTTGTGGTTTCTTAGATTGATTTTTTTGGGGTATTTATGATTGAGGGTGAGGAGGCATTAAGGTAGGTATGGTTGGGTTGCCTGAGGCCTCCATCCTTGTGAGGGATTACCCCATTAAGGAGGTTGGTGTTGATATGGTTGGAAAGGGGGAATGACATGTTGAGGAGGATAGGTCTAAGAAAAATTCATGGACCATAGTGAGTTGTTTAGTGGTTACCAAGACTAAAAAGGTTCATTATGACTTGAATTGAAAGGAGGATAGTGTATACCTTGCATACCAGCTTATTGATATAGCCTAGGGCCTTGTGGCCTCCTTTTGTTGATGAAGAAGATTTGTTTCATGCCTCCTTCTGCTCCTTGATACACTACTTTTAGACCTGGAAGTGATGGACACTTATTAGTTGCATGATTTTTCTCACACACAAAGCATATTTCTATTACATTCAATGGACACTCATTTCTAGGGTTCATCTTGGTGCATCTAGGGAAAAATATGGCTAATTCCCTTTCTGCCTCCTCTTATTTCTTCTTAATTTACATTGTGTCCATCTACAAGGAAAAAGTATGTAACGTTTCTCTTTTAAATCCTCTAGCATACCTCCTATTTAATTCTTGATGGCTGGGGTAGAAGGTGAAGATATTACCAAACCTTGGTTAGATCTACCTCTTTTCCTTGCAACCCAAGAGTGGTTCCTGAATATTGTCTTGGTGTCCTCATAATTGAGTTGGTAAATATCTCCATTATACAACATTTTGAGGCTCTCCATCAACTCTTCACTGGCTCCTCGAAGTAACACTAGATTCATTGATTATGGATCAAGGGTGAAATTAGCTCTCATCTAAAATATTTCTTCAAATTCCTCTAGGGACTCATCTGGCCCTTGAGTCATCCTAAATATTTCTTCTTTTGTGTCCCTTTATCTGCAATAATATTTGTACTTTGTGTTGAATGCTTGTTGCATTTGAGCCCAAGTAGTGATGTTGGCCCCTTCCAAACTCCTGAACCAACACAAGGTTGCATCCTTGAGGGTGGAAGGAAAAAATTTAAGTTTATGCTCATCATAGATGTAATAATATATCCTATGGCCTACAACAAATTCAAATATGATGGTGTTAGGGTCCTTATAAGTCAAGCCATGAAAGTGTGGAAGAGCAGTCAGGCTATTGTTTTTCATTTTATCTTCCCCATTTATCTCTTTGATAGGAAACACTTCATGATGTATATTTCCATCCATATCTTTAGTGGGTGATGGAGATTCTTCTTCCCCTATAGGCTTCTCAAAAATTTATAGTTTCTCAAACAAAAGGTTCTCCAAATCTTTTGTGGTTAAAGTAGGAGGTTCACAGTCACCAAGAAGTGAGGGCTAACTGCTTGTAGAAGTGGAGGTTTTAGGGAAAAAAAATCCCTGAGTTATCCCTAGCTCTACGAGGCATGAAATTAATGAAATTATTTTCTTTTTTTGGTATTTTATAAACATAAATACTAATGCAAAAACGTTTTTGTTGTTTTCAATAAATGGAATGGAAAAGAAATCAACTTAAAGCATAAAATAGTACCTACTTAGACACATCCCCGAAAACAACACCAAAAAGTGATGATTCCTAGTATCACAACAAGAATGATGGAACTCCCAGGGCTACCAACTTTAATTTATCAATACGGAGTTTGTACAAACTTAAGAGGTGTCAATTCTATATGCACAACAAGAAAGATTCTACTTAATTTGATTTGAAGCAATGAATTGAACTGATATGTGAAGAGAATGAAGTGTAACTTGTTCTATTGCATGAAAGAAACACTAATATATTTGCACAAAAGGAAATGCTAGAAAAGAGATCATAATCTATTTTGCAATAGGTAAATAGCAAGAAAGTAACCCTAAGCTAGTTGCATGAAAGTAAATGCCATGAAAATAAATCTAATCCATCTTTCAGGAAACAAATCTATGTTATTGCAAACAAGTTAAATTCTATTCTATTTTCATAAAAAATTAAATGCTCAAAAGTGATCAAGGTAAACTACTTTCATTCTACTTAACATATAACCAAAACAATATACCCTAGTTTCAGGATTGAAACTAAAGTGATGAAAGAAATATATCTAGGGGGTGTTTTGTCTTCTTAAGTTTGTTTTCAAGGCTTAGACTATGTTTTTGAGTGATGAGAAGCAAAAATCAAGCTTTAGAGGCAATTATGGGAGCATTCTGAGGAATTTGGTGCATTGTTACAAGATTGCTACAAGAAAGCGTTTAAGAGAAATATTATGGTTGTAGGAGCAGTTTGAAGGTGGAATAAGGTTTTTGGAGTCTATGGGAGGGTGAAAGAGACCTTACCAAGCACATATATACTTCGTAGACTAACCTGTGTAAGTGAAAATCAAGACTAATAGTCTCTTGTAGCTCAGTGAGGCAATTTCCAGCACATAGGCAATTTGCATAAACATGTAGAAAAGGGAGGAGCGTTGAAGGAGGTCATTCTCATGAATGGAATATGATGCTAATATACTCTATTAACCAATATATTATGTCTCCACACAAAATACATGTTTATATAATGAAAACAAAGTGATATAATTACTTTCAAACATTAATTGCACAAAGCAAGATGCATGTGAAAGGATGAGTTTAATTTGGAACAAAATCTAATTATTGCATAAAATAAAAACTATTTTTGGTTGTTGCCCATAAATGGTACACAGACAAGCTTCCCAAGAAAGCTCAATTACCAACCTACAAATACGATGCTTTCCTTGTAAACCAAATTTGCAAAAAATAACCATATCTAGACTAAGTGCATGCAAAAGAAATGTAAAGAAGAAGGGGCTTGAGTACTTGGGTTGGGCACTAACCCAAGGAAACTCAGCTCCCTTGAAGAAAAATCAAACTCTAAACAAAATGATGCTTTTCATTAATCTCAAAAATGTTCAAACATATAACATCATAATATAAATAACAAGTTGAAGTCTCCTTCTCTCATAATCGTTATCCTGCCTCTAGAATTTGAATCCCTATTGAGATGTTAGGCTCTCTAATTTATACAAAAGTGAGTGAGGGGAAACCTCCTTGAAGGGAGGGTTTCTTCCCTCTAAAACTCATATAAAAGTGTATCTAGTCTCTTGGTGGACTGGCATCCATTGAGGGATAGTAATTACTCATGATTCAGTCTAGTTGTTGATGAGATGAAGCAAGGGAAAAGCCTCCTAAATATTCTCTTGTTGGTATCCAATTTGTTTTACACAATAAATCCTATTTTTCTTCCACATTTAATCCATTAGGATACATGATATAGAAAATATTCCCTAACCTTCCTAAGAACACATTATAGCTTGAAAAAGATATTATCAAATGCAAAACGAGAGGCTAAAATGTGTCAAAGGATAGTCATATGGGCCTTGAATTGTACCTATTTGGGAAGCCCATCAGTATCGATGGGTTTTCTCTCATAAATCACTTATCACTTGGAAATTTTTTATGGAGGAATTGATAGCAAATTATGAGGATACAAAGATAAATGCCTTCTTTAGCCAATTGATAAATCTCCAAAAAAGGGTTCAATGGCGGAGCACATTGAGGACTTCCAAAGATTGAATATCAAGGTAACTGATATTCCAAAGGAGCATTTGATTGATGTCTTCGTAGGGACTTTAAAGGATAACATTCAACATGAGGTTCACCTTTGGGAACCTGACTTTTAGAAAATGAATTCAGGGTGGCAAGAAATTTGAAAGAAAAATTATGGAAATAAGGAGATCTAAAACTCACAACTATAAAAATGGAAGTGTTGCCACTCCTAGCATTCCACAACCTAGAAGGTTGACAGCACAAAAAATGGAGGAAAAAGAGAAAAAGGGATTTTCTACAGTTTGATAGAAAATACACTAAAGGTCATAAGTTTGCTGAGAAGAAATTATTTTACATAGATTGTGAAGAAGAGGAAGAAAAGGAACAAGAAACATCAAAACAAGAAAATATAAACCAAGAACCAACCACAAGGGTTGAAAAAAAAAGAAACAAATTTGATCATTTCTTGTAATGCATTGATGGAAATTACCACTCCTCAAATATAGAAGGATATATCAAGAAGAAAAAGATAATAATACTGATTGATTCGGGTAATACCCATAATTTTATTCATTGTAAGATAGCAAAGGATTTAAATGAATTTCTATATCTAGCACCAGAGTGTCAAGTGATGGTTGCAAATAGAGGAACGATAAATTGCTCAAGGAAGTGCCATAATATCATTCTAATCATAGGGTAATATGTATTGAATAGTCCAATGGTTTCCATTCCAATGGAGGGTGCTAATGTTGTATTAGGAGTCCAATGGATATAATCTTTGGGGACGATAGCTTTTAAATTTCAAGAATTTTTCTAGAAAATTTTCTGGCAAGGAAAGGAAATTGAATTAAGGGGTATCGCAGGGAAACATAGGAATATAAATAACTCTAATGGCATGAAAAATATTTTTAATAAGGGAAAACGAGGGGTAATTTCACAATTATGCTCACTAGATGTTCAAACATCTAAGTTATCCATTTCTCCAGATCTCCAAAGAGTCCTTGAAAATCATTCCAAGGTATTTGAGATTCCCAAAGGTATCCTACCTATTCGCGATCATGACCATGCTATTCACTTGATTCCAAGAAGTGTACCTCCAAACATCAGACCTTACAGATATCCCTATGCCAAAAAGAGTGAAATTGAACATATGGTTCCAGAAATGCTAGAGGAAAGTATAATTCAACCTATCCAAAGTTATTTCTCTTCTCTAGTAGTATTGGTGCACAAGAAAGATAGATCATGGTGTATATTTCTGGATTATAGAAATCTCAACAAGCTCACTATTAAAGATAAATTTCTCATTCATATAATTGATGAATTGTTGTATTAGCTACATGGAGAAATTTATTTCACCAAGCTAGATTTTCGTCTAGGATATCATCAAATTAGAATGAAGATAGAAGAAATTGTAAAAACAACATTCAGAACTCATGAAGGTCATTATGAAATTTTGGTTATGCCTTTTGGCCTTACTAATGCACCTTCCACATTTCAAGGTTTGATGAATTCCACTTTCAAACCCTTCCTTAGAAAATTTGTGTTAGTATTTTTTGATGATATACTAATCTACAACAAGTCTTGGAAAGATCATTATCAACATGTTGACAGGGTGCTCAAACTATTGGAGGAAACTAAATTGTATGCAAAACCCTCCAAATGCTTCTTTGGGGTACAACAAGTGGAATATTTGGGTCATATTGAATCTCATGAAGCTTTTAAGGTAGATCTTAACAATATTAAAGCCACCAAGGAATGGAAAAGCCCCACAACCTTAAGGCATATTCAAGGATTGCTCCGGTTGATAGGGTATTATCATAAGTTTGTTAACAATTGTGGGAAAATAGTAGCACCTCTAACAACATTACTGAAGAAAGATGAATTTTTTTGGACTCCAAAAGCAACTATGGCCTTTGAATATCTTAAAGAGGAAATGTGTGAAACTCTAGTCTTAGCTACACCATACATCACAAAAACCTTTATTGTGGAATGTGATGCCTCAGGAAATGGCATTGGTGTTGTTTTAATGCAAGAAGGAAGACCCATTGCTTTTGAAAATTTTTCAATCAAAGGAAAGTATTTACACAAACCTATTTATGAGAAGGAAATGTTGGCAATATTGCATGCCTTGAAGCAATGGTTCCCTTACCTAATGGGAAGACACTTCAAGGTAAAAATAAATCACGATGTTCTTAAATACTTCTTGGAACAAAGATTATATTTAGAAGAGTAGCAAAAATGGGTCGTAAATATGTTGGTTTATGACTTTGAAATCATCTACAAAAAAGGGAAGAAAAATGTTGTTGAAGATACACTCTCAAGAAGGGATGAGGATGTGGAGGAATTTCTCTGTGTCATTTATATTATCCAACCTAATTGGATAACTGAAGCAAGGGATGAATGGAAGAATGATGAAGATATGTGGACACTCATTCAAAATTTGTAGCAATATCCTAAAGCATCTTATACATTTATTTAGAGAAATTATTCACTATGGTACAAAGATTGATTATAATTTTGTAAGAACTCCCAATTCAAACAAAATATTCTTTTGGAATTTTCACACCTCTCCTATAGGAGGGCACTCGATATTTTTTAAAAACTTCCACAGGGTCAAGAAGGATTTTTTTTGGGATGCCCTTAAATATGATATTCAAAAGTTTGTGGAAGAATGTTTGGTTTGCCACCACAATAAAGTTGAGACAAATAAAACCTCAAGTCTTTCACAACCTTTAGTCATTCCAAGTTAGCGTTGGCAGGAGGTCTCAATGGATTTTATTACAAGTTTACCCAAGTTCGAAGGAAAGAGTGTCACCATGGTGGTAGTTGATAGACTTACCAAGTATGCACACTTTTGTGCACTATCTTATCCTTTCAAAACCAGTATACTTACTATTGAATTTGTGGAAATAGTTCAAAATATACATGGAAACCAGATATTATTGTAAGTGATAGAGATCCTATTTTCACTAGAAAATTTTGGATAGAATTATTTTCTTGTCTTGGTACTCAATTAACTCAAAGCTCATCTTATCATCCTCAATATAATGTGAAAACTACGATAGTGAACAAATGTTTGGAATGATATCTTCGTTGCTTTATATCTGATAAACAAACACAATGGGTCAAGTGGTTACCTATGGAAGAATGGTGGTATAAGACTTTCTTCCATACTACAACAAAGATGATCCCATTTATGGCACTTTGTGGATATCATCCATCATCCACGCATCGTCTTTAAGATAAAATTCTAAGGTTCAAGTAATGGAAGATCACATTGAGCATCAAAAACAAGTTCTCCAACTCTTGAAGGATAACCTGACTCTAGCGAAAATTGAATGAAACAATAGGCATATCAACATCATAGTGAAAGAAGTTTTGACGTGGGCGATTAGGTACTTTAACGTCTATAACCATACAAACAAATGTCCCTCAAGGAATCTAATAAGGATAATAAATTATAACCCAAGTATTATGGTCCTTACAAGGTGTTGCAAACGATTGGTACTATGGCATACAAATTGGAGTTGCCTACATCTTTGCAAATACACCTAGGTCTCCATGTTTCATGCTTGAAGAAGGTTATAGGTTACTATGTTTCATTTATTACTTTATTATTTTATTTTTATTTTATATAATTTCATTTTCTTTTTCCTTTTCTTTATCTATTTAATCTTGTTATTCCTTGATTTACCTTGGGTTCTCTTCTCTCTGTGTTATTATTTTATTTTATTTTACTTTTATTACTTTATTCTTTTATTGTTTTTTTTTTGTTTTATATTATTTTTGTTTATTTTATTTCTTCCTTCTCCCTGCCTTCATACTTCCCTCTCTTTCTTTCCTTGATTTTTCATTTTTCATTTTTTATTATTTTATTATTTTTATTTTTATTTTATTTCCCCTTCATGTTTTATCTTATTATTTATTTTTTTGCACATTTTATTATTGGGTCCTCTTTTTTTCTATTGTATTATTATATTCTTCTTTTATTTAGTTTTATTACTTTATTGTTTTATTGTTTTTTTAATTTTTGTTCTTATTTTCTTTTATTATTTTTCTAATTTTATTTCTTCTTACCTATCTTCTTTATTATTTTATTTCTTTTCTATTATTCTATTTTATTTTTTTCTTTTCATGATTCCCTTTATTTCCTAAGAGCTTACTCATCCCTTCTCCTTTCTTAATTATTTCTCTATTTATTCGTTCTTATTCCGCTTCCTTCTCTTGACAATCATGTCCTGATGATGAGTCATGTTTGTGACTCGAAACATGTTGACGGCGTTGGACCCGCCAACATTCAGGGGATCTCCCTGATATGAAGTCCCAACAAGACCTCACACCATTTGGAGGAGGAGTCCCAACAGTGGATGGTAATGTAAAGCCTTGACCACGGAAACGTGCAAAGGAAAGTATTATAACTTTGGGTAAGAGCATGTGTGTGACCCTGCAGAGAATCAAGTGTGATGCATGAAGGTTCCAACACACGAAGGGAAAAGGAAGTGCACCCCTTAGAATCCTATAACAATACACATCTTGAAAGGAACACACGAGCAAAATGACATCACACGCTAAGATGCGGAATAGTCCACAAGTTAAAGTGATGAGTTAATCCAACTACACACATTCAACAAGATTCATACAAATGAAAACAAAATAGTTCATAAGCATATGTGTAAGTTAAATAACATACAATTTCAATACAATAAGAATAATCCTACTATATTAACAACATATGCATGAAAGCGTGTTGACTCTGGTTTTATTATTTAAATGAAAGTTCCATCCATACATACACCATTCATGACCGCTAGCCCCAATAGTGGAACCATATAGTCAAGAACACGTGTTCCTCAAAGAAGTATACTTGCTCTACGCTATGGAGAATCCAAGACTCTTCACAATACTCCCAAGCTCTTTCTAAGACTAAGCCTAGCCAAAAGCTTGGCTCCCAAAACCATATTACATAAGCTATGAGGTTTTATTTATAACAAGAGGGTGTGACTCTTCAAATATGCTTTGTGACCTTTGGACTGCCCTCATGACTCTTCAAATTCTTCACAAAATGACACATTACATTACATGGTGACCTTCATATTCCAATATTGACACTTGGAATTTCCCTTAAAACATAATTACAAATAATATCATATTTTCCACTCGTACCCATATAAGACAAAATAATGTAGAGACAGCCTAACAAGACACAACACTATGATGCAGGAGTTTGGGATAAGTCTAGCTCAACAACCTCCACTTGTTGCTTCTTGGTCACGTATTGGTGCCAAGCTTGGTACTATGTGGTGGTGTCCTCAAACTACTTCACGGTGTCTTGCTGGAAGCAGACTCTAACCTCCATGGCATATGGGTACACTGTCTTGGAACCTGTGTCCAACTCGTTCTGAAGCATGCATAGCATTGTTTTGACTTTGGCAGGACAATCAATGAACTTATGCATGTTGTGTGCATCCAGCTCCAAGTCTTCCCTAGTGGCCTCATGTCTTCGTTGCTCCAAGTACTCTTCGCCCTCCTGTCGGACTTGGTTCTTGGGTTTAGCTTTGGTGAGGGAACTGATTGATGGGATCTGGTGTGTTCTCACAAAGGCATCCAACCTATTGTACAATTGCACATATGAGCCCTGTATGCTTCCAATGAATGAGGGGAGATACTTGTTGTTCTGAATCAACATTCAAACCTTCGCTTTCTCCAGCTCTGATTGTGGCTTTATTTTCTTCACTAAGTCAAGCAGGGCCCCTTTGAACCACATTGTCCACTCTTTTACATAGGAGATGGAAGCTTGGATGTCTTTTACAGTTTTAACAAACTCTTTTCTTTGTTGTTGTAGGCCATGCAAATGAACTACATTATGCACGGTGACAAATATATCATAGAGCTTCTGCATGGTTTCTCCTAGTGCTAATACTTCTAAGTATCATTGCTCTCATCTCCCCTAATGCGGAAACTGGATTATGCACTGTTGTTGGGAGTTATTATGCCTCTTTCCTGGAAGCCTGCAAGTTCTGTTCCAGTTGCTCATTCTCATGCGTCAAATATTGAACATTTTATCTTGTTTCTCTTGCATAGGCCAAGATGGCTTTATAAATAGTAGTTGGATGCTTCCAGGTATCTGACACTATCACACTTTCTTTGATGAATGCAGGTGATGCGTGATCATCCGAAAGTGATTCCTTCATGCTTGTACAATCCACTTTTGGAACTCATCAAATGATAGATTGAACACATCCATGATAAGATCATCATTAAGAATAACAGTATCTCCTTGCTCGCTCAGGTTTGGCTCTACTACTGGAGGTGGTGGAGTCTGAGGGATGACCTGTGGTGCTCTCGGAATCAGGTCAAAATCTTCATGCTAAGGCTCATGTTCCAACTCCATGTCTATCACTTCAATCAATTACTTAATCTGTTGAGAAATCTCTCGATCCTGCATATGTTCACCTTCCTCCTCAAATGTTGGTTGTTCCGACTCTTCAACCTATATCGACATTGTTTCCTCTATCATCATGCATTTCCTTTATTCTTATTCCCGCTTCTGCTTCTCTTCTCGTTCTCTCCTCCTCAAATCTTGTTCTTCCTTCATCTTCTTCTCTTTGACTTATAGTTTTAGTTTTGCTTCCTGCAACCTCTTCTTTTCTCTCTTCCTTCGCTCTTCTCTTTGCATCCTTTTATTTTTATTTGCTTCTGATGCTTGTGTTTCCTTCACCATAAGAGGATCTACTTTCATTTTGAAACTTTGCTCTCCCTCTGAACTATCAACAATATTCCTCTTTCCCTTTTCCTACACAGGATTGTTGCTTTATGTTGTTGTTACTTATGGAGCTTCCTATTTATATCGAGTAGCCTTTGAAGTCCTTGCCTGACCAAATCATTGAGTCTAGAGGCATTGTAGCAGTACCTCCAAGGATCCCCTTCTAGCCAATGAAATGCCCCATTGATCCACGAAAAGTAAACTGTCGTACATTGATCCTTGCAAATACTCTGGGGATCATACAGATTAAATTCCTTGGTGCCAAACTCTAATTTCACTATGTCCTTAGCCTCGACATTTGTGAATTTCAAGTTCTTAATCTCGTCTAATCTGATATGCAAAGGAAGAGTGGGTCATGGCGCTTTCTTCTTCCTATGCAGTGTTGCCGAAAACCCTATAGCGAGGTGGTATGATACTTATTGCATGATAAATTTGTCCATGGAATACCTTGGTAAGACATGCGGAGGCTTCTCTCTACCAAACACTTTGATGAAGGTTCCACCTGGTGAGGCATACCAATCTACAATATCTATTATTGCCTCCATTTCTTCTTTAGACATGCAAGGTGGATCTTGTTCAAATATAAGCTTGTATAGCGGGATGATAAAATGATCAGTTAGTCGCACCATCACTCCTCGATAAGTACAGTTTGAAATCAACTTGCAATAGATGTTCATGGAAATCTCTCGTGGTGTTCATGTCCAGTTCATGCCAGGGAATTGTTGTAGTGCACAGATTGCATCCAGTAATTATGCAGACACATAGAACCTTGCTCGCTCATCCTTGGGCAAATTCTGAGCTTGTGCTACATGAGCCTTCATTATTGAGCCAACAGATCTGACCATTTGGGGCCTCCCATCATTCACCAACTGATCCAATAAGACTTCCCACCCTTCAAGGAAGGTTTATGTGCTCTCTTGACCATGGATTCTGCAAGCAAGTATAATCAAGAGTTGGTAAGCCTTCATGAGGGACTTTATCTTATACACATGGGTGGTGTCTATTGAAACTTTGACGGCTCTTTCACCGAACGCTTGACAATGTCTCTCATGTTCACATAGTTATGGGTGGCATAGAAGAGTGAGCCCATGCGCTTTATTGGCTCGGGCAAGTGATACATCTATTGAAAGTCTTCTTCCATGAAGGTGGAAATCTTTTTCCCACTGGCACTACTCAATGTCATAATCTATTCATCTGTATGTAAGACAATCCAACTAATGATGTCTGCACACAGGAAGGTGGGATACCTACATGCAACATTGTATAGCCATGACTACCACATGATAATATAAACATGTTGGTCTTCCAAATTTTTCTCAAAGTACTTTGCAAAAGTGTTTTTGATCTGTTTCTATGTCATTGTTGTTCCATTCTCTATAAACAACTAAGTATCGACATACATTGGTAAATCAACTGATGTTTGCTCAACTTCTTCCCCAGTACTACCCTTGGTGGTTTCCTTTGATGCAGATCTCTTATATTCCATGGTAACAATGATTGTTGGAGAGGTGCTCAACAACCGATGTACCTATGGGACAGAGAGGACACTCATGGCAAGAAAATGTTAGTTTAAAGCAAAACAACTTCAAGGAAAGTTCAAGTATAAATTATGGCACTAGATGTGAGGGTTTGTGAAATTTTTCTTGACAGGAGGGATTGGCTGGCTATGGGAAATGTGCACTATGCATTCCTAGTAGCCAAGGTGGAAGCCTGATGACTGGAACTACGCAATGCACAGTTCAGCCTCGCCAAAGGCTTGGGAGAGACTGCGCATTGTGAAGTTGTAGTGGCCAAGTTGGGGGGTTGGATCTTGGAACTGCATAGTTGGAGCCATCTTAGGTTGTGCACTACGCAATTCCAGAGGCCAAGCTTTTGGCTTAAGCCTCCAGATTTTGCAGTGTCCGTTGTGCAAAGTGAGATTCAGTCAAGGGAAACCCAGATCTACCCAAGGGAAGTGTGAAAAACAAGAAGATATGAGAGATAGTGTGAATCTGAGTGCATATCGAATAAGTGTAGATGAATGCATGTGAATCAAGTGCAACAATTGATCAAAGGAAAGGAAAACAAGTTATGTGAAGAGAGTCATCATAACTGTGACCATTGGTGCAAAAATAGGAAAACTAATGTGACATTTGGGAAAGGCAATCTATAACTTGAAACAACACTTCTACAAGTTAAAATTCCAGCAATCGCAAAGAGAAATAAGTGAAACAACACTCACAAATTCCAAACAACAAAAAGTGATAGAAAAAGCAACAAAATACAACAAAAGTAAAACTCACCCGGAAAAGCAACAACAATCTCATTGAAGGTTCCTTGATCTTCTCGGGAATGCTAGAGCTCCAACATTGAATGTGAAAATGAGCTCTAGCAGCGTCGATTAAATAGATTTGGAAAAATTAAGGTTTATGACGTGCATGCCTAAAATCAAGGAAAAAAATGACACTTGATGGAAATTTCTAAAAATAGCACAAGTGCCTCCTTTAGGATACTAAAAATAAATCCCTATTTTTTAGGGATGATTTTTTATTTTTTTACTTTTTGTTTCTTCCAGGGAAAATTAAGGAACCCTTTCTCTTCTTTCGCCCTTTATTTCATTTTTTCATTTCTTGTCTTTTCAAAGAACTGTGCATAGGCACTTATTTATTTCATGAGGCGGAAGAGGGACCTAGACTTATTGAGAGCAGAAGAGGTTGTCCTTTCAGAGAAGGATGTTTGTATATACCTTGGACATACTTTTTAATGTTTCCGCCCTCTCCTTACTCTACTTGAGTTAGATGACAAGGGTTAATCGAAAATAGAAGACCGAATAGAGTAGGCAGTACTAGTTAAAAGTGCAAGCGTTGTGATTTCACTGACTCTCTCTGAAAGGAACGTATTTTCCATCAGGGTATCATCGACTAGAATAAATGCAAGATTCACATAAAGAGAGGGAATAGACAGATAACCAAGCGTTGATAGTAGTACAAGTTCTTATTGGACTTCACTCTACTTGTCTAAGAAGCGAAACACGATTTCATGCGAAAACTAACCTACAGTTGCAAAAGAAAAACAAACAAAGGAAAGAAGCAGGATAAAGTAAAACAAAGTAAAGCAAATAAAGAAACAAAAAGCAAAGAAAAAAAAATACTCCTACTCCTAACCTAAGCAGAACATAGGCCAACTTGCGTAAAGTGATACTTCCAATGGATCCATCGGTGCATTGGTTGGACCATGTAGGTGAGAGCATGTATGTCAAGAAAGATATACAATCAAACCAACAAACAAGAAAGATAAGACAATGCAAACCAAAAGATTCTAAGCTTGAATGCATCGGCATAAAAGTAAAAATGAAAAGTGCATGAAATGAATTATGCAGACGTACCATGGTGTTCAAACACATTGCGAGTCAAAGAAAAGCAAGTACACACTTTCAAACTGGAAAAAGAGAAAACATGAAGAAATAATAAAATTTTGGTTTTGCAACAGTGCTTGCTACGTACGACTCCTCCAATGATTGAGTCATAGGATCGTGTGATACAGATGGAGGATGCGAAAATTGTAAGATAGATTGATTTTCAATGTGAACAACAGAGTGATGAGGAGCCTGGAAAGATTCAACACATTTCTAGTATGAATTGGAACTGACCTCAAGGCTACGAGAACCTCACATAACCATCATCTTGGTTTGAAGTGCCTCGATAGCTTGGGAAGGTTATGATTCATCAGGAAATGGATCGTCAAGGACCGGTGGCTTAGAAAGATCAACAGTGAAAAAATTAGAATCATGATCGAATGAATGAACAAAAAGATCATGACAACCATGATTAGAAAGTTCAAGAGCGTGAACAAGGGAATCCTCATGATCTGACGAATCATAAAGAGGGGATGACGAAAAACGATAAATTTCGCCCTCTATGTTCCTAGAAATATAAGATGAGAGATTAGGAGGATCAGAGAAGACAAATTTGTCTTGTTCACGTTCAAATGAAAAACTAGCATTCCACGTGCTCTGTGAATGATCGGAAAGTAGTAACATCCATAAATAAATTTTCACAAGATTGAATAGGAATGGAAGAATCATGGAAAATGTTAGGATAAAGCGGAAGAGGTGTGGATAGAAGGAGGTCACCCTTCACCATAGATTCTTATTTAGACTCCCACACAGACTCATCACAAATGATATTGCAGGTTGGTTGTTCAACACCAACTCCATCCAAAACTTGATCCTCGTGAACATCACAAGAGAGATATGGGACAGGTGAACACAACACACCAAAATTCGAAGGACGAGGAGATATCACTTCATCACAACCATCGGAGTCACAGTCCAACTCTACGTAGCAATTCTAAGTGGGGTAGGAGGAGATGGAGGTAGATCAACAATTGAATTCTCAACTTCTCCCACCTCAACCTGTGGAGTTAGAGTTGTTTGATGAGAAGGGAACGGAGGGTCACTTGGAACAGCAACCTTGTCCGTCTCAGATTTAGAAGCTCTAACACCTAGGTATGTTGGGACAAGTTCGAAAGATTATAACTCGCGTGGATTTTTGGAAATTTGAACAAGATATTGAAATCTTCAAGCAAGGAACTCCAAATAAAATTCATTTTCTAGAAATTCAAAGTAGAAATGAATATAACGGTCGTGAAAATCTTGATGAGATTCGTAATGTGTTTTTTGCAAGTTTAAAATTTTCTTATTGAGGGATTTACGATCATACAGAACAAAAGTGTGGCATGATTCTACAACAAACTATTTGAAAAAGTGTATGGAGGTTGTGGGCAATGTGTGACATTATTTCTTTGCGTGCCCTTCGAACGTGAGAGAAAACAACCCACATGAAACATCCTCAGACTAGATGTCATGCCTGTCACAAAAACCAAGAAAAGAAATTGTGTGCCTGAGAAAGGTTATTCCACCCTCACCATTGAACTTAAATTTGGACAAGTCATTTAAAATGCTCGTTGGCACTTTCAAATTTGCAAAATTATAAAAACATGCCAAGGTTATGATTTGGTGAGAAGTCATCAAATGTGTGCAGAAATCAAAACAAACTTCAAGGGCTCAGCTTGTCATCTGGCCCTCCTTCTAGCGCCAGAAATGTTGATGGTACTAGACCCGCTAACATTCATGTGATCTCCCCGATATGAAGTCCCAACTAGACCTCACACCATTTGGAGTAGGAGTCCTAGCAATGGGTGGTAATGTAATGCCTTGACAGCGAAAATGTGTAGAGGAAAGTATGATAACTTTGGGTAAGAGTAAGTGTGAGACCCTGCGGAGAGTCAAGTGTGATGCATGAAGGTTCCAACACACGAAAGGAAAAGTAAGTGTGCACCTTGGAAGCCTGTAATAGTATGCAGCTTGAAAGGAACACATGAGAGAAATGGCATCACAAGCTAAGATGTGAAATAGTCCACAAGTTAAAGTGATGAGTTAATCCAACAACACACATTCAACAAGATTCATACAAATGCAAGCAAAATAGTTCATAATCATATGCGTAATTTAAATAACATATATTGCCAATATAACAAGAATAGTCCTACTATATCAAAAAAATAGGCATGAAAGCGTGTTGGCTCTGGTTTTATTATTATAAGTAAAATTTCCATCCATACTTACACCATTGACGACTACTAGCCCTAATAGTGGAACATTACAGTCAAGAACACCTACTCCTCCAAAGAAGTATACTCACTCTATGTTGTGGAGAAGCCAAGGCTATTCACAATACTCCCAAGCTCTTTCTAAGTCTAAGCCTAACCAAAATCTTAGCTCCCAAAAGCATGTTACATGAGTTATGAGGTTATATTTATAACAAGAGTGGGTGACTCTTCAACTCCCCTTTATGACCTTTAGACTACCCTCATGACTCTTCAACTTCTTCGCAAATTGACACATTACATTACATGGTGACCTTTCATATTCTAATATTGACACTTAGAGTTTCACTTACAACATAACTACAAATAATATTATATTATCCACTTGTACCCATATAAGACAAAATAGGGTAGAGACGGACTAACAAGACACAACACTATGATGTTGGAGTTTGGGAGAATTCCAGCTCAGCAACCTCCACTTGCTACTTCTTGGTCATGTATTGATGCCAAGGTTGGTACTATGTGATGGTGTCCTCAAACTGCTTCACGGTGTCTTGTTGGAAGCAAACTCTAGCCTCCATGGAATCTGGGTACACTATCTTGGAACCAGTGTCCAACTCGTTCTGAAGCATAATCAACATGGTTTTGACTTTAACAGGAACACCGATGAACTTCTGCATGTTGTGTACATTCAACTCCAAGTCTTCCCTTGTGATCTCCTATCTTAGCTACTCCAAGTACTCTCTAGCCTCTTTCCGTACTTGGTTCTTGGGTTTAGCTTTGGTGATGGAACTGATTGATGGGATCTGGTGTGCTCTCACCAAGATATCCAAACTATTGTAAAACTCCACATATGAGGCTTGTATGATGCCAATGAATGAGGTGAGTTGCTTGTTGTTTTGAATCAAAATTCGAACCGTCACTTTCTCCAGCTCTGCCTATGGTTTCATTTTCTTCACTAAGTCAAGTGGGGCCCCTTTGAACAACATTGTCCACTCTTGTACATAGGCGATGGCAGCTTGTATTTTTTTGAAAGTTTTAACAAACTCTTTGCTCTACTTCTATAGGCCATGCAAACGGACAACTACTTTATGCACAGTGACAAATTTTTCATAGAGCTTCTGCATGGTTTCTCCAAGGGTTGATATTTCAGCAAGTATCATTGCTCTCTTCTCCCCCAATGCGGAAACTGCATTATGCACTACTGCTCATAGTTATTTTTCCTCTTTCCTAGGAGCCCGCAAGTTTTGTGCCAATTTCCCATTCTTGGCCATCAAATACTGAACATTTGATCTTGTTGCTCTTGCATAGGCCAAGTTAGCTTTGGAAATGGAAGTTGGATGCTTCCTAGTATCCACCACTATCATCCTTTCTTAGATGAATGCAAGTGATGTGTGATCATCCGGAAAGTGCTTCCTCTGTGCTTGTATAATCCTCTTCAGGAACTCATCGAATGATATATTGTACACATCCATGACCAAATCATCATCAAGGAGAACAATATCTCCTTGCTCGCTTGGGACTGGCTCTGCTACTGGAGGTGGTGGAGACTGAGGGATGACCTATGGTGCTCTTAGCATCAGGTCAACATCTTCATGTTGCGGCTCCTATTCCAACTCCATGTCTATCACTTCAATCAATTGCTCAATCTGCTGAGAAAGCTCCCAATCCTACATCTATTCACCTTCCTCCTTAGTTGTTGGTTATTTTGTCTCTTCAACATGTATCAACGTTGTTTCCTCTATCATCTTTCCTTGCCTTTGTTCTTCTTCCTGCTTATGCTTCTCTTCTCGTTCTTTCCTCCTCAACTCATGTTCTTCCTTAAGCTTCTTCTTTGTCCCCTACAGCTTCAGTTCTTCTTCCTACAATCTCTGCTTTTCTCTCTTCCTCTGCTCTGATATTTACATCCTTTGCTTCCACTGCATGTGTTTCCTTTGCGATAAGAAGATCTGCTTTCATTTTACAGATTTTCTCTCCCTCTGGATTGTCAACAATCTTCCTCTTTCCCTTGTCCTGCACGGGATTGTTGCCTTTCTTTGTTGCTTCTTTCGAAGTTACCATTGTTTGTGGAGAAGCCTTTGAGGTCCTTTCTATATTGACCGACTTAGTGAGTCTGGAGGCATTTTAGCAATACCTCCCAGGATCCTCTTCTAGCCACTGAAATGCCTCGTTGATCCATGAAAAGTAAACTCTCGTACAATGGTCCTTGCAAATACAGTGGGGATAATAACGATTAAATTGCTTGGTGTTGAACTTGAATTTCACTATGTTCGTAGCCTCAGCATTTGCAAATTTCAAGTTCTTAATCTTATATAATCCAATCCAAAAACGAAGAGTGGGACATGGTGCTTTCTTCTTCTTATGAATTGTTGTTGACAACCCTGTAGAGAGGTGGTATGATACTTCTTGCATGATCAATTTGTCTGTGGCATACCTTGGTAAGACATGCGAAGGATTCTCTCCTCCAAACACTCTGATGAAGGTGCCACCTGGTGAGGCATACCAATCTACAATATCTACTTTCACCTCCATTGCTTCTCACACGACATGCAACGTGGATCTTGTTTAAATATAAGCTTGTATAGTGGGATGATAAAGTGGTTAGTTAGCAGTGCCATCACTCCTCGATAACTACAGTCTAAAAGCAACTTGAAATATATGTTCACAGTAGTCTCTCATGGTGTCCATGTCCAGTTCATGCCAGGGAATTGTTGTTGTGCACAAATTGCATCCAGTAAGTATGCGAACATATAGAACCTTGCTCGTTCATCCTTGGGTGGATTCTGAGTCTGTACTACATGGGCCTTCAATTGTTGAGCCAAAAAATCCCACCAGTTGAATTGCCTCCCATCATTCATCAATTGATCCAATAAGACATCCCACCCTTCAGGAAAGGTTTTTGTGCTCTCTTGACCATGGATTATACAAGCAAAGATAATCAAGAGTTGGTAAGCCTTCTTGAGGGACTTTGTCTTGTACACATGGGTGGGTGTCTGTCAAAACTTCGATGGATATTTCACCCAATGCTTGATAATGTCTCTTGTGGTCATATAGTTATGGTTGGCATAGAAGAGTGATTCCATGCGCTTTATTGGCTCGGGAAAGTGATACATCTGCTAAAAGTCTTCTTCCTTGAAGGTGGCAAGTTTTTTCTCGCTGGCACTGCTCAATGTCATAGTATGTTCATATGTATGTGAGATAATCCAGTTGATGATGTCCGCACACGGGAAGGTGAGATACCTGCACGCAACCTTGTATAGCCCTGACTACCTAATGCTAAGATAAACCTATTAGTCCTCCAAATCTGCCTCAAAGTCCTTTGCAAAATTTTCATTGATCTATTTCCATGTCAGTGTTGTTCCCTTCTTAATAAACAGTTTTGTATCATCATACACTGGTAAATCAATTGATGTCTACTCAATTTCTTCCCCAGTACTTCCCTCAGTGGTTTCCTTTGATGCAACTCTCTTAGATGCCATGGTAACAGTGATTGCTGGAGAGGTGCTCAACAATTGTTGTACCTATGGGACAGAGAGGACACTCATGGAAAGCAAATGTCAGTTTAAAGAAAAACAACTTCAAGGCAAGTTCAAGCAGCAAGATGGGCATTAGATGTGAGGGTATTATAAAATTTTTCTTGACAGGGGGGATTGACTGACTTTTGGAACTGCGCACTGCGTACCCCAATAGCCAAGATGGAACCCTGATCACTAGAACTACGCAATGCGCGGTTCATCTTGGGAAAAGGCTTGGGAGAGACTATGCATTGCGCAGTCTCAGTGGCCAAGCTGGGATTTTGGCTCCTGGAACTGCACAGTGCACAGTTGGAGCCAACTTAAGCTATGCACTATGAAATTCAAGAGGCCAAGCTTGTTGCTAGAGCCTCCAAATTGCGCAGTGCCAACGGTGCAAAGTGAGATCTGACCAAGGGAAACCCAGATCTGCCCAAGGGAAGTGTGAAAAACAATTAGATTTGAGAGATAGTGTGAGTATGAGTGTAGATATGACTAAGCGTAGGTGCATGCATGTGAATCAAGTGCAGCAATTGATAGAACGGAAGGAAAACAAGGTATGTGAAGAGAGTTGCCGCAACAACGATCATTGGTACAAAAACAGGCAAAGTAATGTGACATTTGGGAAAGGAAATATATAACTTTAAACATCACTTCTACAAGTTAAAAAAATTTAAAACTCTAGCAACCGCAAAGAGAAATAAGTGAAACAACAATGAAAACAACAAAAAGCTATAGAAAAATAAGAAAAAGACGACAAAAGCAAAACTCACCCAGAAAATTGACGATGATTGCACTGAAGGTTCCTTGATCTCCTCGGGAATGCTAGAGATCCAATATCGAATGTCAAAATGAGCTCTAGCGGCATTGATTAAATAGATTTGGATAAATTAGGGCTTATGACGCGTATGCCTAATCAAGGAAAAAGCGACACTTGGTGAAAGTTTTTAAAAATAACGCAAGGGCCTCCTTTGGGATACTAAAAATATATCCCTATTTTTTGGGGATACTTTTTTTTTTTCTTTTTTCTTTTTCCAAGGAAACTTTTCATGCACACTACCGGGAAAGACAACGTAGTTCCGGGAACTGGGAAGCTTTCCATCTCAATGCACTACGCAGTTTCTGAGCTCAGTGAGGGTTACGCAATTTCTGGGCTACCTCCTCATGACCGCGCATTTTCTGAGCTCAAGGATCACTGTCATCTAGGACTACACAATTCTCATCAGCAAGGCTAGTTGCCCTGCAGGATTGCGCAGTTTCTGGGGGCAAGCCCAAAACTGTTGTGGTACCAAGTTAGGAGATCAACTTGTGAGTTAGAAAATCAACTAAGTAAGCAAACACAAGCCAAATTAAAAATATAAGTCTCAGTCAAAGCACGAATAGTTGGATCAGTGCGATGAGTAGTTGTGGTTAAGAAGGAAGGCTCCAAAATCAAAGCATAACAAAATTTTGGAGGGTTGTTGTAGCCACTACAACAAAATGTTGACTTATAAATGGAACTTGTGGATTTATTTCTAGAACTTGACGGGGAAGGAAAAATCATATTAGATCCTAAAGAAATCATGAAAACAAGAATCTGGCAACTTAAGTATGTGTCTAACTCCTCCAAGTGAGAGAGAACATCCCCTATCTTCATGAAAATATAACCCAATTATGAACAACCAAAATCCCACTTCCTTCTCTTTCTGTAGTTCCCTCGGTTTCTTGTGTCGAAGAGTAAGGACTCCTTTGGAAAATGATTTGTTGATCTATCTTATTCTTTGCTCCATAAGAATGTCACTAGCCCAAAGAACCAATTGATGTACTGTTGAACTATTGTTTCCTTCTCACAAAGTTATTTATGGCATTTTTTATGCCTTCTAAGGCTTGTTTCCATCAGTCAACCATGAGGAAATTTTCAAATTCCACCTTTACAAATAGTCAACATGTCAATCCCTTGAATGTAATTTATTGCAAAAATATGTTGGGTCCCTATAATACTAGTGATTACCCCATTACTATTGTAGTTATACCCCTTATTTATATTGATGTGCCCATGTAGTGCCCATATTGTTACTATTGTGCCACATAGAAGCCCACTATTGTTATTGTTGTGCCCTACAATATTATTGTTATGTAGGCTTTGATTGTATTGGGACCACTTAGACTCCTATATATAGAAAGGAGGTATTTTCATTTGTATCATCCAAGAATTGTTCATTTATGTAATGTAAAGGAGGTTGCCCCCTCGAAGAGGCTGAATTCTAAGGCGTGGATCTCTCTCTTCTATCTTTTTGTGAGCTGGTTTCATAACATTTGGTATCAGAGCTTTGGATTCTAGGGTTTCGCTGCTCCAAACAGGTCATCGCGGCATTTTCGCTATAACTTTTTTTCTGTGACGTTTCAGAAGTCGCAAAAAAAACCCATTTGAGAAGAATTGGCGCTGAATCTTGCATCCGAATTTCAGAGCTTTTCGCGCGATATTTTCGGAGATATGATTTGAGGAAGTTGGCCTTTTTGCAGACTCCTGAATTACATTCAAAACAGGTGACCTGGGGAAAATCGTCATAACTCTCTCTCTGAGGATCGGATTGAAATTTCGTAAAAAGGTACAGAAAGAGGATGGACTGTAGTTTCTTGTGTGTGTGTTTCAGATTCAAAGGTTGAAATAGTGACTCGTGGCACTTCGTACAAGTTCGCTCTACTGAACTAGTCTAAAAGCAAGTCACTGTGGGAGATTTCACATAACTCTTCCTTGGAGAATCCAATTTGGCTCAGACTTGTGGCATTGGAAAGAGGACGCAGAAGACTACTACAGGTAGAAATTTCAGAATTGGAGGATCCGAAATTACAGAGATACATCAGATTCAATATCAGGCTTCTATAAAGTGAAAAAAGGTGTGTAGTTTTTTTTTTTTTAATTTTTGTGTAAGCTTGCTTTAACGGAATTCAAAGGACATAGTAAAACTTTATTATCGGTAACTGATGCCCCGAGGAAAGAAAATGCAAACACCTAGTAAGGAACCTGAAAGCTCTAGCATGACTCATGAAGAAGAGGAAGAAATGCTACATGATATATCAAAATTACAAGAACAAGTGCAACAAATGTCACGCTCACAAAAGCTAACAGAAGCTAAGATAAGTGGCGTGGAATCTAAGGTAAATGGCATGGAATCTAAGATAAAGGGAATGGAAGCTAAGATGGATGGCATGGAAGCTAAGATTGACGCTAAAATTGATGGCATGGACGCTAAAATTGATGGCATGGATGATAAGATGGATGAATTGAAGAAGTTGCTACAAGAAAGGGTCACTAATGGTGAAAAGGTAGTAAAGGAAACTCATGATGAGAATAAAAGAAATGTTAATCATGATTCCATAGACTCTAATGTTGGATCAAAGACTCACCATGTTCCAAAAATCGATGTGAGGAAGTTTGATGGCAAGGATCCCGCCACATGGATATTACAGATGGAGCAATTCTTCGATCTCAATAATGTGCAAAACACACAAAAGGTACGTATGGCAACTTTATATTTGGAACCAAATCAGTTTGTATGGTATCAATGGCTTTGTTCTCGTAAACAATTTATCACTTGGGCAATTTTTACGGAAGAATTGATAGCACATTATGAGGATACAAAAAGCAACACTTTTTTTAGCCAATTGATGAATCTCAAACAAAAGGGTTCAATAATGGAGCACATTGAGGAGTTTCAAAAATTGAACATAAGGATAAAAGATATTCCAGAGGAGCATAGGATTGATGTGTTCATAGGGTCTTTAAAGGATAATATCCAACATGATGTGCGCCTTTGGGAACCTGATTCATTAGAGAAGGCATTCAGGTTAGCAAGAAAAATGGAAAGCAAAATTATGGCAACTAGGAAGCATACCATTCACAACTATAAAGATGGAAGTGTTGTTGCCCATAGTCTTCCACAACCTACAAGGTTGACACCACAACAATTGGAAGAAAAAAGAGCAAAAGGGCTTTGTTACAATTGTGATAGCAAATACACAAAAGGTCATAAGTGTGCTGAGAAGAAATTATTCTACATAGATTGTGAAGAGGAAGAAGAAAAGGAGCAAGAAAGGTCAAAAGAAGAGGATATATTCCAGGAACAAAGCCTATATGAAGAACAAATAAATCCGACCATATCTTGTAATGCATTGGCGGGAATTACCACTCCTCAAACCATCAAGATAGAAGGACAAATCAAGAAGAAAAAGGTGATAGTGTTGATTGATTCAGGAAGCACCCACAATTTTATTCATTGTAGGGTAGCAAAAGAATTGAATTGCTTCCTATATCCAGCACCAGAGTGTCAAGTGATGATTGCAAATGGAGGAACAATAAATTGCTCTGGAAAGTGCCATAATATCAAGCTATCCATGGGAGAATATGTATTGACTAGCCCAATGCTTTCCATTCCAATGGGAGGTGTTGATGTTGTACTAGGAGTCCAATGGCTACAATCCTTGGGTACAATAGCTTTTAATTTTCAAGAACTTTTCATGAAATTTTCTGTGGAAGGAAAGGAAGTTGAATTAAGGGGTATTGCAGGGAAACCAGGAAAGATAATCAGCTCTAATGGTATGACAAAGCTTCTAAAAAAGGAGCAAAGGGGTGTAATTGCACAATTATGTTCGCTAGATGTTTCCACATTAGAATCATCTATTTCTCCTGATCTCCAAAAAGTCCTGGACAATCATTCCAAGGTATTTGAGACTCCCAAAGGTCTCCCACCTATGCGTGATCATGATCATGCTATTCATCTGATTCCAGGAAGTGTTCCTCCAAACATCAGGCCGTACAGATATCCCTATGTCCAAAAAAGTGAAATTGAACGTATGGTTGCAGAAATGCTAGAGGCGGGTATAATTCAACCGAGTCAAAGTTCTTTCTCTGCTCCAGTAGTATTGGTGCACAAGAAGGATGGATCATGGCGCATGTGTCCGGATTATAGGGAGCTCAACAAGCTCACTATTAAAGATAAGTTCCCCATTCCTGTCATTGATGAATTACTGGATGAATTGCATGGATCAATTTACTTCACCAAGTTGGATCTTCGTTCAGGATATCATCAAATCAGAATGAAGATTGAAGACATTCCAAAAACGGCATTTAGAACTCATGAGGGTCATTATGAATTTTTGGTCATGCCTTTTGGCCTTACCAATGCACCTTCAACATTTCAAGGTTTGATGAATTCAATTTTCAAACCATTCCTTAGAAAATTTGTGTTAGTATTTTTTGATGATATACTTATCTACAGCAAGTCTTGGAAGGATCATGTTGAACATGTCGACAGGGTGCTACAACTATTGGAAGAGAAACAATTATATGCCAAAAGATCCAAATGTTTCTTTGGAGTCCAGGAGGTGGAATATTTGGGTCATATTGTATCTCATGAAGGAGTTAAGGTAGACCCTACCAAAATTAAAGCCATTAAGGAATGGAAAATCCCCACATCCATAAAGCATTTGCGAGGATTTCTTGGGTTGACAGGGTATTATCGCAAGTTTGTTAAGAATTATGGGAGAATAGCAGCACCTCTAACGACATTATTGAAGAAAGATGCATTTTCATGGACTCCGGAAGCAACAAAGGCCTTTGAACATCTTAAAGAGGCAATGTGCCAAGCACCGGCCTTAGCTACACCGGACTTCACAAAAACCTTTACTGTGGAATGTGATGCTTCAGGAAATGGAATTGGTGTTGTTCTAATGCAAGATGAAAGACCCATTGCCTTTGAAAGTCGTCCAATCAAGGGAAAGTTTCTAAGAAAAGCTATTTATGAGAAGGAAATGTTGGCAATACTCCATGCACTTAAGAAATGGCGACCCTACCTAATGGGAAGACACTTCAAGGTAAAAACAGATCATGATAGCCTTAAATACTTTTTAGAACAAAGATTATCCTCTGAAGAGCAACAAAAGTGGGTCACAAAGATGTTGGGTTATGACTTTGAAATCATCTACAAAAAGGGAAGCAAAATGTGGTGGCAGATGCACTCTCAAGGAAGGATGAGGATGTGGAAGCATTGTTGTGCGCTATTTCTATCATCCAACCAGATTGGATAAATGAAGCAAGGGAGGAATGGAAGAATGATGAAGAAGTATGGGCACTTATTCGAAAGCTACAACAAGATTCCAGTACGTCTGATACATTTAGCTGGAAAAATGATTCGTTATGGTACAAAGATCGCTTATACCTCTGTAAGAATTCCCAGCTAAAACAAAAGATTCTTATGGAATTGCACACTTCTCCCTTAGGAGGGCACTCAGGATTTTTAAAAACTTACCACAGGGTGAAGAAGGAATTTTTTTGGGATGGCCTTAAATCAGATATTCATAAGTTTGTGGCAGAATGTTTGGTTTGCCAGCAAAATAAAGTTGAAACAATTAAGACACCGGGTCTATTACAACCTTTACCCATTCCAAGCCAACGTTGGGAGGAGGTATCAATGGATTTTATCACAGGTTTACCCTAGTCTGAGGGAAAGAGTGTCATCATGGTGGTAGTTGACAGACTTACCAAGTATGCACACTTTTGTGCATTATCACATCCATTTAAAGCCAGTACAGTTTCTACTGCATTTATGGAAACAATTCAAAAGCTACATGGAAACCCAAAGATTATTGTAAGTGACAGAGATCCCATTTTCACTGGAAATTTTTGGACAGAATTATTTTCTTGTCTTGGTACTCAGTTAGCTCATAGCTCATCTTATCATCCTCAATCTGATGGGCAAACTGAGATAGTAAACAAATGTTTGGAAGGATACCTTCGTTGCTTTGTATCTGATAAACAGACACAATGGGTCAAATGGTTGCCTCTGGCTGAATGGTGGTATAACACTTCCTTTCATACGGCAACAAAAATGACCCCATTTATGGCACTTTATGGGTATCAACCACCATCCATCACATCATATTTAAGAGAAAATTCTAAGGTTCAGGCAGTGGAACATCACATCGAACATCAACAACAAGTCCTCCAACTCTTAAAGGATAACCTTGTGTTGGCACAGAATAGAATGAAACAACAGGCAGATCAGCATCGCAGTGAAAGAAGTTTTGATGTAGGTGATTGGGTATTCCTACGGCTACAACCATATAAGCAAATGTCCCTCAAGCAAGCTAAGAAGGATAATAAATTATCACCAAAGTATTATGGTCCGTACAAGGTGTTGCAAAAGATTGGTACTATGGCATACAAATTGGAGCTTCCTGCAGCTTCTCGATTGCACCCAGTTTTCCATGTTTCATGCTTAAAGAAGGTTATAGGCGACAAGCTCCCAGTTCAAACAATATTGCCAGAACTTGACGAAGAAGGAAAAATTATATTGGAACCGGAAGCAGTTATAGAAACAAGAACTCGACAGCTACGAAATCGATCAATTTCAGAGTACCTTATCAAGTGGAAGAACTTATCCGCTGAAGATTCCACATGGGAGGACGAGAATTTTATGCAGAAGTATCCTGAACTACTCAAGCGTTGAGGACAACACTTTTTTGAAGGAGAGGGGCATGTTGGGTCCCTATAATACTAGTGATTACCCCATTACTATTGTAGTTATACCCCTTATTTATATTGATGTACCCATGTAGTGCCCATATTCTTACTATTGTGCCACATAGAAGCCCACTATTGTTATTGTTGTGCCCTACAATATTATTGTTATGTAGGCTTTGATTGTATTGGGACCACTTAGACTCCTATATATAGAAAGGAGGTATTTTCATTTGTATCATCCAAGAATTGTTCATTTATGTAATGTAAAGGAGGTTGCCCCCTCGAAGAGGCTGAATTCTAAGGCGTGGATCTCTCTCTTCTATCTTTTTGTGAGCTGGTTTCATAACAAAATACCTTATCTTCCAGATATTGTCGAGCAAGTTCTAATTGTAGAGTTTTCATCTTTAGTATTGATGCTACAATATTTCAAAAAGAATGCTTATTTCAATTACTACCCTTAGCTTGTTACCTCCTTGATATTTTTCTTGCTTCTCAATGATGGAGCGGACTACTGTAGAAGATACACTTGCATATTTTATCAATTTCAACACCCTGACAAGAACACTGACTTTACCATAAATATGAAGAATTGATGTCTACATTTTTCTGAACGACCAAATCCTTGATGTCATTGTATAGATCAACCACCTCCAAATACCAACCTGTGCTTCAAGTTGTGATAGAAATATATATATTTAATTCTATGTGAAGGAAAAATTGTACCTAAGAGATAACACCCATGAGCATTAAACAAAATATTGAATCCACTCTAAGGGTATATATTTATATTCCAACAACCATAATCCTATGGTTTTTAATTCTATTCAATTCCAGTAGGATACGTTCAATTCTATGAAAAAACATTTACACGGTAGCAAATTCCATACCATGCACTATGGCTAAAGGATATGCTCTATCAACTAGAAACCTTTTGTAGGTTCAATCTAGTAACCTTGTGCCTATTTATTCATTTTGCAACCAGTGCAATGACCTATTTCAATAATGCTCTATCTCTGTAATTTCAATGATGCATTGTTTTAAATTATTTTTCTTCTATGGATCTCTAGCCACAACCGAATTCATCAACGAATTCCATGCCATGCACTATGGCTAAAGGATATGCTCTATCAACTAGAAACCTTTTGTAGAAGCAATTTAGTAACCTTGTGCCTATTTATTCATTTTGCAACCAGTGCAATGACCTATTTCAGTGATGCTCTATCTCTGTAATTTCAATGATGCATTGTTTCAAATCATCTTTATTTTATGGATCTCTAGCCACAATTGAATTCATCACAACTTGCAAGAAAGAACATGTAACCAAATCCTTGCTCTCACACTAATTCCAGCTAAAACAACTAGAAATCTTTTGTAGAAACAATTTAGTAACCTTGTACCTATTTATTCATTTTGCAACCAGTGCAATAATTTATTTCAGTGATGCTCTATCTTTGTAATTTCAATGATGCATTTAATTTCAATAATGCATTGTTTTAAATCATCTTTATTCTATGGATCTCTAGCCACAACCGAATTCATCACAACTTGCCAGAAAGAACGTGTAACCAAATCCTTGCTCTCGCACTAATTCCAGCTAAAACATAATGTGGATATTCTTGCACGTCTTTATCCTAGTCTTCAATATCTTAAATAAAATTCATCACAACTTCCAAGAAAGAACATGTGACCAAATCCTTGCTCTCGCACTAATTTGAGCTAAAACATAATGTGGATATTCTTGCACGTCTTTATCCTAGTCTTCAATATCTTAAACAAGAGAAGCTGCATCGCAGCAAGTCCTGCGAAGTTACTTTTACAAGTTAAAATTATAAGAATATAAAGTACCGTGCGTTATACCAAACTTACCGCAACGAAAATGGTTACAAGGTGAAAATGACGTATATTTTCTTAACCAAATGCACAATACACATAGGGAAATACTTGACTACGGCAGGTATAGTAAGGAAAACGGTTGACATATATTTTCTTAACGAAATGCACTCATCGGTTGTTAATTGAACATGGTGGACAGCGCATGTGAACATTGGACAAAGCCCGCGGTCAGTGCGCCGACGGTTCCACTCTGCGGTTAAGGACTACTAACCGTAACCTCTGCTTGTTTGCCAGACCACTCACGTGCTGTTTGATGCAGTTAGAGGCCAGCGGTTAGCTTTGCGGTCAAGACAAATGTTAACTGCAACCCCGATGGATAGCATACCCCGATCACATGGCACAATCCTTCGTTGCAGTTACAGTCTCTGCTATGGTTTTGATAACTCGACGGTTAGTACTGCACTGATCACATGCCCCAACGCGGTTAGCTATCCCGACGATTAAACTAGTGGTTAAGGCTGGAGGCCGCTAACATGCCCGCACCGGCACTGACGTAACGAATTTTACATTGAAACGTGCAAAATAGGGATCGCCATTCTCAATAATTTTAATGCATTTTATTTGTTTTTAAGGTTTCGTTTTAATTAGAAAAGGTTCGGAGAGATAACCAGTATATCATTATAATATATTGATCTGTAACTAGATTTATTGGTTCTTATAATATATTCATAACATATGTTTTAATTAAGATAATAACTACTGAAAAAGAATTTGTAATTGGTCAATTGAAAATGAAGTCTCCGCACGTTTATCTAGAAAATGACGTTCGGACAGATCTAGAAAGCAAAGCTTTCGGTTCCTACATTAGCTGGAAATTTTTTCATGAATACTACGTTTTTAAACTCACATGGTTTTCATATGCCGGGTACACCTTTCATGTTCTTCCAAAGCATAACACCTGTGCAGATAATTCATTGGCCGCATGTTTTTCCAGAGCATAACACCCTGCACATAAACCATTGGCTCCGTCATCACTATGCCAATCTGTAAGCATTGCCATTATCGCCTTCACTGTCGAATACTGGAGCTGTTGCAGAACGAGCTCTATCTGCTCAATGGCGAAGCCGTGGAATTCGAAGTTAACAAGATACCGAAGTACTTGCAAATCCTTGCCATTTAGATTTTGCGTGTATTCAAAGTCACTTGCTTTGCAAAATTCAACGAGACAGACAAAGTAGAGGTCCTGGGTGTATCAAGGGCTTGCAATTGACAGGCCGTGTCCTTTAATTCTGCGGTGTAACTTGCTATCAGGTTTGAATCTTTAGCATCTATATTTTTCGCTACTTTTGGTTGCTGTAGCTGCATACATTCTGATTCAGCTTTTAGTTTGCTAATACATTGAAGTGCATGCCTTTTATGTATTGCCACTAATCACATATACAAGTACTGGATGCCTCATACTGTTTTCAAATGCATGAAGAAAAGAGAAGTTTTAAATAAAAAACTTGTTTTCACTGAAGAATATGATGTATATACAAGTATTGGACATCTCATACTGTTTTCAAATGCGTGAAGAAAAGGGAAGTTTTTAATGAAAAACTGCCTTACACTGAACAATATGATATAAAGTAGTGTGACACAGTGTATGCTTTAATGTTCAGTAATGAATGAATCTCGTCAAACAAACCGTCGATATGTGAAAACAATATGTTATTATAACATATACGATACTGTATAGATTCCATATAGTAGACCACTTCAATGAGAAAGTTACCGCATTGAAGCATAAAATCTTAAAAGCTTTAAGGGCCCAATATATGCGCGGAATCATGAAAAGCCTAGAATATAATAAGAACCTGTAAAAAGCTAAATGTACAAATTTGCATTGAAACGATGCTATTCGATATGTCGAAATCTAAGAATATAATTTTTTGTTGGCGCTTTAGCTTTAATATGTTGAGGATAAAAGGAAACCTGACGATCTTGTTTTTGGTAACTTCGGCCCTGCAGATACTTCGGCCACTTCGCCCTTCGTTTGGATGAGAGCATGTTCGAAAAGTTATAGTAGAGTGGCTTCGTGCATTCTTCAGGTAATTAATATGCCCTATGGTTTCCTTTTACTTTTGCCCATGGTAAGACGGCGTCTCACGCTTCCTGCAATAAATTCAGCTGCCGTTTTCAAATTAGGGTTCTCAATTACCGTCTGTATTGGGTATGTGGTGCATTTCCTCAAAAATTTCATAAATTGCAAGAAATATAAACGAATTTTTCAACAACAAAAATGAAAAACAATTTCTTAATTTACAGTTTGTACTCAAAAGTATTCATACCTATCTGTGCAGGTTGAATAAGACTCGGATCATGCAGAACAGACACTGTTTTCGAAGGAACGTTTCGATGCCAAACAAGACACTGATCATGACAGTAGCAAATACAATCAGAATTTCATTCTTAGCTCTGAATTCATGGTTTGTTTTAGAATATGCAACTGATTATGGTGGAATTGCAGACTCTATTATGTTACTATGTTAAAAAGTTGTGTCATATTATAACTACCTTTCGTGCTCGGATATTGTTCAATGCCCGCTCAGCTTGGACCTCCTTCCTCCTTCTTTGACAGGTTCTGTTCGCTCCCACTGGTCATGCTACTTTTTACCTGAAACATCTGCAGGATGCAAGCAACGTGCCTTGGATCTGGCTTTGCAAGAGGATGCATGGACGCAAGGCATTATAACAAAGAAAGAAAGCTCAGAGAGAAATGCTAGTCCTCTAATAAGATTTGGAATAACATTACACCTGGTTACATGCAGATGGCACCTGGAACATAAGAACATAAGAAATGGCACCTGGAAGTTGTGGCAGGCAGGCATATAGGGGTATAGGCGGTGATATACCATGGAAATACAACCATGGAAATCCAAAATATCGGTGCTAGCATTTAGTGATGTGGAGGACTAATGCCAGCATTAGATTAGCAGTTTTGAAAATATGAAGGGAACACAAACTATATAACATATGGTTTAGCTTCGGAGTAGCTTCGGATTACGTTAGGTCCTCGGGAGGAGGCCAAATAACGTGATTTATAAATATGTCTTCAAAAAACTTGGTATATAGTTGATGACCGGGCACTAGAAGCAGGTCAACTAATGCTATCTAGCTCGCGAACGATTACTATAGTCCATGCCTGAGGGCAGGGACTAATAAAATAACTATAATTCTACTAGAGAGACCACTAATTCGAGCTAAAACATAATGTGGATAATGTGGATATTCTTGCACGTCTTTATCCTAGTCTTCAATATCTTAAATAAAATAATTATAGTTCTACTAGAGAGACCAATAATTGTGGATTGGTAGCATATTATTCAATTTGAATTATTTATTATGGTCCAATAATGTTTCCATACTATAGATCAAAGCAACAACTATTCAAACCTTGTCACGACATGTTGCGATGGATGGATGGAGATCTACCACATAAATGGATTCAACTATTATATGGTTTATAAATGTGGTATTATAACATTATCGTTCATGTTAGTGCTTAATATTAATTTCTATGACTTTAAATGGAACCTTTCTAGATTGTTCCACGCTTACATGTGGCATTCTTTCATGGTTCCACATATTATACGTGTAACCTAACAATACAATGGTTTAGATTACTCGACATTTGATCAATGGTGTACACTGTTTTAGGGTTTTGAATGGTGTGAATGACCTCGTTTGTGTCTACTTCCCTTCATATCAATGTTTAAATCCTTGTGTTTTCTAGTGGTTGCAAGTTTGTGAAAGGTTCTCTTTGTGTTGAAGGTTCTTGTGAGGTTATATCACAAAAACCTCTCCATAAATCACTTAATTTTCTTCTAACTTGGAATAGGGTTTCATTATAGCATGACCATAAAAACTTCAAGTAATTTTTGCTTCTTTCTTTTATCTGTAGACTTCAGATTCAAAAAATATTGGTTGTATAATGCCATTTTTCAAGTTTACCCTTTGTACCAAGGATTTTCATTTTACTAAAATTCCTTTAAACTTAAATGATTCAAATATAAAGGGTTTTGTAATCCTCTATTAGTATTCTCTTGGCTATTTTCTTTAATTTATTTCCAAATAATCACTTAGGGTTTAGCGAAATTCTCCACCCGTTTAAGGGTTCTTGTTGGTCCCTTAAAAAAAAATCAGTCTCTTTAACCTTATGTAAAATATTTGATTTTCTTTATAAAGAAGTTGATTCAGTGATGTTGGTGGTAGTATTTATTTTTACTTCAAAATATCATATTATACTCTAATTTGTTAATTTGGTCATTGCATCAGGTTTTACACTCTTTTATTCATTATTCGTAGTTATTTATGGTACCCATTTTCTATCTTGGTACTGATAATTTTTGGGGTGCAACTATTTTCATTATATTCTTTTGTTACGTTATTTACACGGTCATGTTAGGGTTTTAACTCTAGTCTTATAAATTTACTTACATCCTATTTGGCTTTAACTCTAACAATTTTCCATTTTATGAACTGATAATATTTGTTTTTAATATATTAATAAATTAATATCATAATTTAAATATTACTGTTCAAATATAGTCGTTACTTGAAATTATGGTCTCTACATTGCTCTTTATTTAAGCATTTGCCATGGTCTGTCTCTTCATCTCCTACTGATGAACCACACTTGTTGGTTCGAAACACGTCGGCCAAAAAATTCTCTTATGTCATTTCTACCGAAAGACTTTTCTTAATTCATTATGGATCACAGAAACTTGAATTCAGAAAATATTTAATTTTACGAAGAGAGGTTTTTATAGTTTTTCTTTGTTTCGCCAAAAAGAGAAAGAGAAAGTAACCTCCTCGAGTAATGGTTTTTGTTTAAATTAATATCATTATGTTTATTACATTTTTTATCTATGTTTAAATGTATGTAATACATATTTGTCTTTCCATGTCGACATTATCACCATTTCCAGTCTTCCATATTAAGGTACCACCTTAATTCTTTTACCTTCTATTTAAATTCATAAGTTCACTTTTTCTTTTCGAGATCTATATTTTCATTCAAGCTATTAATTATTACCATTATATTTCATGTTTATACCAGTTAATAACCTTTAACTTTCGATGGAGAAACGTGTTCTCTTCTGGTATTTTTCTGATGTTGGAATGTTTTAACATTGACACCAAAAGGTAGGTTGTCCTTTTCTCCAGGTTGGCGACTTTCCAAAACCCTTTGGTCACTCGGTTCTCTTAGCATCCGTGCACTATGTACACTCGGTTCTCTTAGCATCTGTGCACTATGTATAGAGAATTTGTTACATCATTTTATTAGACTGTAAATTCCTAATAAGGAAAGAATCTTTGTGTGTGTATATATATAGATATTGCTACAAAACTTATTCTTTTTTTTTTTCAGGAAGAAAAAATCGGCATGATATATATTGAGAAAAATATATTGATCGTTTTACATTTAGAAGACCGTAGTCTTGTAAGTATATGGTTGTATAAATCCGAATGAGCGCATATGATTCACGCCGGATAGACAGCAGATAGAGTGCCATATAGAGAGTATGAGGGCGCATGTGTAAAGAGCATTTGCTGTGCTTGGAATATCGACAAAACAATGGAGAGGGGCGCATATGTCGACCTGAATATCAAAAGTGATAGAGCATCTGCTGTGCTTGAAACAGCGGCAAGACAATGGAGAGAGCCTGTATTATAGAGGGAAAACAGAAAAACAAACATATTACAGCCATGAGGATGGGCTTGTGAGAATCATATACATATTTGCAGAAAAACCTGAGCACCAATGCTCAAGGAGATGAGGCCTCTTCAATCAGATCTGTGAGGGCATAGATCCCGTGATAAGAGGCAGAATGGAGAGCAGTGGCAGGCAAGAGGCCTGAAAGATTCGCCGGTTCCGCCACGTCCAAATATTCCAAAACTTATTCTATGACTACTTGAATCAAACAATATGTATTTTACACAGTTTATACTTGGCTAATATGCTAAGGAAACTGTATATTTTCTAGTAATTATTGGTTTCCATCACTTGTACTCAATTTTATCCCTCTTTGATATGAAAATGCTATTATTGTATGTTGGTTGTAAATTCTATCATTTAAGTTTCTCATAAAGGTTTCACTATATGTTTATCTATATAGCCGTAAGGCTTAAACCATTTTTTTAATAAAATAAAGAGAATAGTGTTATACTTTGTACTAACTCAAAACTAGCTTATTCTGCAACGATGTTTATATTGATCTTACATATCAATTAGTTATTCATGCAATAGATCAGTATGGTTTTCCTTATGTGAATAGTTTTAATTCCTACCCTTTTATTAATTTCCTATACAATAATATAAAGTAGTGGACATCTATATAGCTATGGAACATATCTACCTTGCATTTAATTACATATAGAGCTTTTCTACATATACAATCATTTTTTTGGTAGAATATTTTCCTTTTCCTCATTAAAGTAGTGCATGTTCTAAAAACTCTAGAACATCAAATTTCATGTTTATGAAAAGGAAGTAAAATATGTTTAGTTGTGTTCATTTCTTCCATTCTTTAATAACTACAGTTACATATTGACTAGTTTGCATATATTAACATCATTCTAACAATCCTTATCGATACTAATTCTATTATTTGTAGCAAATTATATTATTTGTACATCTCTTCGTTAAGGTACAATAGGAAATATTATGTATTTGATACCTTTTCTAATCATAATATCAAATAGAATACTAATAACAATTAGAATTTTAACAACAAAATTTAAGGTAAGAATACCAACTTGGAAACAATTTATCTGGAAATTAATAGTCAAGTACTTGGCTTCTCCCAACCTTGACACAACATCCAACTAGAGTTCCCCTAAGCAACCAGGTTTGAAAAAAAAAATCTTCTGCTTTCTACTCTTGCTTCTCTTCAGTCTCCTCTCTTCTTATAATGAGACAAAATATAGAAAAGAGAATAGCATATCTTGTCCCATCTACCACTCTTTTGGTGGCTAATAGCTTCCTCCACCTCACCCACAGGTGGAATGTAGTTATATGCTCATTAATGAACTCTTGTTTCCCACTCTTGAGGATAGCTCCCTATCTTCTAGGAAACAATTAATTGCCCAATATCATAATTACTCAATTAAATCTAATCATACATATTAGATGGATAGGAATTATTGATGGATAATAATAATACTTCCATAATTAATTTGCAACATTTTTCTCTTTCATCCATTTGTACTCAACAATTAATTTTCAGGTTTTTCTTTATTCACAAAATTAAAACATCTAATTACAACTTTACCATGAGTTATTATTAGAATTAAATATGTTGATAAATAATTTTTTCCCTGAGTTTTCCAATGTATTTCAATTACTCATTTAACCAAAAATAATTTTACGTGCATTTAATTACAATAATATTAAGCCAAAGGATATCACATCCTCCCCCGCTTAAATTTGATATTGTCCCTGTGTCTAATCAATATTATTATGGAAACACATTCTAGTTCTTCATCAAAATAAAGAAGGATATGCTTCTTTTAAAGCATCCTCTAACTCCGATGTTTCTTCTTCTGGAGTGAAAATTTTCCATTGAACCTTTAGATATGCTACATCTCTATTTCAAAGCATGAATACCTTCCAATCTAGAATACGTAGTGGTTGTACTAGGAACTCTCCTTCTGGTTCTGTTAAATTATAGCAAGAAAAGGCTTCAATTGACTTGTGCTTTAGTCAAATGGAGAAATTCCAATTTCCACTTTAGCAGGATGAGTTGTCAGATAGTTAGCAGGAGTGACATGGCAAAATCACTCAGTTATGTTAGCTAATTTGAGTTTATGGGCTAGAATTAGAGTTGTGCATGAGTTCATTGCTAAGATCTAGCTATCTAGTATAGTTATATTTAGTGTAACTCGATTATCTGAGCTCTAGTCTAAATAGAGTCAATATGAGTTCATTTGAGTAGTTGTAATTGTTGTTAACTCATTGATCTCTTAGTTAACTAGTCAATTTACTAAAAATAGCCCTATTCATGCATGTAATTTGAATTACCTAGTGGAGTGGAGGAAAAGGGCATAATTGTAATCATTATTGTATACTTGTGAGTGTACAAAGATTGCATTAAACAGGTGAGCTAATTCTCTTGGGATTTGTGCAAGGAAATGTGAGCTTTCCCTATTTTTAGGAGCATGAATTGTGCAAGGAAATAGGAGGAAACAGGAGTCCTATTTTGCCTAAGTATTGGGTAGAGAAAACTCAGGAGGAGGAGATCAGTATTCCAGTGTAGGTTGAACTTCAAGGATTGAAGTTGCCATTATAATAGATCATTGTTCGCATCTGATCTAATAAAAAAGGAGGAGGGGGTTTTCCTAGTTGGGTTCCCCAATATAAATTGTGTTCATTGTGATTGAATGGTTGCATGTGTTTCTATTGCATGTTTTCCCTTCTGAAGATTGAGTAGAGGAAATTTGTGTTTATTATTTTCAGTCCGAGTTCATTAGAAATTGAATTTTTTTATTTATTTCTACATGGTATCAGAGCTACTGAAAACTACATAGAAACCAGGTTCTTGATCATCTCCCAAAGAAATTTTGAAAAGAATATTTGTGGTGCAAGTATTTCTTCATTGTAGGAGCAATGTCTTTCAATGGATTGAGGCTTGAGTATGCATCTTCAATGTAGGAACAGTGTCTTTCAATGGATTGAGGCTTGAGTATGCATTGGAGGGAACTTCAAATTTTTGTTCTTGGAAAGACAGAATGGAAGTTTTTTTGGATGAAAATGGAGTATTGGAGTACACACAAATTGATATTCCAAAACCAGCAACATCAAATGCACAACAGCTAGCTCAGTAGAAGAAAGACACTACAAAATCTAGGAGGATTATCCTGGGAGGAGTCAGAGACCATGTGGTTTTGAATTTACATGAAAAAGGGACTCCATTTGCAATTTTGGAAGCTCTCAAAATCCTATTCAAAAGAAGCAGTTGTGTTAGGAAGCTGACATTGAAAGATAAGCTTAGGAACATTCGAATGAATAAAAATGAATTTTTTGTTCAATACCTATCTAGATTCACTTAGGTGAGAGATGAACTTGGAGGAGTTGGAGAGAATGTGCCATCATCTAAACTTGTGAGCTTAGAACTCCTTGGTCTTCCAAAATCCTGGCATAGCTATCAGGATTCAATTAATGGTAGAGACAAGCTACCAGACTGGGAGAGACTTTGGTATGAATTGGTGTATGAGGAGATTAGAAGAAACACTAGAGATGGTATCACATCCAAAACTGATGAGGAAGAAAACTTTGACTTAGCTGGAAAAGGAAATAAATCCAAAGGCAAGAAGGCCCAAGGCAAGGCAGAATCTATCCAAAACCATGGCAAGAAGAAAGACCTCAGTAAAATTAAATGCTTTCACTACCATGAGTATGGACACTATGAAATCAAGTGTCTACACAAGAAATCCACTAAGAATCTTGCAGAAGGAGTGGGAGTAGATGCTCTTGCATCAAAATTCAAGTTGGATTTCACCCGCATTGCATGCATAGCAAGTACTATAAGAGGTAGTGTATGGTACTTAGACTTTGATGCTTCATTTCATATGACATGAAATAAGGAGTTCTTTAGCAAATTATAGGAGAAGTACCTACAAGATATAATACCAAAGGAATTAGCACTATCACCAAAGGAATCAATAGAGCTTGGAGATGATGGAAGGTATAGTACCAAAGGGATTGGCACTGTCACCTTTAATAGGGAGTCAGGCTCCCATATTCACCTAAAGAATGTAATGTATGTGCCTAATATGAAGAAAAATTAATTTATGTAGTTGTACTTGAAGATAGAGGATATGATATGGTGTTAAGTAGAGGGAAGGCATATCTGAAGCATGTTTCTATTGGATAAGTACAATAAATTATTGTTATGATTAAAAATATCTACAAGCTACAAGTTGATGCATGTGTTTCATGAGTAGCAAGGCATAACATGTTCACGGTTGAGATGTTGGAGAGCTCTGGCATAGGTGCATGGGACACCTACACCATGGAGCTTTGAAAATAATCTAGTAGATCACCACTTTACTTCAAAAATGCACCCATGATTAGAATGTTGTTTGCAAGGGATGCAATCTTGGAAAATATGTTAAATCCTCCTTCCAGGTCGGAGAAAGCAGAGCTGGATCCATCTTGGAGCGAGTTCACTTAGATGTGTGTCGACCATTTTCCATAGGTCTCGGCTACAAAACATAGGTATTATGTGATCTTCATAAATTATTTTTCTCACAAATGTTGGATCTATTTCATGAAGAAGAAATATGAGGTTTATTCAAAGTCTGTTGAATTTAAAACCTTAGTTGAAAATGAGACTGGAAAGAAAAATAAATCCCCGAGAAGTGATAACGAAGAATAATATGTGTCTATTCCTTTAAATAATTATGATTCATATAGGGTATTAGAAGGGAGTTGATTGCACCCCACAACCCACAAAAAAATGGGGTTGCAGAGAGGAAAAATAGAAGTATTGTAGGAGCTACTAGAGAAATGTTGCATGACCAGGGATTTCCACTATCCCTGTGGGAAGAATCTTGCAATACAGTTGTTTACTTGCAGAACAGGAGCCCTCACAAAATTCTTGGAATGATTACACCTGAAGAGGATTTCACTAGGAGGAAGCCAGATGTCTCCCACTTTCGCATTTTTGGATCCATAGTCTATTTTCATGTCTCCAAAGATAGCAGGAAAAAGTTGGAGCCCACTACAGAGAGGGGGATCTTTGTGGGATATACTAAGACACCTCATATTTACTGGGTGTACATTCCCTCACTCAGGATGATTGTTATGAGGAGGGATGTTAGATTTGATGAGGAGAAATCCATGAGGAGTTCTCTAGAGTGAGAGTTGAGCATACCACCAGAGGAGGATCTTCTAGTTCCAAAGGAGGAGCCTCAGTCAGATCCACAGAGTTAGGTCTTGCTAAAAAATAAGAGTAAATTCCAAGAGGATGATGTGGAGTAGCCACATGTGGAGGAGAAAAGACCAGACTGAGTGGAGGCACCCACTCACACAGAGCCTTCTAAAGAAAGGAGGAAGAGGACCAGAATGGTTGATAGGTTGGTGTAGGAAGCTCGAGAACAAGTTGGAGCTCCTAGCTCCTTGCATAGATAGAGGATATCACCAACAAGATATATAGGACATATGGCATTCATGACAGACTTGATAGATTCTAAGCCGTCTTCTTATGAAGAGGAAGTTTCCCAGTAGGTGTTGGTAGATTTCATGGTGGAGTATGAATCCATCAAGAAGAATGATGCTTAGGAGGTTGTTCCTAGACCTAAGGGAAAATAGGTATTGGTTCCAGGTGGTTGTGTAAGGTGAAACATGCAGCTAATGGAAGTATTGAGAAGTACAAGGCCATATTTTTTGCCAAAGGCTTCTCACGGGTGGAGGGGATTAATTATGAGGAGAAATTTTCCCCTGTGTGTTGTGGGGAAAGTGCCTATGCAGGACGATCCTATCCACCTAAGGTGTGACAGTGCCTTAGCAACAAACAGAAACAGCTATTCTAGTATTCTTCCTTTATGAATTAAGAATGAAGAGAGATGGATGGACTAACCGGTGTCTTCCGTTTGTCCCTCGATCCGGTTTCTCTTCTCTTTGAGAGTTCCCAGCTACTTGCCTTCTCGCTCGCCCAGCTTCAACAGGTTCCTGCAAGATCACAAGAAGAGAACACTACACAAAGACATAGATTCATATTCATAACTAGTTCAGGATTAGAAATAAACTAAACATACTAATGCAATCATACATCAAATATACATCAGTATATAGGAGAAACCAAGATAGCTTTATTGATGAATAACAAGGTTCAGGAAGAGATACAACCCAGAGGGCTCCAATCCAGCATCTCCTTCCCAGCAAATGAAATTCCTATCTTCACCTTCCTTCAAAGCATTAAGCACCCAATGATTCCAATCTCAAACCAACAACAATTCTTTGCAATAACAAAATTCCAGCCTCTAGATCTCATGGAGGAGAGATCCATATATAGATGTTTGGAGAGAGGATGAGTCAGCTTGAGATCTGACTAGTGTCCTCTCCCTCTGTCAGTTCTTGCTTCCACTTGGAGACTAAGAGCCTCTTACTCATCACTAGTCGAATTCCTTGAGGCAAGTGTCATTGGAGAAGATTCTGGAAGCTTCCAGGGTCTTTCCACCTCGTTGAATGAACTTTCCATTTGTCACTTCCCGCTCAGCGCACCCTAGTAGTGCTTCTACCTGCATTGCAGTGCACCTAGCCAGTGTAATCTCTGCATTTCAGCGCAGACAGCTAGTGGAGCCTCTGAATTGATCCTGAATTGACTTGTTTTTGAGCAGTTTCTGGTGGAGAACTTCTGTGAATTGCTGTGGTTTGTTAGCCTTGTTCCTCTAGGGGTAGGAACAACATGTTTAGGGACTTTAGATCCCTTAGATTATGGACATTTCATGCTTATAGATGTAAGGCACAAAAATGTCTATAACAGTTGCCCCCTAAAGTATGAGGTCGTTTATCGGGTGAAATGCTTTATTAGGAGGATCCGAAGTTCATTCAATGCTGGGAGGAGACCTATAATAAGATACAATACAATACATTATTTTTCATACTGCTTTCATGATCTAGCTGAGGCGGGCATTCCCATGCTCAGCTTTATAAATTCATTTTTCTGTACATAGAACAGACAATCGTCTGATGGTAGACTGATAATTTTGATGAAATTATCATCCTTTGGGTAGGATGATTATCTGTTGCAATGATGTACATGTCAATGTCTTTATCTTTCCTGAATATATATCGCAGCCCGGATGGATGAAACTAGATCCGGGGTCTTAAAACTCGTTCGATCTTCACTCTAAGTACAAGTCGATCCATGTGAGAAATGTTCTGAAGTCGAACATGGAAATACATCGCTTGATTACCGGTCAATGAGGTAAACCGTTAACAAGCGCAAGAGGAATCACCGATAATGATAATGTTCCTCAAGGTACTGCAGTACAATTCACGTGGTGTGAATAAAGGACTTGGCGTCGAACACCACGCAAAACCTTTCGGTCGAAGGTCATTGATGTATACCTGTCGCCGGAAGTGAGAAACTTGCCATTGAGGCATGCAAGCTTCAAAGTACTGAAGGGGTTGTTCCTAGATCAACTTCTTGGATAATGAGCTGATGTCGACAAGAAGCGATCCGTCAAAGGAGGGCCTTAATGTATCCCACATCAGTGACACGGAACGGAGCTAATGATTTTGATGGAGGTGAAAACGATCTGATGACATATGATTCAGGGTGGCGGTCATGAAAGGATGAAGGATAATGTATGGCAGTGGATGGGACACGGTTGACTTCTCTGAACGACTTCTCTTGAACATATGGTGACACTTATGCGATGGATCGGTAGCATTACCCCAAATATGGATGGTATGGTGAGACCATGGTGATGTGACCGGTGAATGAAACAACCCAACCCGACTGTGGTACGGAGGAAAAGTATCATGTTCAAGAGCGACTTGCTACCATCAAAGTTTTCTTGAGTTTCTCCCAATTTTTCCCCAGTCATTGCTGACCAGTACCTCTTTATTTTTGTCAAGCTTGAGGAGGATAACATATGCTTGTTCTATAACTTGCCCTTCGGGCAAGCCTATCGCTATGTTTTAACGAGCCTAGAGATAGTGAAACTCGTTCTCGTCTAAAGACAAGTTTGTCGCTATTTAATGCATTTAACGAGTCTAACGACAAGGATAACTCGGTCCTTTTCATTTTTAGAGAGTCTGAAAAGGTACGTAAAGTCAACTCCGAAAGTCCTTTTTCGTCATCTAATCCCTTAAGTCCGAAAAAGTATAAAACAATACAGAAGGGATGAGTTTTCGATAGTTTTAATGAGCCGAACAAAACAAGCGCTCGATCTTTTTGTGCAATAATCCCTCAGGTCCAAAAAGATTAAAATCTAGAGGAGGGACAGCACTTCCGGTTGCTTTAACGAGCTGGAAGGCCAAAACTCGGCAATCTTTTCATATTTTACGAGTCAGATGAAAAGAGCTTAAAGAAGACTCGTCTTTTGAGGAACGAGTGATAAAACGGGTTAGCAGCTGATTCCAGGTACGGGTTGGAATTTTCCAATCACGGCAGTGTCACAAGGATGGCTAGTGAAATCACTCTTCGCAGCTGTTCCTCAAAATGGGTAAACAATCATATGGAGGTGAACGATCGGCCAAATGAAAAGTGGAGGTGACGGTGCAAACACGACCAAGGCTTTAATGGCTGATGATATTACATTCACGGTGGTTATTTACCGGAATAGTTCATTTTTTAACGAGCTTAAACGCGGGTGGAAACATTTGCTCTATCTTATGTTTATTTTTTAACGAGCATGAACTATGCGCTAAAACTGCTCGGATCTTGCGTTTATTTTTTAACGAGCATGAACTGTGTGCTAAAACTACTCGATTCTTGCGTTTATTTTTTAACGAGCATGAACTGTGTGCTAAAACTGCTCGATGATAAGTTTGCATGCCCCCAGCATAATAATGCAAATCGAGGTACATGCCCCCCAAGCTTCATTGCATTCAACTTGGTGATTGGAATGAAGGTTTGCCTTTGAGATTTGGAAAGGGGATTGTTTCATTTTTTAATGAGGTTGACACAGTAAAAGAACTATCCTCATGACTCCTTGTTTCATTTTTTAACGAGGTTGACACGAGATTAGAACCGTCCTCGGAGCCCACTGTATTTACAGTATTTCTATTAGGGCGATGATCCACGCTGACAAAATGTTTAGGAATCTTCCGAATCCATTAGATATAGAAGATTTCATATTGTAGGTTTCCACTGTGGCCACTTCCGCCAGATTACTTGCAGGCGGTAGGGCAAAAGTACCCATTAAGGCAGGGTCTTTTAGGAGACCTACTCCAATATTTTGAAGCGAATGATTGCTTCCATGGATCATTGGAATGCTTCCCGTAACTTGTGAACTGTCGGGGAGGAAAGTTTGTTGGTCGACGACTGTAATTCCTCCTTGAAATGGAAATGCAATCTTCCTGAAGTAGGTCGACACAACTGCGGCCATGGCATATATCCAGGGCCTTCCCAGTAGGATGTTGTAATCGAGGTTTCCATCAATTACTTCAACATCAATTCCTACTGTTTTACCCCTAGTTCAACTTGCAAGTTACTTAAAATCCCGTATGGAGTGTATGATCGTCCTTCAAATGCTTTTAACGTCGTTGACGATCTCGACAAGGGTGGTGAGCCTAAATTCTTCCAGCAACTCATCGACATAATACACGTAGATGCCCCCTCATCAATAATTGTTCGATGAACAGTTTTGTTGAGGGATTTCACTTGAATAAGGAAAGCTAGTTGAGCTAGTAACTGAGGGTCATATCCTTTATGATCAAAGGCCACAAGATTGGAATCCCTTGGGCCAATCCCACCTATTGCTGATAATAAATCTTGCTCTTGGGAGGGGCAATTTTGTAGTACTTCAAGAGTCGACATAGCGGATGGCGATTGGGCCAAATCTTCCACTATGTTATAATGTTGCGCTGCTCTGGCGCGAGGATTAAATGTCGACTTGCATACTACTCCCTTTGGCGGTTTTATTGTTAATTCAGGAATGATGGGTGGTACAACTTCTGTCGAAGTTGTTGTCGAACTGCTTGGTTGATCTTTTTCCTTGCCGTTCGAAGGCTGCGGATTCCCGTAATCTTTGTTCCTTGTTTAAATCAAAGCATCATTTTGTTGCTTGGAAATCGACAACATAAGCACTTGCGACGGGGAAGCATTTCCACTATCAACCAGATTTTGACCTGGATTTGGAAACGGATCAGTTAACACAGCTGAGGTTTGCGAACTTTTGAAGAACCTTTTAAGCTCAGCTTTGTATGGACATTCGTTTGTCCAATGACGCTCATCACATATCTGACACCCTGTGGTAGGGGGTTTCCTATTTCCAGGAGGGTTTGAAGAAGTTTTTTCAGGAGATGACTCTCCTTGTTTCTTCTTCTTCCCTTTGTTTTGCTTTTTCTTGCTCCCTGGTTGTTTGGTTTCTTTGCCTTTATCTGCTGATACGGCATTTACTTCCGAAGCAAGAATTTCGTTTTTTGCATTTTGATCCGAAATCTTACGGGCCTTCTTGGAGTTGGACTTTGTCGATTTCGCGTTTGTCGTGCCAATCACGCCATCGCCGGCATGAGAGTCATTGTTTGATTTAGGAGGAGGAGGAATTGAGAATTCCGGTCTAGGGGCATCAGGTATTTTGTCATAGAGCGTGCCAGACTGAGTATAGACTAAGTCTAGATATCGCGCACGAGCGATAACTTGCTCTTCCGTTACGACTCCCCCTTTTGCCACATCTTCCGTTATAGCAGGAAGTAACGACTTGATAAACCATTCAGCTAATAGCTGATCGGGAACATACGTTTTTACCATCCTACGACGACGTCGCCACTCATGTATATGATCAAATATGTGAGTGGTTGTCGTCTGTTTGAAGTTGGTTAAGATTTCTGTTCCCGTTTCATACATTATCGGTAATTGAAAATGGGTTAAGAATGTCGTGGCTAAGGTGCTGAAATTGTCAAACGAAGCTCTAGGCAATTCAATATACCATTTTTCCGCTGGACCCGTTAACGTCCTCTGAAAGAGGCGAAGCCTTATCGAATCATCGTTTAAGGTATTTGATGAACACCATAGATGAAATGTCATCACGTGATTCGATGGGTCTTCACCCGGATTTCCATTAAATTTAGGAATGTTTGAAGGAAGTTTGTGAGGAATCGCTGGCCACCAAGGGGCGTAAGCAATTGGATCGTTTGTTAACCGGTGTAAATCGGGTAACTCTAAAGTTGCCACGAATGGTAACTGTTGATTCAGGTTAGGTGAAGCATACCCAGGATACGATGGGATTGCCTGAGCAGTTGGCCTTTGCATACCAGCATAATGTAATTGATGTTGGTATGACTGATACGGTTGGTGGATATGACCGTCATAAAGTGGTTGATTTTGACAGTTTTGAATGTACGGTTGTCCACTGTTCGTAAAAATCTGCTGCTCAAAACCTTGGTATACTTGTTGGAATTGTGGTTGTTGATATTGCACCATCCACGGTTACGAAGCCATGTTCTGTTGCGTTATACTAACCATTGGACCAAGGTGTGGGGTAATTGTACCCGTTTGGACCTGTGTCGCCCCACTAGTAGGCGATTGTGGTTGAGTCACAGGGTCAAGGGTCTGTTGCATCACAACCTGAGAAATCTGAGGTTGACATACAACAGGCAACGTTTGAACTTGCGACACTGTCACAATAGCCGGTGTGGTTGGGATGCTCGACATAGGTACACATTGTTGCATAGAATACACAACCCTTGGTTGTTGAGGTAGCATAGGTACCCAACCACTTGATGTAACTCCAGTATACCCTGAATACTGTTGTGAACTCCCGTATGGATATCCTCCCGGAGGGGATAATGAAAGGGCATACTGCCCCCCATACGGTGGCAATCCGGAACTCAAGGGGATTGCCTGCCCTTGGGGACTGGATTGCCCAAATTGACCTCCAAATGGATCAATTTGGCGAGTCTCAACATAAGAGTTGCCGGATATTATTCCGGAGGAACAAACAGGAACGGACCACACTGTCGAAATATTCCCTGGGTGGACCCCTTCTAGCGGTTGTGAGCTAGTCGGGACAGATGGTACGCCGGCAAACATTGTCGGAGTGACGGCAGGGAGTTCTGCTGTCGCTGTGTCATTCGACACAGTCCTAGATGTTGACGGTTGTTCAGACATTTTGAGTCTATCCAAGAGATTACCTAGCGATTCTACAGGAACTTCCACTGGTGGTAGACTAACTTCTGATGTCGAAGGAAATAGAGTGACCCCGACTCCAAAATGTGTTGGAGTACTTGCCTGCGGATCTTCTACAATTTCCTCTATCGCAATCAAACCAGGTGGAAGGGGAAGACCGTCAGGTCCGTAAAATATTTCTGGTGCCGAAGAAGGGGTTGAATCAACAGCGACAGATGTTTGAAGAACAAGACTCTCTGAACTGGTTACAGATGGAACTGGTTCAGTAACACAAGTGTTTGTTCTCAGACTAGGATCAGTATCACTGTCCCTCTGTGGTTGTTGAACTTCTTCTGTAGAGGCAGGGGTTCCAGAAATGTTTGGAGTAACCGGAATCTCAGATGTTGTTGGAACACTTGTTCTAACTTTGGTAGGAGATTTCGAACCGGTTAAACGAGTTCGCTTTGTCCGTACTGTTTTCGATTCCGGAGACAAAGACGGTTGACTCGTAAGCCTCCGTGAACGACGGGTTTCAATTGACTTTCTTCCATGATTGCGGATTACTTGATCAACCAAAATACAAAAGGGGAAAGTGTGTTTCCGAATTAAATGAATTTTTTAGACGCTTTAGATACAACTCGCTTTTTCAATTTTAAAGAGTCGAGAAAAAGCTAAAGATGACTCTAGTGTCCTTCGATGTTTTAACGAGACCGAAGTGACAAATGCTCGGATGGAATTTTTCTGTTATAGAGTCTGAAAAAGGCCAAAAGGAACTGCTCTGGAGTTCTAGGTAGAGGGTGTGCCAAACTTTTCGCAAAACCGCAGAATACTTTTTAAGGTACGGGCGGTCAATCTTCCTGAATGTTGTGTTCAGTGCATTGCGATCAGTAGGGCGGCCGACACGGCTTCCTAAGGATAAAGGTTTTATGCCTATAGGGGTCTCCCAATATATACTCGACGGTACGTGGGAGCACAATCCGTACTGGCGCTATCGTCCCTTAGGAGGAATCACCCACCATCGGCGAGATCGACAGTCACCAGGCTTTACGACGCCGGAACACGTCTCTAGCCTAGACCTCTATGTTGTGCGTTAAGTTACAAAGCGTTGTTAAGTTCATTCAATTTATTTTAGGTTGATCTTTTTAGAAGTTTTCCTTTTGAGGTTCACCACGAGATGTATGATAAAATTCCTAAATGCAGTCTAAAGATGATAAGCAAGCTTTTATATCTTTTCAACAATGAAAATCCTAGCTACAAAGGGAAAAGAAAGACACCATCTTTTCTCAAAGAGCAATCAGCACACTCTAATGCACTTTTCCTAAATCAAGCATGCAAACTATCAAGATGCAAATGCACAATGCAGGTGTTTGTTTTCTGCTCTCTTAATATTGATGCCTAAAAAGAAAGATTTTTGTACAACTTTGAATTTGCTTTTAAATGAAAAATACAAACAAGTTTACTTTTTCGAAATCAGAAAGGGTAGAAGAGATTACAACACTTAACGACTTTCGAAATGAATACTTGTTTTGACACTCAAAAGAGACAAACTCAAACCAAAAGCAAAAATGAATGTATAACCAACTGTAAACAGCCAATGAACTCTCTCCTAAGATCACAATCAACAGATCTAAATCAAGGGCTACAGGATGACTATTTCACTCTTGCAAAGGAAAACTGTAAATGATGCCACAAACACATAAAAACACTCACAGTCTTTTTGTACAAAAGGAGGCGGAATTTAAGTAGAGAAAAGGAGTTATCAGACAGGTACCTATGCTGGTTACAGGCTGCAAAAATCAAAGATCAAAACAAGGCAAAACAGAGCAAAGAACCCCAGCTGCACAAGGCCTAACTGGATCAACGCACCCTCAACACAGAGGTTTTGACATTCAGCACAAGTAGCCTTCACGGGACCTGCGTTGAAATGCAGAACCTCTTCACAGAGTCTGCGCTGAAGGAGAAACGAGAGTTCCTCACTGGGTTCTGGGTCACAGTTTGCTATTTAATCTACAGTTTCAGGCCAAATCAAAGCAACAAGCAAGATACAATCAAAGGGATGCTTTGAGGGAGGGCTAAGATCTATCACAAAGGATCATCAAATCATTTATGAGTCCATTGTTCAGATCATAGACAAATCCAGTGATTGGATCAAAGCAGCAGCTGTCTACTTTGCATCTGAGAATAGCAGATGCAGTTCGATTGTTGCTGTTGAGTCTATTAAACAAACAATTATGGAAACACAAATAAAATGACTAAACAGATCTCCCCAGTGGAGTCGCCAATTTGTTGTGGGGAAAAATGCCTATGCAGGACGATCCTATCCACCTAAGGTGTGACAGTGCCTTAGCAACAAACAGAAACAACTATTCTAGTATTCTTCCTTTATGAATTAAGAATGAAGAGAGATGGATGGACTAACCGGTGTCTTCCGTTTGTCCCTCGATCCGGTTTCTCTTCTCTTTGAGAGTTCCCAGCTACTTGCCTTCTCGCTCGCCCAGCTTCAACAGGTTCCTGCAAGATCACAAGAAGAGAACACTACACAAAGACATAGATTCATATTCATAACTAGTTCAGGATTATAAATAAACTAAACATACTAATGCAATCATACATCAAAGATACATCAGTATATAGGAGAAACCAAGATAGCTTTATTGATGAATAACAAGGTTCAGGAAGAGATACAACCCAGAGGGCTCCAATCCAGCATCTCCTTCCCAGCAAATGAAATTCCTATCTTCACCTTCCTTCAAAGCATTAAGCACCCAATGATTCCAATCTCAAACCAACAACAATTCTTTGCAATAACAAAATTCCAGCCTCTAGATCTCATGGAGGAGAGATCCATATATAGATGTTTGGAGAGAGGATGAGTCAGCTTGAGATCTGACTAGTGTCCTCTCCCTCTGTCAGTTCTTGCTTCCACTTGGAGACTAAGAGCCTCTTACTCATCACTAGTCGAATTCCTTGAGGCAAGTGTCATTGGAGAAGATTCTGGAAGCTTCCAAGGTCTTTCCACCTCATTGAATGAACTTGCCATTTGTCACTTCCCGCTCAGCGCACCCTGGTAGTGCTTCTACCTGCGTTGCAGTGCACCTAGCCAGTGTAATCTCTGCATTTCAGCGCAGACAGCTAGTGGAGCCTCTGAATTCATCCTGAATTGACTTGTTTTTGAGCAGTTTCTGGTGGAGAACTTCTGTGAATTGCTGTGGTTTGTTAGCCTTGTTCCTCTAGGGGTAGGAACAACATGTTTAGGGACTTTGGATCCCTTAGATTATGGACATTTCATGCTTATAGCTGTAAGGCACAAAAATGTCTATAACATTGTGGCACGATACTCATCTATCATGACCATACTTGCATTGTCAGCACAATTTGGGTGGAGGATCCACCAAATGGATGTCAAGACTGCCTTCCTCAATGGAGTGGTTGAGGAAGAGAACTACATTGAGCATCCTGAGGGGTTCGAGACATTTAGCAGGCACACACATGTGTGTAGGCTAAATAGAACCCTCTATGGTCTCATTAAGGCACCTCGTGCTTGGTACACTCACATAGATTATTATATCAATGGATTGGGCTTCACTAAGAGTGAAGTAGATGCGAATATCTACTACATTATGGTATATGGTTGTATGCTCATCTTAGTTCTCTATGTGGATGATTTTATACTGACATGAGATGACAGTTTGATCCAGTCTTGCAAGGAGGACCTTGCAAGAGAGTTTCAGATGAACGATATGGGTTTTATGCACTACTTCCTTGGCTTGGAGATGTGGCAGGGAGATGGAGATATATTTGTTGGACAGGGGAAGTTGATCCGGGTTCCTTCATCTATCGGAATTATCCAAGATATTTTACTTCTGTGATATTGTTAGAATTTCATTTTAAAGAGCATAGAAGAACATATGTGGATGCTTAAACAAGAGGAAACATGACAAGATCAACAAGTCAAAACACAAGCAATTTGATAATGGAGTTCATCCAGTGTGGACTACATCTCCAGGCCCGGTGTCAAGATGGTGTTGGCCGCTTCATATAATGTTGGAAATGATGATGATGTATATGGACAACACTTTGTCATAGAAAGGTCATATTCCCTCAAACAATAGTGGCTTGTCTCTTCACGATACGTTCCGCTTACAGTAATTCTCACTCAAGAAGGCTTCCTCTCAGCATGACAACTTAACATGATCTCACATAATGTCGCAATGAGTATCACTTCAACATAGTTACACAGGGATATCAACAACAATACATAGCATGACAAGCTAAATACATCTCACATAATGTGGCAAACACGATCCCACAACGTAACATCAAGCAGAGATCTCAAAACATAAGACATCATCTCAACAATTTTAAAGGAAAACATGACATGACTGATTCACGTACCTTCACCTCTGAAGTTGGCCGAAAAATGGAATGCTCATTTGCAAAAACTGACTGCACCACTGAATTTCTGTCATCGAGAGGTGTAAAATCAACTATCCATTTGTCAAATTTTGACATCGTCAAAATCTAGGGATGTAGAAATCTTTTAGATTCCCCATGATTCTCCAAAGATTTTGTTCTCTAGGCTGACTAAATATCTGTTACTTAGATCAGAAATCTGATCTTGCCATCATGATCCTAGCGATATTTTGAGACTTTCGGGTATAAAGTTGGTTGCATTCTGACTTTGTCGAATTTCAGCCTCCAAGGAATCTAGAAGATTACCTCAAGATTCTTCAACGATTTTGCTCTGCTAGGAATCTACAAATCTTCTACTTATATGGTGATTCTAATTTCATCATCGCGTTCCCTACGAAATTCCAGTTAACATGACTATAAACTTCATACCATTCTGACGAAATGAAAATATTACCTCCCAAAAAATCTTTTCAGCATCTTAAGATTCTCTGCAAAAACTATGTCTCGAAAAGCATGATGGCATAGTTCCGCCTCGACACTGCAAATCACGGTTCTTCCATCCGCTCCTCAGGTACTTCGATTCTTTGTTCTACCACTGCCTTCCCCATCCACTGGTTAGCAAGGGGTATACATAAGTTCGATGGCGAAGTTTACAATGTACATTATTTGGTCCAACGGTAAGTAGCTAATATTGGAGGTTGGAGGTTGAGGGTTCCAACCCTATCGACTCCCACCTTAGTAATTTTTTTGTTAGCTCTTCATTGGTGGTTAATGTATCAAAAGTTACATTAAATTTGGTGGTTTTTGTATCGTTTTGTTTAAATCTAGTGTCGCCCGCTTGGGGGCCGACCATGTGGGCTGGGCGGGTTTGACCCCTGTCGACACCCTTATCCCATGCTCCAGCGTATTCAACGTGTCATGGGCCATGGGGCGGGGTTCCTGGTCAACCGGACCCCAACCCCTCTATATATATATGTGTGTGTTTGTTGTTTATACGGTTACAGGTGTGGTGGGGGTGATAGCCCGCCCCCCGTTAATTTTTTTACTTTGGCATATAGTTGGATATGGGTGGCGGGGTTAATGGCCTGCCACCTAATATTATATATATTTTTAATATTTTTGTAACCATATCCCTGTCTTAAATATTCTTGAAACTGGAGGATATTGGGCATTTTAAGTGTCCCACAAATTCACCTGGAAACTGACCAGATTCTGGCGTTGGATTTCAAACAATTTGTTGCCTCCTTAGTCTGCCACTTGTCCAAGTCAGCCCCCAACTTTGACTAGCTCTATCTCCTCCATACGATCTCGAATTTGAGTGTCGTTCACACCGTTGGAATCAAGGCAACAATCACTTTGATATGATGTTGATTTTGTTGAGATTTGAACACTTTGAATTTTGACCATTTTTTAGTCCTCTTGGACTTTTGCATGTGTCTGGAGCCACCTGGATCAATCCTCCCCACTGAGGATCTTTTGGTCCTCCAAAATCATGAACATAATCTGCAACTTCTTTGCACATCATCTGCACCCCAAGTGTCCTGATAGGTCACCCTTCCTTCTCCTTCACCTTTGTTCTTCGAAGTCATAAGTGATGAGCCAACACCTACATCCCCTGCAAACCTGTAGTACATTTTTTTTGCAAATTACATGCTTATCAACATGACCAACTAATGACCCAAGCATCCCATACTTTCCATGACTTTATAACACATACTCTGTGGTCAAGTTTACATCAAAATGGAAATAATACCCCAGCTACGAAAACAAGGCCAAAATGTCATTGTTGCTTCAACAAGCCATGGAAAACACGTCATCACTTTTACAATGTAAACTGCAACACATGATTTACAAAAATGCGACCATGATAAGCTACCCAATCTAGAAAAACCATTTCTTACTCAACAAAGTGAACCATGATGAATGTGGCAGATTTGCTTTTTTAACATTTTCACTGACTGGATTCTGCATGGGTGCTTTGTCCTTAAGGCGTTGCTCTGGATGGAGCCTCCAACATGTGGCTTTTTGATGACCACCTTTGTTGCAATGATTACATAAAGTATTCTTCCTCTAGATATTCTTAACATGCTTCTTCTCCTGCTATGGAGAAGGCCTTTCACACCTCATCCTCTTTCATGATGCCATTCTCTTCCAGCACTCATCAAATACCTGGTTATGTAAACCCTAAAAACTACATGTTTTTTGATGCCATGATTTACGTTCATCATTAACAACGTAATTGTAATCAAAATGAACATTAGAATACTGAGATTGTTTATACCTTTCTTAGTTGTATCTGGTATAATTATGGCAATGAGAGCTTGCCTCAGCTCTTTCCCTACAATGGGCACTACCATGGGATGATGGTGATGTGTTCCCATCATTCTCTTCCCTCGACATTTTAACAATGTCTCGGAAGCATCTAACACCTTTGAGAATTCTCCTTCAGAGTATCCCAAACCTGCGAATTGAGGTCTCTGCACAACCTCCAATGGCTGATTTATTCCTTGGCCATAAACACCAAGTCCTCCTCCTTTGTACCCCATCTTCGTAAGGAGTTTCATGCCATTCCATGTAATCAGTATCTTCACATTTCCAATAGAAATAACAGCATGTGAAGATGAAATTGAAGAAAAATCAACATTGTTTACCTCTACTGTTGATTCTGAAGCAAGTGATGACGGCTTTTCTAAGCCTTCCTTGTGCTTCAACTCCTCCAAGGCATCTGTCGTGGCTTGTACCTAAAGCTGCAGTCTTTGCTTCTCCTCTTTCTCTTCTTGTAGGAGCCTCCTTAATTCAACATCCTTTGCTTGAAGGCTTTGATCATTTTGCTTCAATTCTTCCAAGGCTGCCTTTGCAGCTTGCAACTGAAGCTGCAATCGATGCTTCTCCTCTTTCTCTTCTCGTAGAATCGTCTTCAATTAAGCGTCATCTGCTTGAAGACTATAGTTGATCTCCTCATTCAAATGATGAGAAGATGATGAAAGTGATGAATGTTCAATGGAAGGTGTGGATGGAACATTGTTCTCTACTCTCTCTTTCTCTCGTTCCTCATAAGATTCATACATTATGTCCACCATTTTGGACATCCTTAGGAAAGCATCATACATTTCCTTGTCATCCTCCATTGATGCACGTTCAATTTTTCACACTCGCAATTCACGTCAGTGAGAAGACCGCTCTGATACCAAAATTGATCCGGGTTCCTTCAACTACCGGAATTATCCAAGATATTTTACTTTTGTGATGTTGTTATAATTGCATTTTAAAGAGCATAGAAGAACATACATGCATGCTTAAACAAGAGGAAACATGACAAGATCAGCAAGTCAAAACACAAGACATTTGATAATGGAGTTCATCCAGTGTGGACTACGTCTTCGGGCCCGATGTCAAGATGGTGTTGGTCACTTCATATAGTGATGGAAATGTTGATGATGTACATGGACAACAATTTTTCATAGCAAGGTCATATGCCCTAAAACAAGAGTGGCTTGTCTCTCCACGAGACGTTCCACTTACAGGAATTCTCACTCAAGAAGGCTTCCTCTCAGCATGACAACTTAACATGATCTCACATAATGTGGCGATGAGTATCCCTTAAACATAGTTACACAAGGATCTAAACAACAATACATAGCATGAAAATTTAAATACATATCACATAATTTGGAAAACGTGATCCCACAACATAACATCAAGCAGGGATCTCAAAACATAAGACATCATCTCAACAATTTTGAAGGAAAACATGACATGACTGATGCATGTACCTTCATCTCTGAAGTTGGCCGAAAAATGGAAGGCTCAGCTGCAAAACCTGACTGCACCACTAAATTTCTATCATCGAGAGGTATGAAATTGACTATCCATTTGTCAAAATCTAGGCTTGTAGGAATATTTTAGATTACCGTGATTCTCCAAATATTTTGTTCTCTGGGCTAACTGAAGATCTGCAACTCGGATTAGAAATATTATCTCGCCATCATGATCCTTGAAAGATTCTGAGACTTTTGAGTATAAATTTGGTTGCATTCTAACTTTGTCGAATTTCAGCCTACAAGGAATCTGGAAGATTCCCTCGTGATTCTTCAAATATTTTGCTCTGCTAGAATCTGCAAATCTGCTACTCATATGGTGATCCTAATTTCACCATCACGTTCCCTGTGAAATTTTGGTTAACATGACTGTAAACTTCATATCATTCTGACAAAATGAAAAGATTACCCCCCAAAGAATTTTTTCAGCGTCTTAAGATTCTCTGCAAAAACTCTGTCTCAAAAAGCATGTAGGCATAGTTTCGCCTTGGCACTGCAAATCCCGGTTCCACCATCCGCTCCTCAGTTCCTTCGATTCTTCGTTCTGCCACTTCCTTCCCCATCCACTAGTTAGCAAGGGGTATACATAAGTTCAGTGGTGAAGTTTACAATGCTCATTTTTTGGTCCAACAGTAAGCAGCTAACATTGGAGGTTGGAGGTCAGCAGTTCCAACCCCGCTGACTCCCACCTTAGTAATTTTTTGTTAGCTCTTCGTTGGTTGTTAATATATCAACAGTTACATTTAATTTGGTGGTTTGTTGTATCATTTTGTTTAAACCTGGTGTCAGCTACGTGGGTCGAGTGGGTTCGACCCCCGTCGACACCCTTATCCCACACTCCAGCGTATTCAACGTGTCGTGGGCCATGGGGCGGGGTTCTCAGTCAACTGGACCCTGATCCCTCTATATATATGCGTATGTGGTTATGAGGGTGGCAGGGGTGACAACTCGTCCCCCCCGCCCCCAATTAATTTTTTTAATTTGGCATATAGTTGGATATGGGTGGCGGGGTTAGTGGCCTGCCACCTAATATTACATTTTTTTTATCTTTTTATAACCATAGCCCTGTTTTAAAAATTCTGAAAACTAGGGGATATTGGGAATTTTAAGTGTCCCATAAATTCACCCGAAAACTGACCGAATTCTGGCGTCGGATTTCGACCAATTTGTTGCCTCCTTAGTATGCCACTTGTCCAAGTCAACACCCAACTTTGGCTGGCTCTATCTCCTCCATACGAGCTCAGATTTGAGTTTTGTTCACACCGTTGGGATCAGGGCGAAGAGCACGATCCGATGCTGAGTTTGTTTAGATTTGAGCACTTTGAATTTTGACCATTTCTTAGTCCTCTTGGACTTCTGCATGTGTCTGGAGCCACCAGGATCAGAAATACACCTCAAAGATCCTTCAGAGATTCCACATGCATGATTGTAAACTCATGGATACTCCACTAGGTACTGAATGGAGGAAATAGGATGCTTCTATAGGAGAGACAGTACATGGCATTATCTACAGACATTTGGTTGGGTCCTTGATGTACTTAGTGAACAGAATACCCAATATTTGTTTTTGCATTGAACCAACTTAGTCAGTTTATGGTGGAGCCTACCAAGATTCACTAGAAGGAAGCAAAACATGATCTAAGATACCTCAGAGGCACAACAAACTTTGGTTTATTATAGAAGCAGACTGATGGAGTGAAGCTCCAAGGCTTCAAAAATGTAGATTGGGTAGGGAGTCCCTAAGATAGGAAGAACACATCGGGGGCAGTCTTCAGTGTTGGGTCAACAAAAATTTCTTAGTATAGCATGAAATATAGATATGTAGCACTCATCTCAGTAGAGGTCGAGTGTATGGTTGTTAGTAAAGTAGCATGCGAGGCTATTTTGATGAGGAAGATCATGGTTGGTCTCTTTAGTTAGGGGATGGAGCCTACATTGATCCACTGTGAAAATTATAGTTGTATAAAATTCTTTGAAAACATAGTGTTTCATGATAGGTCCAAGCATATAGACATCGAGTACCATCGCCTAAGAGATTGTATGCAGAGGAGGATTGTTATGTTACAGTACATTCCTATAGAGGAGCAAGATGCAGACATTTTGACAAAGGCCTTGTCAAGAGGCAAGTTTGATTTCCACAAGAGTAGGATTGGGGTTGTTCATAACCCTTTTATTGCTAAGAGGGAGTGTTAAATTATAGCAATAAAAGGCTTCATTTAACTTGTGCCTTATTCAAATGAAGAAATTTGAATTTACACTTCAGCGGGATGAGTTGTTAGAGAGTTAGCAGGAGTGACATGAAAAAATCACTTTGTCAAGTCAGTCAATTTGAGTTTGTTAGCTAGAAGTATAGTTGTGCATGAGTTGATTGCTAAGATCTAGATATCTAGTGGAGTTATATTTAGCGAAACTCAGTTATCTGAGCTCTATTCTAGAATAAAGTAAGTATCAATTTAGTTGAGTAGTTGTAATTGTTGTTAACTCATTAATCTCTTAGTTAACTAGTCAATTTACAAGATAGCTCTAGTCATGCATGAAATTTTAATTTCCTAGTGGAGTGAAGGAAAAATGCATAATTGTAATCATTATTGTATACTAGTGAGTGTACAGAGTTTGCATTGAGAATGTGAGCTAATTCTCTTGGGATTTGTGCAAGGAAATAGGAGCTTTCCCTATTTTTTAGGAGCATGAATTGCACATGGAAATAAGAGGAAGAAGGAGGCCTATTTTTCTTAAGTATTGGGCGAAGAGGACTCAAGAGAAGGAGATTAGTATTGCATTGTAGGTTGAGCTTAAAGGATTGAAGTTGTCATTGTAATAGATCATTGTTCTCATCTAATATAATAAAAGTAGAGGAGGGGTTTTTCCCATTTGTGTTCCCCAATAAAAATTATGTTCATTGTGATTGAATGATTGCATGTGTTTCTATTATATGATTTCCCTTCTGCAGATTGAGTAGAAGAAATTTGTGTCTATTGTTTTCAGTCGGAACTCATTAGCAGCTACAAATTTTGAGTTATTTCTACAAGTTCCACTTGTACAACATGTCAATAAATTACATGATATGGATCATGTACATACTTTTTCAATAAATAAACATGAAATAAATTATGAATTTTAATGTTAACTAGCAAGGCTAGCTGATAAGCTAAACCTCAAAAGGTCCACAATATCTAGGACATAATTTGGCACAGTTGACAAGTGTAAGTGTGATTTTCTTGGGCTTTACTTTTAAGTAATGATCTACCACATTAAATTAACTTTGTGTTCTTTTTAAGTTTTCATAAATTTTTTGACGATCTTGGGTTGTTTTTAAATTTTGTTTAACTTGCTTGGCCACTTCTTCCATTTCATTTAACATATCTTGTCCCAATACTAGTCTATCTTTGGGATGATCCCAACTTAGGGGTACCTTGCATCTTCTTCCATACATGACTTCAAAAGGACTCCTTTTCAAGGAGTTTTGATATCCATTGTTATAAGAAAACTTCGATAACTTTAGATAATCCTCCCATTTATTTTGTTTTTCTTTGACATACATCCTTAACATATCCTCCAATATCTAAATGGTCCTCTCTGTTTGGACATTAGTTTGAGGATGATAGGATGTACGAAAGTTTAACTTTTTCCCCATGCTTTCAAACAACCCTTTCCAAAACTTGGATGTGAACTTTGCATCCAGATCTAAATTACAACTTTAGGTATACCATGAAGTCTGAAATTTTTCCTCATGAATATTTGTTCAATGTTGATGGCCTTGAAAGTGGATTGAGAGGGATAAAGTGTGTTGCTTTACTAATTTTATCAACCACGGCCATAATGGAGTCATGTTGTTTCCAATTCTTTGGTATTCCAGTGATGAAATCCATTGAAATTGTCTCCCATTTCCTTTCTAGAATGGTTAGGCTTTGCAACAACCCAGTAGGGTGTTGATGAGATGCTTTAACTTGTTGATGCTCAAGACATCTAGGCACGTATTCTACTGTTTCATTTTTCATATTTGGCAAGTAAAAACCTTTTTTTAACACAGTAATAAGCTTCTTGTAACCAATATGACCGGTTATTGGCCTTTTCTGCAACTCATCTAAGACAAAAAAAAAAAATAATAATAATCATATTTATGTCATTAGGTGTATAAATTCTACCTTTAAACAACAACATATCTTGGTTGTTTATTGTAAAATCACTCTCCTCCTCCCTTGATATTTCATTTTTTTGAACTTTTTCCTTAATTTTCAAATATTATGAATCAGAATTTGCAGCTATTTTGACTTGATCTATCTAATTTTTTGACCAAGTTGTTGTTGATGTAGCACATATCTGGTTAAGTTTTGTGCTTAAAGCATAATCTATTATGTTTTATTTCCCCTTAATATGTTTAATCTCTAAATAGTATTCACTAATAAATTATAACCATCTTGCTTGTCTAGCATTCAAATTAGGTTGATCAAATAGATATTTGAGTCTAACATTATCTGTCCTTAATTGAAACTTGCTTCTTATAAGGTAATGTCTCCACATTTTGAATGCATGAATGATGGCTGCTAATTCTAGATCATGAGTAGCATAGTTTTTCTCACATTCTTTCAATTTTCTAAACTCATAACAAATAACATGACCATCCTGAATCAAAACTCCTCCTAGAAATTCGTTACATGCATTAGTACATACCCAAAATCTTTATTCAGATCAACTAATTTTAAAATTGGAGTTGTGGTCAAAAGTTGTTTTAACTTGTCAAAGTTGTCTTGACACTTTTTACTTCATTCAAACTTGATTCCTTTCTTCTGTAGAGAATTAATTGGATATGCAAGTTTGGAGAATCCTTTTATAAATATCTTGTAGTAACCTGTGATTCCCATAAAGGATCTGACTTCTACATTTTTTGGTGTTGGCCACTCCATTATTTACTTTATCTTTTTTAGATCAACAACAATTCCTTCCATGATATTATGGGTCCTAGATGATGAGTTTGTTTATGGTAAAATAAACACTTTCTTAATTTAGCATATATTTCATTATCTCTAAGAGTTTGAAGGACCATCTGCAAATGTTGGTAATGTTCTTATTTACTCTTTGAGTATACTATAATATCATCTATGAAGACAATCACAAATTTATCTATGAATAATCTAAGTACATTGTTCATAAGTCACATGAAGGTAGTTGGTGCATTAGTAAGCCCAAATGGAAGTACTACAAATTCATAATGCCCATAATGTGTGTGAAATGTTGTTTTGTGAATGTCCTCATTCTTAATTCGAATATGGTGATATCATGGTCTCAAATCGATTTGGAGAAAGTAGAAGCTCCTCTAACTTGATTGAACAAGTCATATATCCTAGGCAAGGGATATTTATTTTTGATGGTAATTTTGTTGAGTAGTATGTATTCTATGCTCATTCTCAAGGTACCATCCTTCTTTTTAACAAATAATATTGGTGCTCCCCAAGGGGGCACACTTGGATTTATACAATTTTTGTCCAATAGTTCCTGTAATTAAATCTTCAATTCCATTAATTTAGGGATACTCATTATGTATGCGGCCTTTAACACCGAACAACTCCAGGTATAAGATCAATGGTAAAATCAACATCCCTCCTTGGAGGAAGTCTTGGTATTTCTTCTGGAAAAACATCTTTATACCACTCCAAAATAAGATATTATTATAATGATAGTTGATGTTTATTATCAAAAAGATATTTTACTTGGATAGTGAACACTTGACACCCTTTTCTAGCACACTTCTTCATTTGTATTGTGAAGATTTGTCCAACAAAAATCTTCCTTGGAATTCCTTTGACCATGCAGGTTTCTCCCTTATCATCTACATAGGTAAAAGACTTATCCAAACAATTTAACATCACTCTATGTGATTCCAACCAGTGCATACCTACGAGAACATAATAACATCTGAAAGGTAATATATTCAAATTTAGTATGGTGTGCATTCCATTTAGATTTATTATGCATTTTTTGCTTATTTCAGTCACTTTTCTTTTAGTTCTTGTGCAAGTTGTACTAACCAAGTTTTGTTATGTTTTCTTTTATAAGATTACATCTTTCAACTACAACAGGGGAAACATAACTTAATGTAGATCCAGAATCTATAAGTATAGACACATATTTTTCGAGAATCTTACCTTGAACCTCTACCGTGGTCGACTGATGGTCTACGTGCCTCCCATCCAATGCAGCACTAATTTTGGGTATGTTACAGAAAACATCATTTATAGTAGGTGATTCCTAAATATTATTTAATGTTTCCTTTTTGTTTAACGGATTTTGCAAGAAATCTCTCCATATGTGATTCTCACAACAACCCCAACATTCTATTGGTGGTTTCATTGATTCACTGAAATTTCTGTTTCCTGTCTTTGTTCCTCCTTTCTGTCCAAAATTCTTCTTTTGACTGACATTTATGTTATAGTTTCCTGCTTGCACACTCTTAGAAAAAATAGGTTTCTTAAACTCCTTCCTCTTATTATTGAATTTGTCAGATTTCTTTGCCACCCATCCTTTAAAACTTTCTCATTTTTGTTTGCTCTGACTAAAACATAAATTGGCCTTTCTTATGGTCTCGTCCATTGTCCTTGGTTGGTCAAATATAATTCTTTCTCTATATGAAAAATTTAGGAAATTGATAAATATTTGTATCTTTTCCTTCTCCTCTTTCAAATTGTTGAAAATGCAACAAGAAAATCCTACTTTAATTTTTTCCTTGAAGTAAATTAGGAATAAAATTGTAATTCCACATCACAAGACAACGTGTATGAGTTAACTACGTTAAATTGACTTAGTTGGCTTAGTTAATTCGAGATGAGGGTTTAACTTGAATCATGTAGAGTGTCTCCTACTTTAAGGAGCCCTGGTTGAGTTTATTTTGAATTGTAATTAATTAATTCAGTTTAACTGAGTTAAATTCAGTTAAACTAGCTCCAACTCAAGGAGGAACTAATAGGAGGTCAGACAAAGGGGTGTTGCTTCATGTGGTCAATCATTTAACTGATGATTCACTCATAAATAACTCATTCATGTCATATTTGAGAGTTACCAAGTTGATATTGGAGTTCAAAGACAATGTACTATCAGTTATATAATCGTCTGAATTGTACAGGTGATGCTTGCAGTCAGAGGAAGGCCTATGAGGATTGTGCAATTCCAATTGAGGAATTTCCCTAATTAAAAGGGGCTAATTCCTAAGGAAATAATGCAAGGAAATAGGGACTTGGGCAAGACAAAATTTTGTTAAGTATTGGCCTGGGCTTGTCTAGGAAGTTGTGAGACAGATAGAGATAGTGCAGAGGTTAGTCGGCCTTGAGAAAAGAATTATAATCTTCTCATATTTTCTTACTAATACAATATATAGATAGTAGGGTTTTTAGTTGTGTCTTTCCCCAGGAAATCATTGTGTAATATGTTGATTGAATTCTTTCTCTTGTATGCTTCGTGATTTCGTGAGCATTTAATTGTTTCCCTTGATGATTAGAATAGATTAAAGTCTATTGTTTTAGTAAATTACAATTAGAAGTTTGAATCTACAAGGAATTTCTAGATGGTATTAGAGTAGAAATCACTCTAGAAGAGGAGAATAGGATTTTGTATTTTGCAGGTGAAATCGAATTTGCAGTATCATACTTTAGAGCCAGCCACGTGTCATTCTACGAAATGACACTCGAATATTCCCTTGAGGGTAGTTCAAAATATATTGCTTGGAAGGACAGGATGGCAATAGTGTTGGAAGACAATGAGCTTAAGGAATTCACAAACAAATATATTCCTAAGCCTCTAGCAACTGATGCTCAAGATCTTGAAGAGTGGAGAAAATGTATTGCAAATGCAAGAAGGATCAAACTAGGAGTTCAAGATCATATTGTCTCGAACCTCCACGGTAAGGAGACTCCATATGGAATGTGGAAGGCCTTGAAAAACATGTTTCAGAATAGCAGTGACCACAGGAAGTTGACACTGAAGGAAAAGCTCAGGAAAATCAAGACCAAATTACACGAAATTACTTGGCCAAGTTCACCCAATGTCGATATGAGCTTAGAAGTGTTGGTGTTATAGTTGTTGAAGATGATCTAGTCAACATAGAACTTCTAGGCCTTTGTAGGAGCTGGCACAACTACCAGGATTTGGTAAATGGGAGGGAGAAGCTACCAAAGTGGGAGCGTTTGTGGTCTAACTTGATGCAAGAACAGATTTGGCAGAACATCAGAGATGGATCCTCATCCAAGCATTATCATGAGGATAATTGTGCCTTAGCTGGAAAGGCAAAGAAAGGGAAAGGGAAGTCATCCCATTCCAAATCAGATTCCAGTCAGGGTAGCAAGAAGAAGGACTTGTCGAAGATTAAATGTTTTCACTGTCGTGAGTTGGGGCACTATGCCACAAAGTGGCCGCACAAGAAGGATGAAAAAAAAAACCTTCAGGAGGAGTGATAGGTGAAGATATTGCTTCACAAGTCGAGTTGGATGTCACCCTCATTGCTTGTATGGTGACATCAGTGATGGGTAGTGTGTGGTATCTAGATAGTGGAGCCTCATTCCATATGACCAGTAATAAATAATTCTTCAGTGACTTAGAGGATAAGGACCTCCAGATGCACATCAAAATGGGAAATGATGGAAGTTATAGTGCGACCGACATCAGTAATGTTACTTTTCAGAGGGAGTTTGGTTCTCCTCTCACATTAAAAGATGCCATGTATGTTCTGAGTCTGAAGAAGAATTTGGTTTCAGTTTCTATGTTGGAGGACCATGGCTACGATGTGATATTTAGCAAAGGAAAGGATTTCCTTCATCACATAGCCTTAGGACAAGTGAATCAAATTGGGGTTTAGGTGAAGAACCTCTACAAATTAGATGTAGAAGACTGTGTTGCTTTTAGCACAAAAGCAGAGAAGGTGCAAAGCTGAGACATCAAGGAATTGTGGCATAGAATATTGGATCACTTGCACCACAGATATTTGAAGATCATGCAACATATTTCTACAGGACTTCCCAAGGGTGCACTAGAGAAGAGAGATACTTTCAAAGGGTAAACATTGGGGAAGTATACCAAAACCACATTTCATGATAATGACAATTGAGCGCAAGCAATCCTTGAAAGAGTTCACTCAGATGTGTGTGGACCATTCTCGATAGCCTCCACAGCCAAGCATAGGTATTATGTAATATTTGGAGATGATTTCTCATGTACGTGTTGGATTTTCTTCATGCATAAGAAATATCATACATTCTATAAATTTTGTGAATTTAAAGCACTTGTTGAGAAATACACTGGCAAGAAAGTGAAGGCTCTCAGGAGCGATAACGGTGGATAATATGTGTCAAATGAATTTAATAACTTATGTGCATTAGAGGGCATTCAACGGGAGTTAATAGCACCCTATAACCCACAACATAATGGGGTGGCTGAAAGGAAGAACATAATTATTTGGGAGTTTCACAGGTAATGTTACATGATCAGGGCCTATTGTTGCACTTGTGGGCTAAAGCATGCAACAAATTTATATATGTGCAGAACATGAGTCCTCATCGGATTCTCGAGATGAGTACACTAGAAGAAGTTTTTTCAGGTAATAAACCAGATGTGGCAAGCTTCGGGGTATTTTGTTCATCAGTTTATTGTCATGTTACCAAGGATGCAAGGAAAAAGCTAGAACCGATAGCTGAGTTGGGCATATTTGTGGGGTATACTGATACACCTCACAACTATCGGGTGTACCTTCCATCTCATAGGATGATAGTGGTTTGTAGAGATGTGAAGTTCGATGAAGATAAGGCCATGAGATGTTCCCTTGAGAGAGAGATTCAGGTGCATCCAAATGAGGAGATTTTAGATCCAAAGGAAGAACCTCGGGATGATGTGGAGAAGCCACATGTAGAGGAGTAGAGAGTGGAAGCACCCACTCATGTAGAGACTTCCAGAGATGGAAGGAAGCACACCATAGAGGCTGACAGATTTATGCATGATGCTAGAGAGAATGTGGGAGCACCCACATCACAGCGCAAGTAGAGGAGGTCACTAGATAGGTACACTACCTACATGGCTCTGATGAGCGAGAGTGTAGAGATTGAGCGATCCTCATTCGATGAAGTAGTGCAGCAACCAATCCATGTTCATAGCATAAACATAGGCATAATTATAACCACATAATATCAAAATCATAAATCAACTAGGGATACCTATTTCCTAATTGATTCTTCATGCACCCAGGAATATTTTCATGCCATCCATACCATCATTCTCTCACAGGAATGATCCTAGACAAGAACCTGTCAGTCACAATGGCTTAACATAACTTCAGTAATCAATCATGTTCATGGATATAACACATATTCATATATATATATATATATATATATATATATATATATATATATATATATATATATATATATATATATATATATATATATATATATATATATATACGTATGTATCAAGTAAGTTCAAGGTTTAGAGAACCTCCTTTGTGTCATTTTCATGGTTGCCATTTCATTTTCCATTATTTCCCATAGACCCATCTAGCCCTGTAAGTGGTTTATCAGCCCCAAGGCACAAAACTTAGTGTCATATAGGTCGAATCCTTTGACTAAGGATTCCAGTTGATAATTAATGTACCTACTGACATCACAGTCAGTATTTACTGGATATAAAAATAATACAAACATGGGCACAAGAATGTCATAATCACATGATAATAGGAATAATTCCCACTCGTTGATTGGATTCCTCACAAAATAGGGAATCCCATTAGATAACCTTATCGACCATGCCATTCATATATTCATCAATTTTTATAAGCATAATCAATCATCCTTCCACAAGAATGATTCCTGACAACAACCTGTCAAATACAATGGCATTGCATATACTCATTTAATCATCAACATGTTCATGAACATAGCACATATTCACATAATGTCACACAAATTCAAGGTTAAGAGAACCCCATGTATTTTTGCAAAGCACACATTCATTTGGAACAACATTTTCAAACCATAGCCAAAGGAATTCTCACCCAATTCATTCCTTTTACCTTTTTACCTTGCTGCAATTGGGTCTTACTATGTGCTATCACATTTACCCAAATGTTAGTTATATGAATATAACAAATCAACAGTTACCTTTCCATACTAATACTGAGCATGTTGCTCTGCAACTGTTCACACATGTCAATCATATGTTCCAAGAACAAGCCATCAAGTCTATTATTTTGAAATCGCCTTTTATCAAGACTAGCATCAACAAATTAAAATCAGTCTTTTTACCAACCATGACATAGTATGTCATTAGCCATATTGCTACAACCAACACCCGCTTGCACTCATGTGCATATTAACTGTCTCAGCACACATTGTGTTAGTACAACTATCTTAAAATAAAAGCATTCCTTCATGCAAACTCATAAACACATACTCATATCGTGCACTTAAACAAACATTCGAACAATACTTTAAGGGTGCATAAGTTCAAGGCTCGTAATCAATAGTTCTTAGAACACATACTTAGTGGTCACTTACTGGTATCAAACTTCTCATTAATGCACTCACAACTTGTCACAATATGCATATCAACAAGCATAGATGTCACATGTGCCATTCTCTTTTCGGCACCTTATTTTCCATAGCCTTGGTTCCTCAAGGCTACATACAATACTCTCATTGTTTTCCCAATTATGTTTTCAACCTACTCATGGTTACCTTCTCATAATTAACCACTCTTAATAATTTGAATCATATTATGACAACAAAATGAGAGTCTTTATGTATGCATATCCATTATTGTATGCACCTAACATAACTTCATGTATCTAGCATATAATTATTTAATATCTATTTGATGGATATGAATCTATAAACTAATTCATATATGGCATTTTATTATAGATCAACTTATGACAACTTCTCAAAACATAAAATAAAATTATAAACTGGTAGGAGTTAAGTTGAGAGATTCCCCTTCATAATTTTGACTACGTCATTTAATAATGAACTTTTGCAATCTGTGTTGGGTTTCTCTAGAGAATCTAGTCAACACTCTGCATGGTAGTCATACTACATCTATCTTTGCAATGCTCTGAGCTACATCCCCAACTATTTGCGTCTCCTAAGCACTGTAAATAGGAGGCCTAGAAACCTTATACGATGGATAATATCTCTTGTGATGGTCTCCACCACAAGTCCAACACTTCAAAAGTTCTCTACCACTAACTTTATCCTATTGCTCCACATGTTGAGACCCGTGTCCTTTCTTAGTTGCATTTAACATTTAATGAGGAGCCATATTTTCTATAGAAATTCCTTGTAGATTCAAACTGCTAATTGTAATTTTCTAAAAAAATAGACTTGAATCTACTCTACTCATTAGCGAAAACAATTAAATGATCAGGAAATCACAAAGCATACAAGTGAAAGAATTCAATCAACACATTACACAATGATTTCCTAGGGAAAGCCACAACTAAAAACCCCTATTATCTGTATATTGCATTAGTCAGAAAATATGACAAGATTACAACGCTTTTCTCAAGCCCGAGCAACCTTTGCACTATCTCTATCTATCTCATTTCTTCCTAGACAAGCCCAGACCAATACTTAACCAAATTTTGGATTGCCCAAGTCCTTATTTCCTTGCGTTGTTTCCTTGGGAATTATCCCTCTATTAAGTAGGGAAATTCCTCAATATGAACTGTGCAATCCTCATAGGCCTTCCTCTGACTGCATGCACCAACTTTACAATTCGGATGATTATACAATTGATTGTACAATGTCCCTGAACTCTAATGAACTGGGTAGCTCTCAGATATGACATGCATCAGTTATTTATGACTGAATATCAGTTAACTGGTTGAATACATGAAGCAACGCCCCATTGTTTGACCTCCTACTAGTTCCTCGATTAGTTGGAACTAGTTTAACTGACTTTAACTCAGTTAAACTGAATTAATTAATTACAACACAAAATAAACTCAACCAGGGCTCCTATAATATAGGAGACACTCTACAAGACTCAAGTTAGATCCTCAACTCGAATTAACTAAACCAAGTCAATTTAACTTAGTTAACTCGTACAAGTTGTCTTGTGATGTGGAATTATAATTTTATTCCGAATTTAATTCAAGGGAAAAATTAAATTAGGATTTTATTGTTGCATTTTCAACATTTTCCTTCTCACCTACATCCTGAAATATTCCTCGCTTCTCGGGCCATTTTCCTTTAGTCTTCTCACTACCCTTCCAGTCACGCCTTTGATTTCTCATAACAATGATTCAACTTCCTGATGGCTTATTCCAGTGAATGAGGCTCATCAAACTCAATCTGATCTTTGAATGGTAATGACAATCCACTGATGAACCTTTGGGTATTTTCTTTCTCATCTTTGACTCAGATATGGAACATATCTCAGTAGCTCTAGAAATATGGTTATATATTCTTCATCTATCATGGAACCCATCGCGAGCTCATAGAATTCCTTGGCCCTTCCATCATAATACCTCTTAGATAGGTACTTATTTCTAAAGAGTCTTCCAAATTCATCCCAAGTCAACTTTTCTTCCTTGATGCCCCTGACATGCTTGACATCTTCCCACCAGATATCTGCTTTTATTTTGAGACTGAATGTAGTTATCTTGGCCTTCATATTCTCTGAGTAATCATGAAGTCCAAAAACTATTATCATTCCAAGAAATCATGCTCCTGCATCTTCTAATTTGGTAATATCACCATCAAAAGTAGGAGGTTTGGATTTCTTGAATTCCTCTGGAAAATACTCCTTCTCACTCCTCCTATAATGATCTTGGTCATGATGGCAATGATGTCTCCTAGAAGTAGAGCTAGAATAAAATCCATGCATACTAGCCCTCTTCTCAGGTGTATCCAAGGGTTTTCCACTCTTTATTGTATCATCACAGTCCATCTTGTACCTTTTCTTAGACCGACTTCCATCTACCCCATTAGTCTTTTATTCATGTCTGTCTCCATGACTGGTCCCCAGTTTTCCGTGTTTTTATAAATATGAAAGGCTTTGAAGAATGACTGCATTGACTTTAGCTTGCTTTTCTCGAGCTTTTGCAAGCCTTTCCTAAGCTTCAATCAACTGCTCATTATTAGCTTTACAACTTCTGATCTCTGCCCTCAAACTTCTTAATGTATCTGCCAAATCAAGAGAGTCTCCCTCTCCCTGCTGATAAACTGATTTCTCCTTTGTCTTGTGCGGTGAGTCTCAACCACCCTTCTCTTCATCTCTTAGCCTTATATTTTCCTATAACATATCATTGTTAGATAAAGCAAATAAAAGGCATAATCAAAAGCGTTACCTAATTTTACTTTTGGTGAGGTTATTGCATCTACACAGGTCAATCCAGATTAACACAATACATAATAATATCAAGAGCATATCAGTTCATAGATGGATCAAGAGAATATCACAAAATCACAACAACATAATCAATACTAACAAATAAAATAACTGACATGCATGCATGATAAAAATATATACATGTGTAGATCTATATGCATAACAATCTGCTTTTACCCCAAGGTCCAGTGTTGTGAACTAGCTCTGATACCACTCTGTAACAACCCACCCCACATTTACCCACTTCAACATACTTAATAGGGAAAATAAGAGCTGAGAGTTACTATGCATGACCTAACTTCTGAGATGTAGTTAGGGAAATTGGGTCTAGATTTCCCGTCACATGTTATTCACTTTTACAAACATTTTGTTACCATGGTACTTGTAAGTCATGGATGCATAGTTTGTTCATTGTTTTCATTAGTTTCATCATAAATTCATCAAGAAAGTTTGTTTCCCTCTCATACAAGTTGCAATAAAACAAAAATTAGATCATGCACCCATATAAAATTTCCATGAACCTGTCAAAACCATGAGCAAGATCAATAACAAGAGCACTTCATATAACAAGAAATACACCATGCATGTAACATGCACTTAAAAAATGATGGACCCATGACAAACCAATCATATAATCAACACATTAAACCAAAACTTGTGCTCTTTGATCTTCATTAACGAATAATACATATTAACATATGCATAGTACCAACTAAGTCAGGGACTTCCACGATCCACCTGACCATAGATTGGGGTTGAACCAATTCTTTCTTCAAGCCCAATCACCCCTGTGCCATATTCCAAGCTTGAATTTTGGATTACATGGGATAAACCAAAATAAACCATACAGTGAATCCAGAGGAAACCCACCTCCACCCTCAAGCCACAATGATTTCACCTAATACCAGGTCTAGAAATCATTAAAACCAATACAATCTTGGATGCCTCAGAATTTCTTCACCATGCCCAAAGGAATTGTCTTGTCTCTACCCACCCATCAAGAGTTCCAGCAAAAAACCATCTCCACCCTCAACCCTTGGGAATTTTCCTGAGACCACCTCAACCAGGATCCAAAATCTATCGGCATCAAAATATTGACCAAAATAGAGAACTCACAACATCATGGCTATCCAGGAAATGGCATAGGAAATGTTGTACATAATCGTTGACCCGGGAAAATCCACATGCCAATGATAGAAAAATGACAATGCATGAACTGTGCATTCAAAGCCCATCAATATAAATCAAACATGCATATTATTACCTAAAAAATACTCCTATTGGTTGCTCTATTCTCTGTTCTTTTCTACCCTTTGCTATTTGTTTTTCAATCCTTCTTCTTGGATACCACTTGAATTCCTCTTTCGCTCCTTGCTTGTCTCTTGATTGTGTGTGGCTTGTGTCTAAGTGTTGCATCTTCCTCTCTTGTTGTAGTGTTCTCTCTCTTTTTCCCAAAGTGAATGCTAGAATGTTCTCTCATGATGGGAGGTGAAGAGACACCTCACTTTTTGCATAAATATACCTTCATAACTAGATCAAAGGGGACTTTTAGTTTTGGACTTAATTTGAGCACCTTGTTTAGAGAGCTTATACATCCTTTTGAGAAATCAAGTGATAGCTTAGCATCTCCACTATTCGATTTCATGGATTCTTCTTGTAATGGTGCACTAGACATTTTTCCATGGTATCGAGAAGCTCATTGAACCAAGGTGGCAATTTCATACATGTATTGTTGCACATTGTGAGACTCGTCTCTTGGTGATTCAATGGTATGTGTTTGTATTTACATGCGTTAAAGTTAATGAACTATTTCGTTGATTATAACATTTATCTTATTTTAACTTTCATTCCACTTGTGGTTTTATCATCGGTATTCATTGTGAACTAATTTTCAATCAATAAATGAATCATTCTTTACACATGTGTCTTAATTGAAGTATGCTAACATCATTCTTTTGAAAATTCATGTTGTTTACTTTGGTTGCAGCAGTGTCTTTTATATATTACTTGCAAAGTATTTCATAAAGCTATCTTAGCTTGTGTTTGTCAAGAGTTATATTAGTTTTCTCACGTCTTGCTCATTTTTTCCAAAGAAAATCTCTAAACAACATGGTGGCATCCTGGCCCACATATTGGATGGGACAACTACTCCAACTGGTGTAAATTCTAATTGTAACTTTTCACCGAGAAGATCCCCTTACTGTTGGTAGAACGTTTTATCCTATCAACACAACCATTACCAGTTTATTTTTGTGCATATCAAACCATTGCAACATTGTCTTGAACTAATATCTCCAATTTAACTAGAGTTACCTGTTTTCCCAATCTCCTTTAATTTCCATACCCAAAATTAAATTTGTATCACCAAGATCCTTCATGTCAAATTTAGAGGACAATTGAGCTTCCACATCTTGGATAATTTCCCTCTCATTTCCAATCAGCAACATATCATCCACGTACAAGACTAGATAAATAAGATCACAAAAAACTAAAATATACACAGTGATATGCTTTTCTCCTTGTGAAGCCAAGTCCCAATATATGTGTATCAATTTTTGATACCACATATTTAGTGATTTCTTTAACCCATATGAGGACTTTTTCAACCTGGATACTAGCTATTTGTTTCCCTTCATTCAAAGCCTTCTAGATGCTTCATTTCGATCTCTTCTTCCATATCACCATGTAGGAATGTTGTCATTTCCATATGTTTGACCTTAAAATCTAAAGTAGAAGAAATAGATAAAATAAATATAATAGAAACTACCTTGAAAACAAGAGAAAAAATATCACAAAAATCAATTCCCTGGACCTCGGAATAACCTTTTGCTATTAATTGAGCTTTCTATTTCTTCACTTTTCCTTTTGCATTCAACTTCTTAAACATCCATTTGTTTCCAATGGGTTTTATTATAGCTATAAATTCATTATATCCCCAACCGTATTCTTGTCCAAGGCTACCATAGCTTTAGCCATGGCATTTTTCCAAAGTTTTCCATCCTTTGAATCCAATGCCTCCCTAATAGTTCTAGGATCATCATCAGTAATAAACAAAGAAAAATTTTAACAAAAATTAGGAATAGTATAGCTTTTTGGCTGCCTAATTTCCTAAACCAATCTCCTCAAAACCGGAGTATGTGGTTCTACTTCTTCTTATTCTTGTTTTTCTATACAATCTGATTGATTTTCCTTCAATTAAAACTCCATCATCTCTAGTTATTTGTCCCTTGGTAGGACTTCCTATTCGATAACATCTTTCACTTCTCTAAATACCACATCTCTATTATACTCAACCTTATTGTTTTTGGGTTTCAAAGCTTATAACCTTTCAAACCATTTGTATAACAAATGAAGATGCACCTTTCATATTTACTATCCAACTTGGTTTTGTTTTCCTTTGGAACATGTACATACACACCATAGCCAAATACCCTAAGATGTGTGTGAGAGAGAGGGTTTGTTACCAATTCATACCTCATATGAAATATTATCATCTAATGCTAATGAGGATGATCTACTTACCAGGTAACACGTAGTATCCATTGCCTTTGCCCAAAATTCGTGTCCTAACTCGAAATCATTGAGCATGGTCCTTGCTTTTTCCATCAATTTCCTATTCATCATTTTTGTAACTCTAATCTAATAAAGTGTGTACAGAGTAGTATTCTACCATGTTGTACTGCACTTCTTACAAAACTCTTCAAATCCATTCATGTAGAATTCCCACCATTATCTATCCTCAACACCTTTATTTTCTTCTATATTTGATTTCCCATTGGATCCTTAAACTCTTTAAATATGTCAAAGGAATCAAATTTATTCCTAGGGAAATATATCCCTATATTCCTCAAGAATTCATCTATAAGTGAGACATAGTACATAGATTTACCCAGTGATCGAACCATCACAAGTCCAAACACATCATTATGCACTATTCTAAGTATTCCCTCTGCTCTTTTAGAATCAAAGGAGAATCTCGCCCAATTTTGCTTCCAATATAAACAATGTTCACATAAATCAAAATCCATAGAGAAATTTGACATGGCTTTTGCCATACCATTACCATGTAATACTCAAAGGCCCTTCTCTCCAATATGTCCTAATCTTTGATGCCGCAACATAGTCCTTTCCCCAAAGACTATAAGAGATTTTCCTTCTCCTGCTCCACTCTCAATAACAATGGAGTTGTTGCACCCATCACTAATAGTACTTCCTAGCAGCCTATATGGATTTCCAATCTGAACTCCCTCGGAAACACCATTTCCCCTCAAACCATCTTATAGATATCCTTTTCAAACATTCGTTTTACACTAGTATCTCTCAAATTTCTTACAAAATCAAATTTCTAGACAACCCTGGGATGTGCAGAACACCAAGGAGTGCTCCAATGCTTCCATCCATGAGGTTAAACTTGACTTTTACTCATCCTATTATTCTAGTTGTAAAGTCATCTCATAAGAATATATTACCACCATAAAATCTTCATACTCACAAAATCACTCCTTGTGGGAAGTCATATTAAAGGATGCACCTAAGTCGAGCAACCATGTTTCATGATCTACATGTGCACTTGAAGAAGCCAAGTGCACATCTCCTCCTTCATATGAGGAGCTTTTTTCTTCAGTGAAGGAGAATCACCAGATCCATTCCCTTCCAAAATTGTTTTGGATCTATAGTATTTCTTGGAATGCCCTTCTTTTCCACATTTCCAACATACCTTTACAAATTTTCCTGGAGATTTAGATATCCCTCCATATTTAATTATATCACTCGAGGACTTATTTTTATTTCTATTATGGGAGCATCCCCTTACAAAAAAGGCATCTCCATTTTGACTTTCCATGTTTTTTAGTCTCATCTCCTCTAACAACAAGGATGAAACTATATCATCGAAACTTAAGGTAGTTGCATTACTACCTATGGCAACAACTAGAATATCCCACGAATATAGTAGAGAACATTATAAATTGATGCACTTATCTTCATCTAGAATCTTAATATCAACAAATAATATTTGACTTACCAATGTATTGAAGGTGTTCATATGCTCTATCATTTAGTGTCCATCCTTCATCCTCAGGTTATACAACTTATTATGTAGGAACAAACTATTCAGTTGAGACTTAGAAAAATACAAAGTCCCTAACTTGTCCCATAATTCCTTCAGTGTAGCTTCTCTTGAAACATTTAGCAATATTAAATCAGAGAGACACAATTGTATTGTGCTCTTGGCCTTCTGATCTAGCTTGGTCCAATATTCTACAACATCGTCGTTGATTTAATACCTAGATCCACTATGATCCATTGATCTTTGTCTACAAATATATATTCCATCTTGAGGTTCCATATCTCACAAGTTTTCCCATTGAATTTTTGGGTCTTTATCTTCCCATTACCCGCCCTTTCCTTTCACTACGAGAATTGAATCTACAAATCTCCCACTGTAACAGGGTCTACCACATGCCCGAGTAAAACCCCTAAGCCACAAAGGCTTCCTATTGAAGCCAAACCTTGCTCTCATACCAAATGTAGGTTTTAATCCTACATAGATAATTCCTGAAAACATATTCTCAATATAAAATAGAAAAGATTCTATAGTAGGTGCACACAATTTGCACAAATATTTTATCCTAGAAACCAAAATAGGGAAATCAAGACTATTTTTTCTATATCTCTCAATGATTACATAGCCACTATATAATTCCTTCTTAAAAGAGGGTTTCCTTTTAGGGAAGAAAACCCTAACATAACTTATATCATCAAATCTATGACCTAATGATGAACAATAAATATTGGCTATGAAAGTACAATATTTTACAAGGAAAATTTCCAAAAATTTCACTTCAAGGGTGCTACCCCGAAAATCCCCCGCCAAGGTTGGGGGGCTCCATAAAAGTGATGTTTCCCCCCTAAAAACCCCATGATGATAGTTATACTAGGTGGAAATCCCCCCCCCATTAGGAACTTAGGTCCAAACATGGAGAATCATGTAAAGAATATAACACATTCCAAACAACTACAATGTACTAGGTACCTTCACACCCATTATCATTATCATTTGGGCAGTCCCATGTTTGTTAATGGTATACATAAATAACTTTTATTCAAACGATTTCTCACATGGTCAAATTCAACTCATCAATTCCAATTGTTTGAAATGTACCTTTGGCAATCGGTTTTGAATACCCTGGTTTGTGTCAACATCTTTGTTCACTTTCCAGTCCCCACAGTTCTTAACAATGACACCCATATTACTATGTTGCTTCTCACTTCAATGGCATCTTATATTTTTCCACCCAAGTTGTTGGATAGTACCACTCCCTTATGCATGATTTTGATACTTCCCTTGAGGATCAGTTCTTCACTTAAGTATGTTCCAAATTTCCTCCTAGTGTATATATCGATGCATAGCTCTATTTTGTATTGTTTATAGTTAAAACCTATTTGACATGGCTCCACTATGTGTTTTTTCGTGACCATGATTATCATTCCAATATGCATGTATTTGTATCTATAGTGTAATTAACTTGGAAGCCATGATTTCCCTTCTTTGAGCATGGGCATGCCCACCTTAAGAGATGAGTTGTCTTTCCTCTTTTCTCTTCCAGGTATTGATCGATCTGCCGACTAGTGAACTCCTCCTCGGTCCTCCTGAAAGTGTCCTCCTAATTATGCATATCGGCCATCATACAACCTTCTGAACTCATGCATTAGGAGGGCATATTTTATAGTATATTTCACCACGCTTTTCTTTGAGATGCAGTATTTCCCTATTTATTACCCATATTCCCTATGGCATATATGATGTTCCTTGAGAACTCTTTAAAAAACACTTTTTAAAATTACATATGCACTTATTTTTCTAGTATCCTACATATTTTTGTGGTCATCATTAAAGCAAGCCATGTATATATGTGAGTCTCCTTAAAAAAACTCAAGTACGCCTACAAAATGAACTAAAAAAAAAAAATCTAAGCATCTTCACACATTTCCGGGCGAGGTTTATGTGTTATACCATAAGCCACTTACTACAACCTGCTTAACCACCCGAACTATTTTTTGTTGGTATAATGGATACCTTCGGTATGATAAAGTCTTTACTTTCCATAATCTACCCATATCTAGTGAATTTCCTTACGACCTAAGTCTATCTCCTTATCCTTTTAAGCATTTCCCCTCAATAAACCATAGTTTCCTTCTCTTCCTCCACGTCTCCCCCTATACCATGATTAATCCTTCATAACTATTTAGAGTGGAAAACTAGTGGAGAATCCCTTCAATCACCTAGTCAAAAGGAATATGGAGGATGGTTTTGTGAAGTGTGTGTGACAAGGATTAGATATATTTATGTGTATCATTGCTACTTATAAATAATAAATAAATGCATCTTTACATCCCTATCTTATTGTTATATGTGGATAATTTACATCTAATGCATTGAGATTTGATTGAACTAACGTTATCAATACATGTATGCTTTGATTGTTCTTCCTCTAGTTGTTTTCCACCTGTTTTGTGTTGGAAAATGTGTTGTCATTGAAATTCCTGTGGAAGCACAGTTGGATCGGCAGCTTGGATCAATCAAGGCCAAGGCAAGTCCATATACATTTTTTGTCATTGATTTCATAAGAGAAGAGGAAAGGTGCAAGTTCACGTAGCAAAGGAGCAACAAAGGAGTTATCAGAGTTTGGCAAGCAAGAGTATGTTTTAATGTACAAGGTGCAAAATAAAAATTTATGTAGATCAACATAAATTATATCGATCGCCCTTATTTGTTTCGAGGAGACACAACATGCTCGACACTTAATATCTAAAGAGGTCCAAAATTACTTCAGGAAACAAAATCGCTCAAGGCGCATGGTAGTTGATGAATCGATACGCACACACCTTGTCACTATCAACACCACCGTCGACCCCCTCCCCCTGAATCTGCTTGAGGTGATACGAAAGCATTTAGGGTGATGTGGCTCTCATGGGACCAAATGTGCAGATCCAATGTCAATTGACAAATGGAAAGATTATCGTCAATTGTTGCCTCATATATCAAATTCTCGAATCATCAGATCATTTTCAATGTAAAAGATCATGAGATTTCTCCAATATCTGATAGGATCTCCTCTTAGTCGAGCTCCTAGTCACATAAGCACTAAGGTATAACACCTAAAGGCTAAGGTCCCTTGGGCTCCAAAAACAATAAATATGAAAATATACAAGACAACATATTTCAATTGATTCCTAATAACATTAGCTCCTAGTCAAGCCTTTGGTCATAGAGCACTTGAGCATTAACACTTAAGGGCTAAGGCGCCATCGGGTGAATAGGAAAATATTTCAATACAAATTTCTTTGATTTCCTCAATAGCCTAAGATATGCCATATGAAAAGAAAAAAAAAGGGTAAAAAGAACAACAACAAAAACGAAAATAAAAAAAAAAAAAAAAAAAAAAAAAGCAAAACAAAACAAAAAAAAAAAAAAAAAAAAACAAAAAACAAAAAACAAAAAAAAAACAGCAACAACAATGACATGATAGGTGATAGGGCGAATGACATGGTGTGTCAGTTGGGGTAGATGACATGGAAGTGGACACATGTCACCCAAATTTAGTGTTTTTTATCTACATTTCAAAGTATGATTTATCAACGAGAGAATGGTGTGGCATGTTATGTGGAACCCAAAGCCCCATAGTCATAATGATTTTTTCAATCAGATCACCCAATAGCTCGAGATTCGTCAATTAACAAGCCCGAAAGACAAAATAGCCTTACTGTAATATAACAAAAAAAATTGGCATCTTCAATCCCCGGGTGTTGAAAAATGTAACTAGTGTCGGTCTTCATAATTGTACTTGATTCATGATGTAATGTAATTGTCAAAAGAAAGAAAATGAAATTTTATTGTAGAAGAAATTAACTTATTAAAGCCTGGGTTTCATGCTTGGGTCAATGGTCAATAGGTCAAATCACCATTGAGTGCTCTAGGATTCTTTTGTTGATTCAAAGTCAAAGTTTTATGTGAGAGACCCTTCTTAGGGCTCAGTGTGTCAAAGAAAGAAACTTATTTTATTGTCTTATTCCTCCTCCATCAAGTTGGCCTCTTAAATAGTCTACTAGTCAGCCTCCAACAAGATGACAATTCGGCCTATTATTGGACACTCCAACAACTATATAAAGGAATGAATTCGACCCATTGAGAGTGGAATTTTTGATCTATAGTTTGGACAAGAACAAAAGGTAATGCGAGGGTCTAAGAGGGAATTCTGTCAAGCCACAAAATCATAATATTGAAGATAGATTGCAGGGGCCAAGAATGCTAGCCAGAGATAAACGATAATAATTGCAGAGATCAAGTACGACAGTTGCAGGAATAAAGAAGGTTGAGTTGCACAAGCAAAGTAGGTCGAGAACTGCAAGAGAAAAGAAGGTCGATAGTTGCAGAAGCATAGACAGCCGAGAATTGCAGAAGTAAGCAAGGAGACCAAAGTTTGCAAGAAGATAAGGAGACTAAAACTTTAGATGGCATGATATAATTTGTCTTCATGGGAGGTTAATTGATGGGTGGAGAAAAATATGTGTCATGGTCAAAATAGGTCCTTGTCTATCTCAACCTGATTTTATTCTACTAAAGGAAGAGTTTTACTGGGTTTTCCCCTAGATAAGGGTTTTGCCCTAGCTGAGTGCCTACATCTTGTGTCCCTTGTTTTGATCTTCTTTGTTTGGTATTTTTCTTGATGAAAGGAACATAATAAAATTAAAATAAGAACTAATAATAAGAAAAGAGAAATCACAAGAAAGTGTCAAATCTAAGAGAAATCTACCTAAGGAATCTAATATATGTAATGCCCTATATTTCTCAACATGGTACCAGAGCTTGGTTCATTTACTTAAGGGCAGAAATGATATCATAAGGGATCAATGATCCGGATCTCTCAGCTACTGAAATTAACCAAGATCTTTTACTTCTGTGATGTTAGAAAAATTGCATGTGAAAAAGTGTGAAAAACCACATGTGCATAATTTTAAAGAAGAGGAAACATAATGACAACCATCAAATCAAAGGAGACACACACATTGATAATGGATTTCACCCAGTGTGGGTTACGTCTCTGGGCCCGGTGTGAAGAGTGGGGAGGTCACTTCATTAAATGTTGCAAGATGATGATGATGTACATGTGATGGGCCTCTAAATTAGACATAAATTAAGGCTCCTGCCTCTAAATTAAACACAAATTAAGGCCCATCTGACCATCCTTTAGCACATTAAACCTCTATTTTTGCATTAGATAATGTATTTTTAACTTTAATATGTTCATTCGGAAGGTTTATGGATAATTGCATATATGTGCTTACTATTATTTATTTTTATGGAACACTGTGAGAATGTTGGGCAGATTATGAAGATTTGGAGGATGAGATAATTTAGGGCCTTTCTCCCTACTACATGAGGATCAATATTAAATAATAAATCAACAATATTTTCTGGAATTATGGCACAGATTGTGGAGCTCCAATGATTGCGAAAATCTAGGAATGTGTTCCCTGCCATTTAATCCAGATTCCTATTGTCATGAGCTAGATCCAATAATCAAAGGATTTTGGTGGGGAAAGATTCCTCCTTTCATGGGGAATGATTCCTAATCATTTTGTATAAGTACCAAGTCGAATTTTCCTCTAGGGGTGGATTTTTATTAGTCTTCTTGTGGAGAGAACTCGTATTTTTGCAGCTCCACTTTCATTTCTTGCAGGGATGTAATTGTATTGATGGAAATAATGAAGATTGGTGTCATGTTCAACTTCTAAATCTTGGTCTCCTTCATAGGACTCTGATTTTCTTTGGGATTAGCCATCCTAGGAGCCTCAGAGCCCTTTTGTATCATTTAATTTTCTTCTTTTCACTTCTTATTCACATGCATCTCTTGTTCTTGTTTTTTTTCTATTTCTGCATTTAGTATTAATGATTTCTTGTTGTAGAATTGGGTTAAATGGTTGAAGTAAGTTATTTTTCAGGATCACAAGCATCATTTCATCATTGTAATAGCTTTGGAATGTCATAGTAATCATTTAGTTACTTGGATTAGTTTGCTTATTCCCAAATCTAGATTTCTGGAAGTCCTTTGTGGAAAATAACAGTAAATTTCTACTATTTTTTAGAGCATGCTAACGAGTTTCAATTGAGTTTATTCTGCTTGAATTAGATCACAAAAAAGTTCTAGTTAATAAAAAAAATTACCCCATTACATTTTCACTTGATTAGGTTATGTTTTTGATAGATTTACTAGCTCACTAGTTCTCGAATTTCTAGATTTTAGACTAGTAATTTTTTGCTATTTTTTAGCATAGGTTAACAAAGGTTTTTTTGAGTGATTCCACTTGGAATGGAGGCCTAAGACATATTAGTCAATAACAAAATTTGTCATATCCAATTTGGATTTGATTTTCTTGGTCATTCTGTGAATTATAGTTTCCTATAGTAAATCTGTTGTTTCCTGTAGTACTCTTCCAGAGTGTATATACTTGCCTAGATTTGCTCAAAAAGATTAGTTTTGGTCCCTTAGGATTGAATCATGCCCCCGAGGATCTAAATCAATGGTTGAGGAAGAATAAACACCAATTAGGATGTAGAATTTTGTAGAATTTTTCTACAAATCAGCTAGCTCTGATACCATGTAGAAATTTCACCTGTAGAACAAACTGATATATGCAATGTCCTAAAGCATAATACTTGTTCTACTTCTACAAAACATTAAGTGGAAGCATAATCGAATTCATGAGCAACATCAAGTAGAAACATGCATAACTGATCAAGAGAAATCAATCACACATAACACAGAATATATCACTGGGGAAAGCACCAGCATAAAACCCCAACACTATATTATCAATCAAGTGGAAATCCTCTTCAACATACAAAAAGGATCAGCTCAATAGCTATCATTCTCTCTTTGTAATTTGATGATCTTCAATCAGAAGATAAAAATAATGGACTACCTTGGCCTCAATATATAGGCCACAAGTCCTCCAATCTCCTATAATAGATCCTTCTCCATGCAAGGAATACTTACTAGAAATATCCAAGCATCTGATAGTACATTGTCCCACATTTGATCTCAACTGGGTCTCTGACAGAACTGACATGCAACAGTTATCCATGAGTGAATTCTCAGTTATCTAAAATAATAGTTGTCACATGCATGCAAGCATTAACAAACTATATTTTATTATTTTAACAACTTGTTAAAATAATCTAACTGGACTTGACTAGTTAGAACTAAATCAACTGATTCTCTCATTATAGAACTCATACTTATTCCCTCAATCAGTGGAGGAAATTAAGGATAAATTCCTCAATCAGTGGGACAACTCATGTGCATGCTCACAAAGACTTCAAATTTGAATTTCCTTAACTAATTAACTCAACTGAATTAATTAATTAATATTTCCAACTGCTATTAAGACCAAAATTAATTTTACTTCCTATAGATAGACTAGGGACTGCTATAAATAGGAAGGGACCCAGAAATGCTATTTTTAGAAATTTCTATTTTTAGCAGTTTCACCTATCACCCAATGTGTCCAATGACCTCACTAGCCAAACTGTTATTTTTAGACATGCCATTTTTATACATGCTATTTTTAGCACATTCTAAATTTAGCATTTCTTGTTGCACATTTTCAACACTCCCTCTCAAAAAGAAAGACTTTCTCTCGAACCCGATCCTGTAAGACTGGATTGTTTTGCATGCAACACATCTACCCGATCCACTTGCTCCTACAACACTTGGAACAAAAACACTCCCAACTGACCACTTTGTTGGGCTAGGAACATACTCCGATGTTGAAGTTCTACCTGTTGCTGACAAGTGCTCCCTCTCTGACATCTGCGCTATTGCAACATCTCCATGCATCTCGCACCATTGCACACCTCTCTGTGCCACCTAGCACTGTGCAAAACACTTGTGCCTCTCGCATTGCTGCAGCCTACTAGCTATGCGCTGTCCTGGGATTCCCTGCACTATCACTCTCTCTGTCGCTCCATCCGCATCTGTCTCTACCCAATCAGTCAGTTCCTGCTAGTCCACCTCGGGGCTCCTGTAGCAAGGTCTCATCCAAGAGGTTGGGTACCTCAAGGATCCTGCCCCTCCTCCTTGGGACAATCACTCTATATCGCCCCACCTCCTACCTGGAGGTATGGTTGCATGTGATCCCTCAGCCCACCTGGCTCGAAGTTTCCCCCTATTAGAGGTATATGCATGAGTAGATGTCCCTACTCGATCTCCACTCAAATTCCCCTGTTGTGGCTGCTCCACAACCTCCTGAAGCCGATGCACCAATCGTGGCTCCTCCACAATTGTTTGAGACTTCTTCTAGCTATGCATGTTGAGAGGTAATATACCCTCCCTCTCAACCACCAAGTCTCTAACCTTTGCCTTGCTCCTCAAGGCTTTGCATGCATCTTGTACCTCAAGTGCATACAAGTTCTTGGCTAGCACACCAATCTATTTCCACTTTCCCGTCGTCACGAAATTTTCTAGAAAAGGAGTTTATCTTAAATCAGTGATATCTCCCTCATCCGAACTCCGATTCAGCCGATTTTTTTTTTATTTTGGGTATTTTTCCACAAGGAATCCAAATCTGTTATTTATTTCTAAAAATTTTGTACAGAAATTTTCAGATCTGCTCTGCAAACTCTCGGCCCAAAACTCAAAACTTTGAAATCTCCTCTCAATATATTGTTCTTGCTTGATCACCTGTGCTCCGATACCATGTAGAAATTTTCTACAAATAAGCTAGCTCTGATACCATGTAGAAATTTCACCTGTAGAACAAATCGATATATGCAATGTCCTAAAGCATAATACTTGTTCTACTTCTACAAAACATTAAGCAGAAGCATAATTGAATTCATGAGCAACATCAAGTAGAAACATGCATAACTGATCAAGAGAAATCAGTCACACATAACACAGAATATATCACTGGGGAAAGAACCAGCATAAAACCCCAACACAGTATTATCAATCAAGTGGAAATCCTCTTCAACATACAAAAAGAATCAGCTCAATAGCTATCTGTTGTGCTGTACAACAACCCCCCCATTTCATAAAATTTTACTTTCAAAACTATAATATGAAATGGGTCCCTTTTAGATTAAATTGGTATCAACTTATCATTCCTCAAAAGGTCCAAAAAGAAATAAAACATTATAAAACCTTTTGAGACAATATAATCGGTCTTATAATAAAAAATAAATAATTCTTTATTATTGCGATAAAGCGATCGCAAGATCGCATATCGCAATAACAAAGGATGCATAACAAGAGACCCATTGGTTTTCTCGATGCGACAAGCGCGAATAACTATCGGAAATCAGGAAGGTAAGCGATCATAACAAAAGGCCCCTCTCTTTGCTCCAACGCGATATCGCTATCGGCGATCGGGGAATGTAACATGCATGCAATTAAAAGCCCTCTTCTAAAAGCTCCCGACGCGAATTGGCGATATCGCTATTGACAATCGAGGATTCCGAAAGGACACCAATATAACAACTTAAGCATTCCTTTGATCCCCGATTGCAATAAAGCTAAGCGCAACTTTCAAAAAGGATTGATAAGGCTTGGGTATATTATATTTAATTATTATTAAAAGTCGTTCTCTTCCCGATAGTGATTCACTTACGCCCAACCGCCAAAACATCAAAGCCACGCTTAAATGAATTATTCGGCCAATAATCGATATGATGAGCATTTAAATGATTGATAGGTTTAAACGACCAATTAATGGAGCAGTAATGCCAAAATCTCTTCAGAGATTGTATCCGCAGCCACCTTATGTTAATCCTCCATTATTCATTGATTGATATGATTGTTTCATATTTGGTTTGTGCCACCTATTCTCTGTATTACGTTCATTTTATCTCCTATGCAGAGCTCCTCCGAAGCAACAAATTTATGCCAAATGGGGAAGAAGTCTAAGAAATCTGGAACAGCTTCAGCTTCCGCAGTAACAGGACAATACACTGCCGATCCGAGACCAAGTAAAAAAGGATTAATCTCAGACACCACATGTCTTGGGCTCGGTAATACTACTTGGCAGAGCATCTATAATCTGGTTGAGGCTGAAGAGCCTCAGGAAACATCAGTACAAGCTAAAGCAGACTCGACCCGGAAGTCCGAGGAAACCCTAAAGGATTTGGTTGATTCTTACCTACACCGGATAGCGGCTCGAGAGCAAATTCTTCCATACACAGACGTGGTAAGATGGGCAGTTGAGGAAATCCCAATTACAAACAGAACATTTTGCACTATCGACGGGAGAGTATTCGATTCATTTCAACCCGATGATTTCAGACAAATGTACCATTTGCCTGCACCAGAGAAGAAGTATAACAAAGCATTCCTGGAGAAGTTCAGAGATGAAAATGAAATTGAATCAGCACCTATACGGGAATGGAGACAAAACCCAGCGAAACACAAGCATGAGTCCTCGGGTAAGTACTCTGTCGATTCCTTGTGTTCTCCTTATTGTTATGCTGGAGTGATGATGTGTAGGATTTGGGGGTTGCATGATTCCTCAAACTTCACCATAGAGATGGTACCTTTAATGGAAGCAGCATGCAATAGTGAAATAATGGATTGGGGGAATATATTATCTGATAAGTTAGCAACATATATTCTTGAGTTCAAAAAGAAATCCCGCGTTACTGAAAGGTTCATTCCACCATTTTACTTTAGTGCCTACATCTTAGATACTCTTTGTTTTAACTCTGAATTTCCTATGGTCGGGTGGGGATGGACTCCACAGGACCATATGCCCATTCATATCTATCACCAGAACTTGTGGAAATCCCACTATAAACACCACCTATATCAAGTTTGCAATGGATTCATGTTACCCATTTACTATGCAATTTTTGACAAACCTGCTCCTAAGATTTCCTCACAAGCACAGATTGACTTGACAGCCTTGGGAAAATGGTTCGGAGAAGAAAAATTTACATATGTAAGAGTTTTTGGCAGTCAGGCCAGGCCTCACGTCCTCCCCTTGTATATACCCGACAAACTATTGGCTCGAGAAATAGCATATCAGCTAACATCCGAAGGAGTTACAAAGACTCTAAGGAATAAAAAGAAGCAAGTTTGGCCTCCTTTTCCTCTAAGGTGTGGCGTTTAGGCTCTGCATGACTACAAACATGCAAAGAAAGAAGCAGAAAAGATAAATACATTGAATCTCGCCACTCTTCCTAACAGACGATTTGATCCAAACAAAGTCGTCTATAATGCACTAGAACAGGAAAAACTCACTAAATTTGAACATAAAGAAGATGAGTTTGATGACCTATTCTCCTCGGCCGAGTCATTATTTCAGGTTCAAGCGCTAGCTAGAATGAGATATCACGACGACGGGTTAGTCAAATATAACAAACTTAGAGAGCAGAGGTTTCAAACTCTACATCTAGATTTGTTAGCCACTGCCCCGATGACACAGTCAAGCGAGCCTGAACAACGACTTACCAACGAACCTCCTGCTACATCAGAAATTTTTGGAGAAGTCCAAACAAGAGAGCATGAGGAACTCCAGAGGAAAGAACAGGAGGAACTCCAGAGGAAAGAACAAGAGGAACTCCAGAGGAAAGAACAAGAGGAAGCGCAGAGGAAAGAACAGGAGGAAGTGCAGAGGAAAGAACACAAAAGGCAGCAGGAACAGAGCAACAAGGATGTGAATGTCGATACCCAGATTGACCCAAGGTTGCTCCAGGAATGGCAGTAATTCGATTCAATCATAAGAAATCTAGAAAGCTCAAAAGAAGTCGATACATCCAAAGCGGCCGATACACAGGATACAACATCAAAAGAGGTTCCAAGCGAAGGAACCAGCGGTCTACCCCCTACTACAGACATAGAAATAATTCCCAAAGAACCTTCAGATCAAATCATTTTGCAAGTGGAGGATATACTTCCATTGGATGTCTTTTACAACCCAAAGCATAGGGCTGTAGTAAAGCGACAGTGGAAAAGGAGAAGGATTGATCAACCTTCCCTGTTCCCTGAACAAACAGTGACAGCCAACGTAGTTTGGAAGGAGGAGTTTGATCCTTTTGATGACCTAACAAAATTGTCCCAATATGCTGGAGCCTATTCAGCGGCCACCATGGACAAGGCATCAGAAGTGAGTAATTTGTTAAAAGAAAAATACCAGGCCATCGCTTCGTTACAAGCACAGCTATCGGAACTATATGCCTATTGATGAATATAGATCATCATACTTTGCACTTAAGAATAGAAGCTTCCCGGGATAGAATAGTCATTTGTATTATCGCTTTTAGATTAATTTATCCATTCATTATCACTTATTAGAAAACCAATCACTCATACATCCCTTTTTATTCATTACTGGGAAACTGGTCCCATTATATCCAGTCGGAGCCACCATCCCAAACGGAAAAGGAGTTGTATTAAGGTCCGGACCGGGTGGTTATCCCCCGATGTTGATGCACCGATTTTCGAGGCATCAGCACTTCTAGCACTAGAAGGAGGGTCAATCAACTGTGAATGGCGAGCAAACCCAAATCTACAGACCATTCTAAGAGTAAATCTCCCTCCACATCACCTCGTACTTCCCAATTGCATGTTGGTTCTCCAGTATCCAAGCGAGAAGAAGAGGAATCAACTACCACTGCTCAAACCCACAATACTCCAGAACGATTAAGTCCTGAGTCTCCTGAAGTTCAGTCTCTCATCCATAAACTTCAAAGCTTCTCGATATCACCATATAAATCTGAGGTATATCAAGGCAGTGAGACTTCGCAATTCAGTCTACCTCATCCTCTCACCATACTTCAGAGTGGAAAGCTCGGTAACGAACCTACTGAGTTGCCCTTACCTAAAAGGAAAAGGGCAAAGAAGAACACTGAAGGATTTGACAGTGAATCATTCTCATCCACATCCTCCATCTCATCTTCCCCAGTGCGAAGTCAGCCATCCACTCCCTCATTACATATTGTTGTTTATCAAGGATTAGGAACTTCAACATCCCAACATGCTCAATCCTCAATATCAATTCCTTCCCAAACATCTGGAATTTCATCAGCAATCTCATCCACTACTGGTGTTCCAATGGCAAATCCATGGAATAGACCTGGTGCGGTCAATATGCCTGCACCATTACATGCATTACCTGATGCTCCTGAAAAATGGCTACCCAAGTTTAACCCAGATGATGGAATACAAGCTAAAGAACATATTAATAACTTCATGTTACCAGTTAATTTGAAAGGAGTAACAGAGGAAGATGTTGTCGTTAGGCTTTTCCCTTATACTTTGCAAGGATCAGCGAGATCTTGGTATTTTTCCCTACCCTCTGGATCCATTACCAATTGGAACATTTGCCAAGAACAGTTTCTTACTAAGTATGGCGATAATAGATCTTTAGCCACATTAATCAACGATCTCTCCAATATTAGGATAGAGCATAAGGAACCGATTAAAGAATTCAACTCGCGATTCAATAAACTCTTGAATAAGATTCCAACGGCCTCCAAACCAAGTGAGAAAATCAGAAGCGAATGGTATATAACTGCCCTACCCGCCAATATAGCTATCTTCGTAGACAGGGCCGCAAAACCAACTTTAGCTGAAAACATGAAAGAAGCACTTGCTGTGGAGAAACGTATTAATGCTCTAGAAAAGAAAGCTGCTCTTGAAGATAGAAAATCCAAAAAAGTTTCTTTTAAAGATGATTCAAAGAAGAAAACCCCTAAAGATCCATATGATATGGAGGGTCTACAAAAGGTCCTCAAGACTATGTCAAATGAAATGGTTGAAATCAAAAAACAAGTAGCTGAAACCTCAACAAAAAGGCCATTTAGGAATTTCAAGAAAACTGAATCAAAACCACCAAGTGTTATATCTAATGCAGATTCAGATCTTGAAGAGGAAGAAGAAGATGAAGTAATCCCACCATCCGATGAATTCGAAGAAGAGGAAGTTGTTGAATGCCATGGAATGTGGGACTTCATATTACCTAACTCTGATACAGAAAATGAACAAGAAGCTTTTCCTGTGACTACTAGGAGTAAAGGTGCCCCTGAACCTGTCCAGGCAAATTCAAAGAAAAGGAGTGCAGGTACTACTACTACAAAGGAAAAGGTATCCACAAAGAAGCAGGCTGCAACAGTACCTCAAAACCAGCCATCATCCTCAAATATACCTTCAACATCTAAAATGTTGGTAGTATCATATTCAATGGATTACAATATTGTTGATGATATGGAGAAGACTAGGGAAAACATCACCATGTTTGAACTTAGCAAATTAAAACATCAGCGGAAATTGCTTCTTAAGGAACTGAATGCAGTTCCTTCTTCACCTCTTCCTAGTGCTAAAGCTGCAAATGATTCAGGTCAACCACCTTCTGGTAGGGTTGAGGCTACTGATACGTTTCTAATTGGAGACAGATCAAATTCCCATACTCCACCTTTCCTCTTAACCTACGAGATTTATAATCGAAATCTACACAATTGTTTGATTGACTCAGGGGCATCCTCTAATATAATGCCAACTTTAGTTTGTTCTAAACTGAACATTGAGCCCCAAAAGTCCTCAATTCACATTGTGCAGTTAGATAGAACCAAAGTCCAGGTTTTAGGGGAAATCAACTCTGTGACTATCAGGTTATCGGTTGATCCACGAGTAGTTCAAAGAATTGATATCTTAATCGCTAATATACCTGAGTTTTATGGTTTAATCTTGAGTAGGGATTGGTCTGAGAAGCTCCATGGGTATATTTCTACCGATTGGTCCCATATGTGGCTGCCCTACAAGGGAAAACCAAATCAAATAAAGATAAATCGGGAGAAACATATGACCCATACTGTCACAGAATTTGAACAGGAGAATCAACCAATAGCATTTAATAACAATATCTTGGGGAATTATTCATCTGAATCATTCTTTGGAAACTTCACTGCCCAACCATCTCCTTTCCCAGTTAATAATTTCACATCTCAGATCGAAAATTTTCACAAACAGATAGGTCAAGATGTTTTAATGTTACTGAGGAAACTGTAAATAAAATTGTTGATAATTCTTTATTTTGATAACTATATTTTGATGGGTCTTAGTCTAGCGAAGGCTCGGGAGCAAGATGTATTTTGGTTAGCCCTCAAGGAGAAAAAATGATGTTGTCTTATAGGTTGGAATTTGAATGCACGAATAATACAGCTGAGTACGAGGCCTTAGTTCAAGGACTATACAAAGTGATTGGCCTCAAGGTTCAATATTTGAAAGTGTTTGGTGATTCAAAAATTGTTATTAAACAGGTGAGAAATACAATTCATTGTCTTTCTAGCCATCTCAAACACTATCAGTCTCTGGTGCAAGAACTCACCTCTCAATTTTTAGCATTCAATATTTCTCCCATCCCTAGGTCTCAGAATTCAGCAGCCGACTTGCTAGCTAATGTTGCTTCTAAACTCCTACCTTCCAAAGATTATAGTCCAGATAGATTTTTAGTAGAGTTAATTTTTAGGCCATCGATTCCTGACAATGTCACTAATTGGCGAGTGTTCAATCATGATGAAGACATCTTACATTTTTTTACTTTCGACAAGTCCTACGATGATCAGATCATTGAGGAAAGCGACCATGATCTTCAAATGAAAGAAAAACACGAGGAAAACTCAATACCAAAACCTGTGGTTAAACTTGAGGATCTCTACGATATTAAAGACAGGTTTAAACAGGTGACCAATGCAAAGCTCCAAAGTTCCACCTTAAGATTTGAATTGATAAACCTTGGTACTGAGCAGAACCCTCAAAACATTAACTTGGGATTAGGACTTTCTGTGGAAGAAAGGATAGCATTCATTAGATTATTAAGAAAAATAAACATGTCTTCGCTTGGAAATATGACGATTTAAAAACATACGATGCATCCATCATCCAGCATACCATTCCAATGCTTTCTGAACAAAAACCAGTTCAACAAAAGTTGAGGAAAATACATCCAAACTTAGAGAGTCAAATAAAATCAGAACTCAATAAACTCTTGAAAGCTAAGATTATTTTTCCCGTTCGGCACTCAAACTGGGTTCCCAATATGGTGCCTGTTAGGAAGAAAAATGGTGATATCAGGATTTGTATAGATTTCAGAAATCTGAATAAGGCAAGCCAAAAAGATAATTTCCCATTACCTACCATGGAGTAGATACTCCATTCAGTAGCAGGTTCTGAGCTAATGTCCTTTTTAGATGGTTTTTCAGGATATAACCAAATTTTGGTCCATCTTGATGACAGACTCAAAACTACCTTCAGAACAAAATGGGGAACTTACGCTTATCAGAAAATTCCTTTTGGACTTATTAACGCATGAGCTACATTCCAAAGAGCGATGGATATAGCTTTCAAAGGATTGATCAACAAAACAGTAGTTGTCTATTTAGATGATAATACTGTATTTTCCAAGAAGAGATCCAATCATTTGCATGATTTAAATCAAATCTTTGAACGTTGCATAAGGTATGGTATTTCACTCAATCCCAAAAAATCCTTCTTTGCTCTTAATCAAGGAAAGCTCTTGGGCTTTATTGTTTCCAAATATGGTATTTACATTGATCCGGATAGGATTAAAGAAATTTCTGAAATTCCATTTCCTCATAATAAAAAATCCATGCAGTCATTTTTAGGTCAAATTAACTTTGTCAAGAGATTTGTTCCCGATTTTTCCCACATCATTTTACCATTACAAACTATGATTAAGAAAAATTCAGTGTTTAGATGGGGATCTACAGAAAAGGAAGCATTTGATTCAATCAAACAATCAATAATCAATGCCCCTGCTTTAAACACTCCTAATTTTTCTAATCATTTCATATTGTACACTATCGTGTTTGATTCATCTTATGCAGCAGTACTCGCTCAGATTAATGATAACAACTTGGAAGCACCGATTTCATTTTATAGTTCAAATCTGCAGGGTGCTGAACTAAATTATTCCGAAGTTGAAAAACAAGGCTTTCCTGTGTATAAAGCTGTCAAATATTACAGACCCTTCCTTTTAAAAGCCCATACAAAAGTTATAGTTCCTTTTCCTGCAGTAAGGCAATTACTAATTCAAAGGGAATTAGGTGAAAAAGGGGCAAACTGGGTTACAACACTTCAAGAATATGACTTGGAAATCGAGCCAGCAAAGATTGTTAGAGGCCAAGGTTTTTGCAGGTTATTAGCACAAGCATCCAACATTCAAGAACCAGGTGATACATAACATATTGAAAAAATCAACCAGATAAGTATTATTGATTCTGAATCGCAATACGCAGACTTGATCTTTTATTTGAAAAATGGATATGCACATCCTAACCTGTCTTATAAAAACAAACGGGCCATTATATTAAAAGCGAAAAACTTCATAATCATTGATGATGTACTTTTCAGGCAAAATTATGATTCAATTTTATTAAGATGCCTAGAAAAACCTGAAGCACAAAAGGTTTTGCAGGAACTACATGATGGTCTAGCAGGAGGACATTTTGTAGCTGACACAATAGCCCACAAAATCATTCATGCTGGATATTATTGGCCCACCCTATTCAGAGATACTCATGAATATGTAAGGAAATGTCGAAGTTGTCAAACCTCCAGTGGAAGACAAAGAAAACCAGCTTTCCCTTTGCAACAAGTCAACATTGAACAACCATTTGAGCAATGGGGATTGGACATCATTGGAGAAATCACTCCACATTCATCCAAACCGAATAAGTATATCCTTACTGCCACTGATTACTTTACTAAGTGGGTTGAAGCGATTCCTTTAAAGACAACAAATTCTGAGGCAATTATGGAATTAATAGATCAATTCATCATTACCAGGTTTGGCGTCCCAAATGCTCTTGTTTTTTATAATGCATCTTATTTCTCTGGAAATGCTATGTTTGAGTTCGCTATTAAGAGAGGATTTAAATTGAAATATTCTGCAAATTACTATCCCCGGGGTAATGGTTTAGCAGAGTCTACCAATAAAAATCTAGTTAAAATTATTACGCGAACTATTGAACAGAATCATCAAAACTGGCACAAATCTTTAATATTCACACTATGGGCTGATAGAATAATGCAGAAGGCTTCCATAAGTACTTCTCCATTCAACCTTGTATATGGAAAAGAAGTAGTGCTACCAACCAATCTAGTGCTTCCTTCTCTAGCCCTAGTCCAGTTTATTGAAGAAAACCCCTCTTCTTCTATTCAACTTAGACATGATCAAATCTTAAAATTAGAAGAAGAAAGAGAAAAAGCCAAAATTATTCATGCAAAACATCAGCAAATTATCAAGTCATCTTTTGATTCAACTTCATCCAGTTCAAAACAGTTACAGGTTGGTGATCTAGTTCTAAAATGGGACAAAGCCCATGAGGATAAAGGAAAACACACCAAGTTCCAGAAGATGTGGCTTGGACCATTTCAGATCTACGAGAAGATAGGCCATTCGACATTCATATTACAAGATTTATCAAGAAAGAGAGATTCTCTTCCTGTTAATGGCCTTATCTTAATGAAATTTTTTAATTGAGGAGGTAACCCCTTCTCCCTTTTTTAGTTCAGTAGAATTTGTAGTTTTTAGGACCATTAGGAAATAAAGTTGTAAGATATCTTCCATTGGCCTTTGCTATATTGAAAAGTTGCTCAAAAGAAGTAGTTTTGATATTTACTTTTAAAATAGAAGCCTTAAACAAAAGGGACAATTTTTAGGAAATTAGGTATATTCACATTCTGAAACCCCATTTCATTTTTGTGAAATCTTCTCAAGATAGAACTGCTGTAAATCATTTTATGGTTTTCAAACTGGCTACAAAAAAAGTTATCAATATCAAAATAGAAACTAATTCAATCTTAGCATCTTCAACTCTTACCCTGTCATCCATTCTCTCTTAAGGAGAAGATTGTCCATCCCATTCATCCAAGTTTATGATTACTCAGAGTGTAATTCTAAACTATTTGATATAAAAGATGAGAGGTCTTATTACAAACCTGCTTACCATGATCATTGGGAAATAGTTTAACCGACATTACCAACACTGCATACCAAAACAGGGTAATGGCTTATAATCAAAAGACAAGGGGTCTCATCACGAGCCAGCTTGTTCGGTTAGATTACAACCAGTGAATGGCATTGTCAAACAGCTGGCCACCAAACTAGGACAATGGCTTTTTATCTTACAAAATAATAGAAAAGGAAAAAAGAAATACAAAATATGAAAGCATATTTTGAATTCATTCTTTTAATCATATTCTGAAATGGATGGGATAATGGACAGTTAAATGGTTAAAAGGTATCCCTGTCAAAACTATGAACGTTTGTTGGCAGCAGAGGCTCTACCTATGACAAAGGAGTCAATTAAAAAGGCTAAGTTGGAAAGGTTTTTGCTTTAAAATTATCAACCAATAGCGACCAATTTAAAACTTAGAATGTATATGATTTTAACGAGAGAAGAAATTAGCAAAAATAGTTCTTATTATATTCAGAATGTATGTATACCTAGTTATATTAGAATTTTCCTCTTTGATAAGATTTCTATACAAAGAAAGTCTAAGTATTTCAATATTTCTCAGAGATAACTGTTTTTTCCAGCGAATCGCCAATTGTTGTGTTGTACAACAACCCCCCCATTTCATAAAATTTTACTTTCAAAACTATAATATGAAATGGGTCCCTTTTATATTAAATTGGTATCAACTTATCATTCCTCAAAAGGTCCAAAAAGAAATAAAACATTATAAAACCTTTTGAGACAATATAATCGATCTTATAATAAAAAATGAATAATTCTTTATTATTGTGATAAAGCGATTGCAAGATCGCATATCGCAATAACAAAGGATGCATAACAAAAGACCCATTGGATTTCCTGATGCGACAAGCACGAATAACTTTCGGAAATCGGGAAGGTAAGTGATCATAACAAAAGGCCCCTCTCTTTGCTCCGACGCGATATCGCTATCGGCGATCGGGGAATGTAACATGCATGCAACTAAAAGCCCTCTTCTAAAAACTCCCGACGCGAATTGGCGATATCGCTATCGGCGATTGGGGATTCCAAAAGGACACCAATATAACAACTTAAGCATTCCTCTGAACCCCGATTGCGATAAAGTTAAGCGCGACTTTCAAAAAGGATTGATGAGGCTTGGGTATATTATATTTAATTATTATTAAAAGTCATTCTCTTCCCGATAGCGATTCACTTACGCCCAATCGCCAAAACATCAATGCCACGCTTAAATGAATTATTCGGCCAATAATCGATATGATGAGCATTTAAATGATTGATAGGTTTAAACGGCCAATTAATGGAGCAGTAATGCCAAAATCTCTTCAGAGATTGTATCCGCGGCCAACTTATGTTAATCCTCCATTATTGATTGATTGATATGACTCTTTCATATTTGGTTTGCACCACCTATTCTTTGTATTACGTTCATTTTATCTCCTGTGTAGAGCTCCTCTAAAGCAGCAAATTTAGGCCAAATGGGGAAGAAGTCTAAGAAATCTGGAACAGCTTCAGCTTCCGCAGTAACAGGACAATACACTGTCGATCCGGGACCAAGTAAAAAAGGATTAATCTCAGACACCACATGTCTTGGGCTCCGTAATACTACTTGGCAGAGCATCTATAATCTAGTTGAGGCTGAAGAGCCTTAGGGAACATCAGTACAAGCTACAACAGACTCGACCCGGAAGTCCGAGGCAACCCTAAAGGATTTGGCCGATTCTTACCTACACCGGATAGCGGCTCAAGAGCAAATTCTTCCATACACAGATGTGGTAAGATGGGCAGTTGAGGAAATCCCAATTACAAACAAAACATTTTGCACTATCGACGGGAGATTATTCGGTTCATTTCAACCCGATGATTTGAGACAAATGTACCATTTGCCCGCACCAGTGAAGAAGTATAACAAAGCATTCCTGAAGAAGTTCAAAGATGAAAATGAAATTGAATCAGCACCTATACGGGAATGGAGACAAAACCCAGCGAAACACAAGCATGAGTCCTCGGGTAAGTACTCTGTCGATTCCTTGTATTCTCCTTATTCTTATGCTGGAGTGATGATGTGTAGGATTTGGGGGTTGCATGATTCCTCAAACTTCACCATAGAGATGGTACCTTTAATGGAAGCAGCATGCAATAGCGAAATAATGGATTGGGGGAATATATTATCTGATAAGTTAGCAACAGCTATTCTTGAGTTCAGAAACAGATCCTATGTTACTGAAAGGTTCATTCCTCCATTTTACTTTAGTGCCTACATCTTAGATACTCTCTGTTTTAACTCCGAATTTCCTGTGCTGGGGTGTAGATGGACAGAGGAAAGAACAGGAGGAAGCGCAGAGGAAAGAACACAAAAGGCAGTAGGAACATAGCAACAAGGATGTGAATGTCGATACCCAGATTGACCCAAGGTTGCTCCAGGAATGGCAGCAATTCGATTCAATCATAAGCAATCTAGAAAGCTCAAAAGAAGTCGATATATCCAAAGCGGCCGATACATAGGATACAGCATCAAAAGAGGTCCCAAGCAAAGGAACTAATGGTCTACCCCCTACTACAGACATAGAAATAATTCCCAAAGAACCTTCGGATCAAATCATTTTGCAAGTGGAGGATATACCTCCATTGGATGTCTTTTACAGCCCAAAGCACAAGGCCGTAGTAAAGCGAAGCGAAAAAGGAGAAGGATTGATCAACCTTCCCTGTTCCCTGAACAAACAGTGACAGCCAATGTAGTTTGGAAGGAGGAGTTTGATCCTTCTGATGACCTAACAAAATTGTCCCAATATGTTGGAGCCTATTCGGTGGCCACCATGGACAAGGCATCAGAAGTGAGTAATTTGTTAAAAGAAAAAGACCAGGCCATCGCTTCGTTACAAGCACAGCTATCGGAGGCACAGCAGAAAGCCGAACAATTAGAACAGAAATTGTCCACGCAGCAACAGACAAATAATCAATTGAACAAGCAGTTGCATGAAGAGAAACAGAGGATCGATTCGAGTGCAATTCAAAAGCAAAAAGAACTGTCGGAGGCATTAGCAAAATTGAAAGCAATGAATGAACAGATGGTAAATACAAAAGATGAGCAAATTGCTCAATTATCAGGTCAAATAGAGAAGTTCAAGAATCTTCCGCAGCCTGCCGATTTCAGAGCAGAAGCACTACAGATTAATAAGGCATTGGTAACACAAATAAGATTATTATGTCAGAAAATTGCTCAAGTGGAACCCCTGTGTGACATAACAACATCAATAATCGATAAATCAGTCGATGCTAGACAAGACTTAGAGCAGGCCGATGAGACCTTGACAAATTTTCTTGATTGGCAGGACACAAATGAGGGGCAGGCAACAAATTTGCCTAAAATCTTAGAATCCCATAAAGAAATCCTATTTATGGAATGGCAGTCCCAGTTAATGAAGGCAGAGAGAGCAGTTTCTAGATGCAAATTAACCATAAGTAATTTGGTTGAATTAATTAATGATACTCTCTATTTATCTAATATGATCTCTCAGTGTACACCAGGTAAATTACTATCGGCTAAAACATTGGAGCAATAATGTTATCAAGAGCTGGAAAAGAATGGGAGATTGATCACAGGTATTAACAGTTTAACTTGGGACACCTATTGGTTGTTCCTAGTAAAACCATACATCCAGAGAGTCGCCCTCGAGTGCCTAATAGATGCAATCGGGTGTATCATTCTCGATATACAAGATGCCACCTATGCTGCACAACTCAATTCTCGTCTCAGCCACCCTTAAGAAGTGGAACCGATGCTAGCGATATGGCAACTCAGGTCGAAAGGCAAACAGCCAGAGTGATGAATCATGCTGCCGACTGCCAGATTGCTATGGGGGAGATATTCAAGATCAAGTTGTACCAATTTAGTAGCATTTTAATTTTGTAGTTAGTTAGTTTAATTAAGTATTTATAGACCCTTTCAATGCATTGGAAAGGGTTGTAAGTTTTTGTATATGAATTAAACCTGAAGTTTCACTACTGTACTTCAGGTATATTTTTTATAAATACTGGGCCAATTATTCCAATTTTGATAACGAAGCTTTTATGTGGATGTGCACTACTGCCTTTATTTAAAAGTATTTCTGAGTCGGAAGAAGGAATCTGAATTGCGATTGATGTTGGGAATGATTTGCAGCTCATATGGTACTACTATCTATGTCTGAATTCATTCTTTTTATGTGAATTGTTATTTGATCATTCTTTCTATTATTGAATATATGCATGTGTTTTAACATCATTCTTTATACTTTCCACTATTGGATGTTTACAGCGTGCTTTTCTTCTAATCATACATGTATCAGTAATATAAAAAGATAAGTGTAACAATGTTTGATTAATCATTTTGTTCAACTATTTGAACAAAGCAATTATTATATGAATGAATGTCTATGTTTATTGAATAGATTCATCTATATGCCTATTGATGAACAGAGATCATCAAACGTTGCACTTAAGAATAGAAGCTTCCCGGGATAGAATAGTCATTTGTATTATCGCTTTTAGATTAAGTTATCCATTCATTATCACTTATTAGAAAACCAATCACTCATCCATCCCTTTTTATTCATTACTGGGAAATTGGTCCCATTATATCCAGTCGGAGCCACCATCCCAAACGGAAAAGGAGCTGTATTAAGGTCCGGACCGGGTGGTTATCCCCCGATGTTGATGCAACGATTTTCGAGACATTAACACTATCCTGCTCTCTTTGTACTCTGATGATCTTCAATCAGAAGATAAAAATAATGGCCTACATAGGCCTCAATATATAGGCCAAAAGTCCTCCAATCTCCTACAATAGATCCTTCTCCATGCAAGGAATACTTACTAGAAATATCCAAGCATCTGATAGTACACTGTCCCACATCTGATCTCAACAAGGTCTCTGACAGAACTGACATGCAATAGTTATCCATGAGTGAATTCTCAGTTATCTAAAATAATAGTTGTCGCATGCATGCAAGCATTAACAAACTATATTTTATTATTTTAACAACTTGTTAAAATAATCTAACTGGACTTGACTAGTTAGAACTAAGTCAACTGATTCTCTCATTATAGAACTCATACTTATTCCCTCAATCAGTGGAGGAAATTAAGGATAAATTCATCAATCAGTGGGACAACTCATGTGCATGCTCACAAAGACTTCAAATTCAAATTTCCTTAACTAATTAACTCAACTGAATTAATTAATTAATATTTCCAACTGTTGTTAAGACCAAAATTAATTTTACTTCCTATAGATAGACTAGGGATTGCTATAAATAGGAAGTGACCCAGAAATGGTATTTTTAGAACTTTCCATTTTTAGCAGTTTCACCTCTCACCCAATGTGGCCAATGACCTCACTGGCCAAACTGCTATTTTTAGATATGCTATTCTTAGCAGGCCTATTTGTAGCACATTTTAAATTTAGCATTTCTTATTGCACATTTTTCAACATAGGACATGTCTTTTTACAATGTAGATTAGGCATATTTATTTGAATTCATGCTCTTAGGATTTCAATTACAATTTGTTGTTCTTGCTTAGGATTAATTTCTTTTCCAAAGTAAAATCTCCATTTAGGAAATTAGTTTATAATTTGATTTCCTTACATTCATTCCATTACGTCATGACATCAAAGGAAGGACACATTGTATGTTGCGCATGTAGTGCTGATACCTCTTAAGTTTGTACAAAGCCCGAGTTGATAATTAAAGTTGGTAGTCTTGGGAGTTACAACATTCTTGTTGCAATACCTAGGCTCATCAACATGGTATATTCTTTGTCACTACAAGGATAAGCTACCTCAACTAGAGTAGAATGTCTCTCCATGAGACATTTTCCTATAGGAACTCTCACTCATATGGGCCCTCCTTCAACATGACAAGATAATAAATTATCACATGACGTGGCATACAAGTATACTTAAACATAATGGTAACAAGGATCTCAACAGCAAAATCATCATCTCAGCAAATCAAAAGAAAGATATGGCATCACTCCCTCATATACCTCCACTTTCGGGGATGTCCTGAAAATGTGCAGCTCTGCTGACGAAATCGACTGCATTAGTGAATTTGTGGCACGAAATCATGTCGAATAACTATAAACTTGACCCCTTTCTAACATCATCAAAATCTGGACCCTCAGGAATCTCGAAGATTCTCCAAAGATTACTTACTGTTGACTGCTTGAAATTTTGTTGCTCAAATGAGGAAATGGACCACACCATCACATTCTCTATGGAATTCTGGCTCTTTTGAGTATAAACTTGGCATGATTCCATAACTGTGAATTTTTGCCCTTCAGGGAATCTTTTAGATTCCTCACTGATTCTCCATGGAATATTTTGTGGAATATTCCCCTAGAATATACTCATATCGAAAAATGTGCCCGACTGGGTGCAGTTCCTCCTCCACTCCTAGTTCTGCACGCACTTTGTTGCTTCTCCTCTCCTCCTCTCCCCCCATCGAATGGCAAGGGTGGGTTTATATACAATTCGTAGGGTGGATTTAACAAAGCCCACGTAGGGCATGTTGGATGGACCTAGGTTGGAAAGTTGTTGGGTGGACAGAGGTCCCAAGGTCAAACCCTCGCCGCTTCATATGGTGTGTGGTTTCGTTATGATATTTAATTAATTTGGTTGGCATGTGTTTTTTTAGAGCGGCGATCTAATATTGACGTTGGCTCGATCCCCACTCACCACGGTCAAATCAGAGGTTTGGCCATATTTATATTAATACAATGTGGTTGGTTGGGTGGCGGGTCGGTTAATGGAGGTCTACCCTATTTTGTTTTGTATAATATATATATACAGTTGTGTGGGGTGGCAAGGGTTGTGTCCCACCACCCCCTTTTTTTAATATTTATTTTTTATTTCTTAAAACATATTGTACAAAAATTTGCCGCCGAATTTTTGCGGTCACCGGGAAAATTAACGAGGTGGAAAATTCGCCTGTTCTGGCAGCTGAAAGTGCACCAGTAAATTCCAAATTGTTCCCTCGTTATTGGTTGCCATTGGGCCTACTTTGACCAGAAATTTGACCGGCCATAACTTTCATATACGAACTCGGATTAAGGTGTCGTTCATGCCGTTGGAAAGCTTGCATTGAGATATTCTCTTAACATATTTCTAATTCAATCTAGAAACTTTTATTTTTGAGTTTTTTCAAAGCCACTTCTGAATTCTGAGCGTAATTCTCTGGTGTAATCCTACCAATGAGATCTTACCTTAGCTCTTCCTCTGCAATGTGCACTGTCATGGGAGGATTATGATGTGTTCCAATCATCCTCTTTCTCTGATGGCTTCGATAATGTCTTGGAAGCTTATGCTACATTTGAGCACTCTCCTTCAGGGTATCCCATATTGGTAAGGAGTCTTAGTTCGGTTCCTGAAATGGGTACCTCAAGGCTTCCAACAAAAATAGCATCATGTGAAAATGAAACCGAAGAACGATCAACATTGTTTACCTCAGTTGTCAGTTCTTAAGCAGGTGATGATGGCTTCGCTAAGCCTTCGTTGTGCTTCAACATTTCCAAGGCCTCTTCTACGGCACATAACTAAAGCTGTGATCTTTGTGTCTCCTCTTTTTTTCTTATAGAAGCCCCCTCAATTCAAAATTCTCTACTTGAAGGCTCTGATTGATATCCTCATCCGAATTATGAGAATTTGATGAAGAAGATGAATAATCACTAGAAGTTGGAGATGGAGCATCGTCCTCTGCTCTTTCTTTCTCCCATTCCTCCCTTGCCATCTTCTCCTCATAATCTGCATACATTAAATCGACAATTTTTTACACCCTGTAGAAGGCCTCATAAAAATCTTTGTCGTCCTCCATTTTCTTTTCTTGTTGCACGTTCAATCTTTGGTTATCATTCAGACTCATAATTCGCATTAGCAATATTTTACCAAGATCTTTTACTTCTGTGATGTTAGTAGAATTGTATGTGAAAGAGTATGAAAAACCACATGTGCATACTTTTAAGGAAAAGGAAACATAATGACAACCATCAAATCAAAGGACACACACATATTGATAACGGAGTTCACCCAATGTGGTTTACATCTCCAGGCCCGGTCTTAAGAGTGGGGAGGCCACTTCATTAAATGTTGCAAGATGATGATGATGTACATGGTATATTCTTTGTCATTACAAGGATAAACTCCCTCAACTAGAGTGGCATGTCTCTCCACGAGATGTTTTCCTATAGGAACTCTCACTCATATGGGCCCTCCTTCAGCATGACAAGATAATAAATTATCACATGACGTGGCATACAAGTATCCTTAAACATAATGGTAACAAGGATCTCAACAACAAAATCACCATCTCATCAAATCAAAAGAAATCCATGGCATCACTGCCTCATATACCTCCACTTTCAGGGATGGCCTCAAAATGCGCAGATTTGCTGACGAGATGAACTGCACCGTTGAATTCGTGGTGTGAAATCGTGTCTAAAGACTGTAAACTCGACCCATTTCTGACACTGTCAAAATCTGGACCCTCAAAACTCTCAAAGATTCCACAAATATTCCTTAATACTAACCACCTGAAATTCTACTACTCAAATGAGGAAACATACCACACCATCACATTCCCTGTGAAATTTTAGTTTGTTTTAGTATAAACTTGGCATGATTCTATCACTATGAATTTTTTCCCTCCAGGGAATCTTTTAGATTCCCCACTAATTCTGCATGGAATATTATGTCGAATATTATAAGGAATATTCCCCTAGAATATACTTGTCTCGAAAAATGTGTCTAACTAGGTGCATTTCCTCCTCATCTCCCAATTCCGCACGTGCTTTGTTGTTTCGCCTATCCTCCTCCCCCCTCATCGAATGGAAAGGATGGGTTTATATACAATTCGTAGGGCAGATTCAACAAAGCCCATGTGGGAGTGTGTTGCCTGGACTTGGGTTGGCAAGTCGTTGGGCGGATGGAGGTCCCAAGTTCGAACCCCCACCACTTCATATGGTGTGTGGTTTCATTTTTCCGTTTAATTAATTTGGTTGGCGCATTTGTTTTGGAGCGACAGTTTAATATTGGCATTGGTTTGTGTGGGGCCACCCCTTTGGTGGGCCAGCCAAATGGCTGAGCAGGTTTGATCACCGTCAACCCCAATCAAATTGGAGGTTTGGCCATATTTATATTAATACAATGTGGTTGGTAGGGCAGCGGGTCCTCCAATGGAGGCCCGCCACCATTTTGTTTTATATAATATATATATGGTGGTGTTGGGTGGCAAGGGTGGTGGCCCGTCGCCCCCTTTTTTAAATGTTTTTTTAAACATATTGTACACAAATTTACCGCCGGATTTATTGGGTCACCGCAAAATTAACAAGGCGACAAATTTTCTCGTTCCGTCCATTGGAATCCATGAGCCCGTAAATGCCAAATTGTTTCCTCGTCAGTGGCTGCCACTGGGCCTAGTTTGACCGGAACTTTGAACGGCCAAAAGTTTCATATATAAACTCGGATTGAGGTGTCATTCAGACCATTGAAAATCTTGGATCAATATATTTGATCTAACCCTTGTTCCACTTCAATCCAACAAAATAATAATTTTTAGCTTTTAGCTTTTTCAAAGCCACTTCTAAATTTTGAGCGTTTATGGTACCACCTTGATCATTCCTCCCCACTCAGAAGATTTTGGTCCTCCAAAAGCATGAGCATAATCTACAATTGTTGTGTTGCATTGTCTACACAACAAGTGTCCTGACATGTCACACTTCCTTCTCCTTCACCCTTGTTCTTCGGAGCCATAAGCAATGAACTGACACTTTCATCCTCTGCAAACCTGTAGTACAATCTTTGCAAACTACATGGTCAATCATGACCCAAACATCCCCATACTTTGCAAGAGTTTACAAGACACACTCTTTGTTCAAGTGTACATCATAATAGAAACCAATACCCGAGCTATCAATAAAAGGCCAAAAACATCATCTTTACTTTAATAAGCGATGGAAAACACATTATCACTTTTACAATTATATCACAACACATGATTTACAAAATGCGGCCATGACAAGCTACTATATCTACTGTTAGGGTCCCACCCTAACCCCCTTATTTATGTAATGGGATCACGTCATAGTCAAGAGTCAATAAAGCCCATATTAATAATTGTAAGTGGTTAATCCGCAATTAATGACGGGACCACAGTTAGTTGCAAATGGGTCGTAGTATTAGATAGATGGTATTAATAAAACCCACGGTATTGGTCCGTGGTATTGCATGTATGGGTCATATATAAAGGATAGAGACTCCCTGTGAGGAGCGTCGTGTCTTATTTTGTAATCGAGCTCTGCTCTATCGGAGGTTGCCCCCTCGAAGAGGCAAGTGAAACATTACTCTCTGAATAATAAAATCATTGGTGTTCTGTGTTCTGAGTATCTTCTCTTCGCATATTCTGTATTTGGGTATCATTTTGCAGGTTAAGAGCATAACAAGTGGTATCAGAGCACTTTCCAGGGCCGGTGGGATCTCCATTTCTTAGCAAAAAAAAAATTTGGCTAGAGACGTCTTCTGGCGTCTTTAAACCACGGGATCTGTCGTTGAGCGCATAAACCTGCGGATTTAGGGAGGCATGCACGCAGGAAATACAAGAGGTGGTCACGTCTATTGGACTCCCTTGTAACCCCTGTGGGTACCCCTTCGAGTAGTAGCGCATTAGACAGAACCACACACAGACTATCTTCAACGTACCCTCTGGGTATATCGGAAGCCCCCTAGGCTCCCTTGAAACCTCGCCATAGATAAACCGTCGGCCGTCTTGCGGCTACAGTACACCGAGAACAGCACTCGGAGAGATTACTCGCCCAAACGATAGGGTAGTCGGGTTGTACGACTAATGGTACGGTTGATCCTCCTTAGTTAGAGCCCTGAAACATCGGGCTGAGTACTACTGCCAGACCCTTATGTATATTGCGATCTGTAGCACCTGACACTCCTCAACACCATAGTTCCCTTTTCTATCAGGGGATCACACATCATCTCTTCCCGATCCGCTTGTGCAAAGGGGTGCAGCAGCAGCAGACATCAGTCTCGCAGTCTCGAGTTCGCAGATCAGCCATTCTGATCTATTAGATCCATCAGATCAGCAGCAGCAGTCTGTTCCGCCACGCAGAGTTATCCGATCCGCCATTCAGATATCTCAGATCCACCAGATCAGAATCGTTGTGAAGGGTTCCTATACTGGGGTATAATTTTCGCAGGACTTTTGGCCGCATTGACATTTTGAGGAATTGGCAACTGCAGTATTGATAAGGAAGGAGTAAAACTTCGTTAGGAGTTTTCAAAAAAAAAAAAAGGTCTGAGATCTTCCGTGGCACTTATTGGTGATCTAGCCCATCAAAATCAGGACGACGAGTTGAGCACAGTGGTACCATTCAATTCTTAGTGAAAATTTTTTAGGCGGTCCCAACTTTCAAAAAAATCAGGTTGGTGTATGGTAGAAACTAGAGCTCAAGCGATGGCCAATGAAAGGATGGACAAACTTGAAGAATCCATGCAAACCGTCAACGTTCAGCTTAAGCGACTAAGTAACCTAGTCGAGGGCATGATCCAGAAGGGCAAGGAGCACGCCCACGAGGAGGTGTATAATGGCAATGGACACAATGAGGGTGAGTCTAGCCACTCTCCTCTCATCTTGAACACCCACCAATAACCCCGTCAGCGACCTCCCAAGTTGGATATGCATAAATTTGACGGTTCTCCCCATCGGCATGGATAGCCCAAATGGAGCAGTATTTCACTCTGAATCACATCTTAGATGATGAGACTCATCTTATGGTGGGGAGCATGTACTTGGACAATGAAAGGTGGCAATGGTGGGAATGGCATCCACGTTGCAATGGACCTTTTAGGACTTGGCCCAAAATCACAAAAGCTATTCAAGACCGCTTTGACCAGGAATCTTCTTTTTTGGGTCGTCTTACTAAGCTCCGACAGACTGGTACAGTGGATGAATATATTACAGCTTTTGAAGCCTTAGCCTTCCGTACTTGGGGTCTCTCAGATGTGTTCTACACGGAATGTTTTATCAGTGGTCTTAAAGAAGCTATCAAAGCCCAAGTCCTACTGCACCACCCTCCCACATGGACGGAGGCTTGCAAGGTAGCTCATAACGTGGAACGTGCATTAGCAGCCCAATACAGTCACCCAAATTTCTCCGCTAAAGGTCGCCCCCCACAGGCTCACAACACGACTCAAACACTTAAGGTCCAAAAGGTGTCACCTGCGGAAATGGCCGAAAGAAGAAAGCAAGGCCTATGTTACTACTGTGATGAAAAATACTCCCCAGGTCATAAATGCAAGGAGCCCAAATTTTTTCAAATTGATGCCACTGACTAGAGCTCAACATAGGAAAACCCACCACTTGAGGAACATGAGCCGCTAGAAGAAGATAACCAAAAGGACAATGTCTCTGACAAACCAGTTATTTCGTTGCATGCTTTGGCAGGAATTTCTTCCCCTCAAACTCTCAAAATTAGAGGTTTTATTAAACATCGCCCAGCAGTAGTCTTGATTGATAGTGGAAGTACACATAATTTCATCCATCAAAAAGACGCAGAAGCAGTGCATTGTTTTGTACGAGCAGTTTCTAACTTCCAAGTTCAAATTTCGGATGGAGGCACAATGAAATGTGAAGGCCGCTGTGAAAATGTCAAACTTCAAATGGGGGATTATCAGTTGAAAACCCACATGTTTGACATACACATGGGGGGTTGCGACATTGTCCTCGGCGTTGAATGGCTCCGCACTCTTGGGCCAATCACAATGGATTTCCAGGAGTTATATATGAGTTTTAAGAAGAACAACTACACACATACCCTCCGTGGACTCCACGCGGGAGCCCCCTTTATCATCAGCTCGCATAAGATGGAAAAATTGTTAAAAAAGGGCAATCATGGAGTTGTAGCTCAATTTAATGCCATCCAGGCAGTCGAAACCAAGCCTCTGCCAATTCATCCTGAGATGCAACATATTTTAAATAACCATCTGTCGATCTTTGACAAGCCTCATGAGCTTCCACCCTCGTGAGGGGAACATGATCATAGCATCACCTTGGTTCCAGGGGCCCAACCCCCAAATGTGCGCCCATACAGATATTCGTTCACCCAAAAGAATGAAATAGAAAAAATATTCAAGGAACTTTGGGAAGCAGGTGTCATTCGTCCCAGCATTAGTCCTTATTCATCCCCAGTGGTCATGGTGCTCAAGAAAGATGGGGAGTGGCGGATGTGTCCCGACTTCAGGGCCCTCAATAAGTTGAATGTCAAAGATAAATTTCCCATCCTGGTGGTTGATGATTTGATGGACGAACTCAATGGGGCTCAATTCTTCACTAAGCTAGATCTTCGCTCAGGCTACCACCAAATTCGCATGAAGGAAGTCGACATTCCCAAGACTGCTTTCAGAACTCATGAAGGCCATTATGAATTCCTGGTCATGCCATTTGGTCTTTGTAATGCCCCCTCTACTTTTCAGAGCCTTATGAACCACATTCTCAAACCATATCTCAGGAAATTTGTCCTTGTCTTCTTCGATGACATCCTCATCTATAGTTGCACTTGGGCCGCACATCTTCAGCATGTAGATCTACTCTTGCAACTGCTCCGCAAGCATAAATTATTTGTCAAGATGTCCAAGCGTTCGTTTGGCATGGCAGAAGTAGAGTATTTGGGCCACATTGTGGGGCGTGAAGGTGTCAAGGTGGACCCCAAAAAGATCCAGGCAATGCAGGAATGGCCTCAACCTAAGACCTTGAAGAGCTTGAGAGGATTTTTGGGTCTCACGTGCTATTATCGTAAATTTGTCCGCAACTATGGTCGCATAGCAAAGCCCCTCACCCAAATCCTAAAGAAAAATTCATTCTTCTGGAATGAGGAAGCACAACAGGCCTTTACAGCTCTAAAAAATGCCATGTGTTCCACTCCAGTCTTAGCACTACCTGACTTCACCAAATCTTTTGTCATTGAATGTGATGCTTCGGGTACAGGTATTGGGGCAGTCTTAATGCAGGAAGGGCGACCTTTGGCCTTCACAAGCCAACAACTAAGTGGGAGGAATCTGGGCCAATCTACCTATGAGAAGGAAATGATGGCCATCTTACATGCAGTCGAGACCTGGCGACCTTACTTATTGGGGCGACGTTTCCAAATCAGCACAGATCATCACAGTCTAAAATATTTTTTGGAGCAACGCCTATCCTCCCCACAACAAAATAAATGGCTCGCCAAAATGCTGGGATATGATTATGAGATCATTTACAAGAAGGGGAAAGACAATAGTGTAGCAGATGCATTATCTCGCCAATTTGAGGAGGAAAGTACTCTGCTAGCAATTTCCCTCCCCATTCCAGAATGGATTGAAGAGGCTCGCAGGGAATGGTTTTCACACACCGGGCTCTCCCAACTCATTTCTCAATTGCAAGTAGATCCAAATTCCACCAAGGGCTACTCGTGGCAGGATGATATTCTTCGCTACAAGGACAGAGTCGTAATATCACCAACATCCACCCTCAAAAGTCGCATTTTGGCAGAATTGCACTCATCTCCCATTGCAGGACATTCGGGCTTTCAGAAGACGTATGCTTGCACTAGAAGATCATTTTTTTGGACAGGCATGAAACATAGTTCACCCAATGTGGTTTACATCTCTAGGCTCGGTGTCAAGAGTGGGGAGGTCGCTTCATTAAATGTTGCAAGATAATGATGATGTACATGGTATATTCTTTTTCATTACAAGGATAAACTCCCTCAACTAGAGTGGCATGTCTCTCCACGAGACGTTTTCCTATAGGAATTCTCACTCATATGGACCCTCCTTCAGCATGACAAGATAACAAATTCTCACATGACTTGGCATACAAGTATCCTTAAAAATATTGGTAACAAGGATCTCAACAACAAAAGCATCATCTCAGCAAATCAAAAGAAAGACATGGCATCACTACCTCATATACCTCCACTTTCGAGGATGGCATGAAAATGCATAGCTCTGTTGATGAAATGGACTACACTGTAAAATTAGTGGCGCGAAATCATGTCAAATGACTGTGAACTCAGCCTCTTTCTGACACCGTCAAGATCTGGACCCTCGGGAATCTCAAAGATTCCTTACTATTGATTGCTTTAAATCTTGTTGCTCATATGAGGAAACGAATGACACCATCACATTCCCTGTGAAATTCTGGTTCATTTGAGTATAAACTTGGCATTATTTCGTCACTAGGATATTTTTCCCTCCAGGAAATCTTTTAGATTCTTCACTAATTCTACATGGAATATTCTAGCTAATATTCCCCTAGAATACACTCGTCTCAAAAAACGTGCCCAATGGGTTCCTCGTCGGCTCCCATTTCCGCATGCACTCTACTGCTCCGCCTCTCCTCCTCCCCCCTCATCGAATGGCAAGAATGGGTTTATATACAATTCACAGGGTGGATTTAACAAACACCACATGGGGTGTGTTGGTTGGACCTGGGTTGGAATTAGTTGGGCGAACGGAGGTTCAAAGGTTGAACTCCTACCGCTTCATATGATGTGTGGTTTTGTTTTGGCATTTGATTAATTTGGTTGGTGTGTGTTGTTTTGGAATGACAATTTAATATTGGTGTCAGTTTAAGTTGGCCAAATGGCTGAGCGGGTTCGATCCCCGCCTACCTCGGTGAAATCGGAGGTTTGTCCATATTTATATTAATACAATGTTGTTGGTTGCATGCAGGTCCGCCAATGGTGGCTCGCTCCCATTTTGTTATATGTAATATATATATAGTGGTATAGGGTGGCGGGGGCGGTGGCCAGCCACCCCCTTTTTTTAATAATTTTGTTTTTCTTTTAAACAGATTGTACAAAAATTTGCTGCCGAATTTTTAGGGTCACTGGAAAAATTAACGAGGAAGTTTTTTTCCCGATTCTATCCATCAAAATCCATGCGTCAGTAATGCAAAATTGTTGCCTCGTTAGTGGTTGTCATTAGGCCTAGTTTGACCATAACTTTGGCCGGCAATAACTTTCATATACGAACTCAGATTGAGGTGTCATTTAAGTCGTTGGAAACCTTGCATCAAGGTATTCGATCTGATATTGATTCCACTTCAATCCAGCAACTTCTATTTTTGAGCTTTTTCAAAGCCACTTCTTAATTTTGAGCATTTATGGCACCACCTGGACCATTCCTCCCCACTGAAGAGATTTTGGTCCTTCAAAAGCATGAGCATTATTTGCAACAATTGTGCAACATTATCTGCACAACAAGTGTCCTAGCAAGTCACACTTCCTTCTCCTTAACCCTTGTTCTTCGGAGCCATAAATTATGAACCGACACTTGCATCCTCTGCAAACCTGTAGTACAATCTTTGCAAACTACATGCTCAATTACATGACCAATCATAACCCAAGCATCCCCATACCTGCCAGTAGTTTATAAGACACACTCTTTGGTCAAGTGTACATTATAATAGAAAGAAATACTCCAGCTATTAATAAAAGGCCAAAAACATCATCATTACTTTAATAAGCGATGGAAAACACATTATCACTTATACAATTATTTCGTGACACATGATTTACGAAATGCGGCAATGACAAGCTATTGTATCTACTAAAACCACCTCTCACTCATAAAAGTAAATGGGTCATCTCCCTATGGAAGATTTTCTTGTTGAACAACTTTTCCAATTGGTTCCTACACGGGTGCTTTGTCCTTGAGTCGCTGCTCTGGATGGAGCCTCCAACATGTGGCTCTTTGATGTCCACCTCTGTTGCAATGATTTCAAAAAGTCTTCTTTCTCCAGACCCGCTTAACCTTGTTCCTTCCCTGATGTGGAGAAGGCCATCACACCTCATCCTCTTTCTTGTTTCCATTCTCTTCTAGCACTCAGCAACCACGTGGTTATGCAAGCCACAAAAACTATATGGTTTTCTACGCCATGCTTTTTGCTTGTCGTTAACAATGTGCTTGTAATCAAAATGAACTTTATAATATTGAGAATTTTTATACCTCTCTTGGTTGTCTCTAGTGTAATCCTCGCGATGAGAGCTTGCCTTACTTCTTCCTTTGCAATATGCATTGTCATGGGAGGATTGTGATGTGTTCTAATCATCCTCTTTCTCTGATGGATTTGACAATGTCTTGGAAGCTTCTACTACATTCAAGTACTCTCCTTCAGGGTATCCCATCTTTGTAAGGAGTCTCAGGTCGGTTCCTAAAATGGGTACCTCAAGGCTTCCAACAAAAATAGTTTCATGTGAAAATGAAACTAAAGAACGATCAACATTGGTTACCTCAATTGTCGGTTCTGAACTAGGTGATGATGACTTTGCTAATCCTTTGTTTCACTTCAACTTTTTCCAATGCCTCTTTCATGGCTCTTAACTGAAGCTTCAATCTCCACTCGTCTCGAAAAACATGCCCGACTAGGTGCGGTTCCTTTTCGGCTCCCATTTCCGCACACACTCTGTTGCTCCGCCTCTCCTCTTCCCCCATAATTGAATGGAAATGATGGGTTTATATACAATTCGTAAGGCAGATTTAACAAAGCTCGCGTGGGGTGTGTTGCCTAGACCTTGGTTGGCAAGTAGTTGGGTGGACAAAGGTCCAAAGGTCAAACTCCCACCACTTCATATGGTGTGTGGTTTCGTTTTTGCATTTGATTAATTTGGTTGGCTTGTGCTATTTTGGAGCGATGGTTTAATACTGGCGTTGTTTTAAGTTGGCCAAACGACCGAGCAGGTTCAATTCCGCCTGGCCCGGTCAAATCGGAGGTTTGGTCATATTTATATTAATACAATACAGTTGGTTGGGTGGCATGTCCACCAATGTCGGGCCGCCCCCATTTTGTTTTATATATATATATATATGGTGGTGTGGGGTGGTGAAGGTGGTGGCCTGCTGCCCCCCCCCCCCCCCCCTTTTTTTTTTCTTTTTTAATTGTTGCCACGTTAGTGGCTGTCACTAGGCCTAATTTGACCAGAACTTTGACCGGACAAAAATTTCATATATGAACTCAAATCGAGGTGTCGTTCACACCATTGGAAATCTTCGATGGAGATCTTAGATCTGACCCTTGTTCCACTTCAATCCAAAAAACTTTTATTTTTGAGTTTTTTTCAAAGCCACTTTTGAATTTTGAGCATTTCTGGTGCCACCTAGATCATTCCTCCCTGTTGAGGAGGGTTTTGGCCTCCAAAAGCATGAGAATAATCTACAATTATTGTGTTACATTGTCTACAAAACAAGTGTACTGACAGGTCACACTTCCTTCTCCTTAAGCCTTGTCCTTCGGAGCCATAATTGTTGAACCAACACCTACATCCTCTGCAAACTTGTAGCACAATCTTTGTAAACTACAAGCTCAATTACATGACCAATCATGACCCAAGCATCCCCATAATTTCCAAGAGTTTATAAGACACACCCCTTGGTCAAGTGTACATCATAATAGAAACCAATACCCAAGCTATCAATAAAAGGTCAAAAACATCATCGTTGCTTTAATAAGCGATGGAAAACACATTATCACTTTTACAATTATATCGCGACCCATGACTTACAAAATGCGGCCATGACAAGCTACTATATCTAGTAAAACCATCTCTCACTCATCAAAGTGAATGGGTCATCTCCCTATGGCAGATTTGCTTGTTGAACAACTTTTCCAACTAGTTCCTACACGGGCGCTTTGTCCTTGAGACGTTGCTCTGGATGGAGCCTCCAACATGTGGCTCTTTGATGTCCACCTATGTTTCAATGATTGCAAAAAGTCTTCTTCCTCCAGACCTGCTTAACCTTCTTCCTTCCCTGATGTGGAGAAGGTCTTTCATGCCTCATCCTCTTTCTTGTTATCATTCTCTTCCAACACTCAACAACCACGTGGTTATGCAAGACGCAAAAACTACATGGTTTTCTACACCATGTTTTCTTCTTATCATTAATAATATTCTTGTAATCAAAATGAACTTTAGAATACTAAGACTTTTTATACCTCTCTTGGTTGTCTCTAGTGTAATCTCGACGATGAGAGCTTGCCTTAGCTCTTCCTCTGCAATGTGCACTGTCATGGGAGGATTGTGATGTGTTCCAATCATCCTTTTTCTCTAATGGCTTCGACAATATTTTGGAAGCTTTTGCTACATTCAAGCAATCTCCTTTAGGGTATCCCATCTTGGTAAGGAGTCTCAGGTCAGTTCCAAAAATGGATACCTCAAGGCTTCCAACAAAAATAACTTCATGTGAAAATTAAACTGAAGAACGATCAACAATGTTTACCTCAGTTGTTGGTTCTGAAGTAGGTGATGATGGCTTCATTAATCCTTCTTTGCGCTTCAACCTTTCCAGGGCCTTTTCCGTGGCTCGTAACTGAAGCTCTAATCTCTAATTCTCCTCTTTTTCTTCCTGTAGAAGTCTCCTCAATTTAGCATTATCTCCTTGAAGGCTCTAATTGATCTCCTCATCCAAATGATGAGAAGTCAATGAAGAAGATGAATACTCATTGAAAGATGGGGATGGAGCATCATCCTCTACTCTCAATACCCCAGTTATCAATAAAAGGCCAAAAACATAATCGTTGCTTTAATAAGTGATGGAAAACACATTATCACTTTTACAATTATATCGCAACACATTATTTATAAAATGTGACCATGACAAGCTACTATATCTACTAGAACCATCTTTCACTCATCAAAGTAAATGGGTCATCTCCCTGTGGCAAATTTGCTTGTTGAACAATTTTTCCAATTGGTTCCTGCACGGGTGCTTTGTCCTTGAGCCACTGCTTTGGATGGAGCCTCCAACATGTGGCTCTTTGATGTCCACCTCTATTGCAATGATTTCAAAAAGTCTTCTTCCTCCAGACATTCTTAACCTTCTTCCTTCCCTGATGTGGAGAAGGCATTTCACACCTCATCCTCTTTCTTGTATCCATTCTCTTCTAGCACTCAACAACCACGTGGTTATGCAAGCCACAAAAACTACATGGTATTGTACGCCATGCTTTCTTCTTTTCGTTAACAATATGCTTGTAATCAAAATTAACTTTATAATACTGAGACTTTTTATACCTCTCTTGGTTGTCTCTAGTGTAATCCTCGCGATGAGATATTGCCTTAGTTCTTCCTCTGCAATATGCATTGTCATGGGAGGATTGTGATGTTTGAACAATGTCTTGGAAGCTTCTATTTGAGCACTCTCCTTCAGGGTATCCCATCTTGGTAAGGAGTCTCACGTTGGTTCCTCAAATGGGTACCTCAAGGCTTCCAATAGAAATAATGTCATGTGAAAATGGAACTAAACAACGATCAACATTGTTTACCTCAACCGTTGGTTTTGAAGTAGGCGATGATGGCTTCGCTAAGCCTTCGTTGCGCTTAAAATTTACCAAGGCCTCTTCCATGGCTCGTAACTAAAGCTTCAATCTCTACTTCTCCTCTTTTTATTCTCGTAGAAGTATCCTCAATTGAGTATCTATGCTTGAAGGCTCTGATTGATCTCCTCATTTGAATGATGAGAAGTCGATGAAGAAGATGAATAATCACTAGAAGATGGAGATGGAGAATCGTCCTCTTCTCTTTCTTTCTCTCATTCCTCTCTTGCCATCTTCTCGTAATAATATGCATACATTAAATCAATCATTTTTGACATCTTGTAGAAGGCCTCATAAAGATATTTGTCATTCTCCATTTTCTTTTCTTGTTGCATGTTCAATCTCTGCTTATCATTCAGAATCGCAACTCACATCAGCAAGAAGACTGCTCTAGTACCAAAATCGATCTGAATCTCTCAGCTATCAGAATTAACCATGATCTTTTACTTTTGTGATGTTAGCAAAATTGCATGTGAAAGATTATGAAAAACCACATGTGCATACTTTCAAGGAAGAGGAAACATAATGACAACCATCAAATCAAAGGACACACACACATTGATAATGGAGTTCACCCAGTGTGCGTTATGTCTTCAGGCCTGGTATAAAGAGTGGGGAGGTTGCTTCATTAAATGTTGCAATATGATGATGATGTACATGGTATATTATTTTTCATTACAAGGATAAACTCCATGAACTAGAGTGGCATCTCTCTCCATGACACGTTTTCATATACGAACTCTCACTTATATGGGCCCTTCTTCAGCATGACAAGAAAATAAATTCTCACATGACGTGGCATACAAGTATCCTTAAACATAATGGTAACAAAGATCTCAACAATAAAATCATCATCTCAGCGAATCAAAAGAAATACATGGCATCACTACCTCATATACCTCCACTTTCGAGGATGGCCTGAAAATGCACAACTCTACTGATGAAATGGTCTACACCATTGAATTCATGCCACGAAATCATGTCGAATGACTATAAACTCGACCCCTTTCTAACACCGTTAAAATTTAGACCCTCGAGAATCTTGAAGATTCCCTAAAGATTCCTTACTGCTTACTAACTAAAATTATGTTTCTCATATGAGGAAACGGATGACACCATCACATGCCCCGTGAAATTCTGGTTCATTTGAGTATAAACTTGGCATGATTCTATCACTATGAATGGTTTCCCTCCAGGGAATCTTTTACATTCCTCACTGATTCTACATGGAATATTCCCCTAGAATATACTCATCTCTAAAAATGTGTCTGACTAGGCACATTTCCTCCTTGACTCTCGGTTCCGTACATGCTCTATTTCTCCACCTCTCCTCCTCCCCCCTCATGGAATGGAAAGGATGGGTTTATATATAATTTGTAGGGCGGATTTAATAAAGCCCACGTGGGGTGTGTTGGCTGGACTTGGGTTTCCAAGTCGTTGGGAGGACGGAGGTCCCAAGCTCGAACCACCCCCACTTCATATGGTGTGTGGTTTCATTTTGGCATTTAATTAATTTGGTTGGCGTGTGTTGTTTTGGAGTAGTGGTTTAATATTGTCATTGGTTTAATTGGGTTCACCCGTTTGGTGGGACGACAAAACGGCTAGGCGAGTTCGCCAATGGCGACATGCCCCCATTTATATTAATACAATACAGTTGGTTGGGTCGCAGGTTCCCCAATGGCATCCCGCCTCCATTTTGTTTTATTTAATTTATATATGGTGGTGTGGGGTGGAGGGGGTGGTGACCTACCACCCACTTTATTTAATATTTTTTTTAAACAGATTGTAAAAAAAATTACCGCTGGGATTTTCGGGTCACCATCAAAATTAACGAGGAGAAAAGTTATCCAATTCCATCCACCAGAATCCTTGCGCCGGTAAATGCCAAATTATTTCCTCGTGAGTGGTTGCCACTGGGCCTAGTTTGACCAGAACTTTTACCGATCATAACTTTCATATACAAACTCGAATTGAGGTGTCGTTTGCACAGTTGGAAATTTTGCATTGAGATATTCGACCTAGATCTGGTTCCACTTTAATCCAAAAACTTTGATTTTTAAGCTTTTTCAAAGCCAATTTTGAATTCTGAGTGTTTCTGGTGCCACCTAGATCATTCCTCCCCACTAAGGAGCTTTTGTTCCTCCAAAAGCATGAGCATAATATGAAACTACTATTTTACATTGTTTGCACAACAAGTGTCCCGACCGGTCACACTTCCTTCTCCTTCACCCTTGTTCTTCAGAGCCATAAGCGATGAACCGACACCTACATCCTCTGCAAACATGTAGTACAATTTGCAAACTACATCCTCAATTACATGACCAATCATGACCCAAGCATCCCCACACTTGCCTAGAGTTTATAAGAGATACTCTTTGGTCAAGTGTACATAATAATATAAACCTATACCCGAGCTATCAATAAAAGGCCAAAAACATCATCCTTGCTTTAATAAGCAATGTAAAACACATCATCACTTTTACAATTATATCACAACACATGATTTACAAAATCCGGCCTTGACAAGCTACTATTTCTAGTAAAACCATCTCTCACTCATCAAAGTGAATGGGTCATCTCCCTATGGCGATTTGCTTGTTGAACAACTTTCCAACTAGTTCCTGCACGGGCGCTTTGTCCTTGAGCCGCTGCTCTGGATGGAGCCTCCAACATGTGGCTCTTTGATATCCACCTATGTTGCAATTATTTCAAAAATTATTCTTCCTCCAGACCTTCTTAACATTCTTCCTTCCTTGATGTGGAGAAGGTATTTCACGCCTCATCCTCTTTCTTTCTGCCATTCTCCTCCATCACTTAGTAACCATGTGGTTATGCAAGCCACAAAAAATTCATGGTTTTCTACGCCATGCTTTCTTCTTATCATAAAAAATATGATTGTAATCAAAATTAACTTTAGAATACTGAGAATTTGTATACCTCTCTTGGTTGTCTCTGGTGTAATCCTGGCGATGAGAGCTTGCCTTAGTTCTTCCTCGGCAATGTGCACTATCATGGGAGGATTGTGATGCCTTCCATTCATCCTATTTCTTTTATGGATTCGACAGTGTCTTAGAAGCTTCTATTGCATTCGAGCACTCTCCTTCAGGGTATCCCATCTTGGTAAGGAGTCACAGGCTGGTTCCTAAAATGGGTACCTCAAGGCTTCCAACAGAAATAGCGTCATGTGAAAATGAAACTGAAGAATGATCAACATCATTTACCTCAGTTGTTAGTTCTGAAGTAGGTGATGATGGATTCGCTAAGCCTTCATTGCAAGCCAGCCAAACGGCCGGGCAGGTTTTTAAGTAGGTGATGGTGGCAGGGGTGGTGGCCTACCACCCACTTTATTTAATATATATATTTTTAAACAGATTGTACAAAAAATTCCCGCTGGGATTTTGGGGTCACCAACAAAATTAATGAGGAGAAAAATTCTCCCATTCTATCCACCAAAATCCTTGCGCCGGTAAATGCCAAATTGTTTCCTCATGAGTGGTTGCCACTGAGCCTAGTTTGACCAGAACTTTTACCGGTCATAATTCATATACAAACTCGAATTGAGGTGTCGTTTGCACAATTGGAAATTTTGCATTGAGATATTTGATCTAGCCCTAGTTCCACTTTAATCCAAAAACTTTGATTTTTAAGCTTTTTCAAAGCCACTTCTGAATTTCGAGTGTTTCTGCTACCACCTGGATCATTCCTCCCCACTAAGGAGCTTTTGTTCCTCCAAAAGCATGAGCATAATATGCAACTACTGTGTTACATTGTTTGCACAACAAGTGTCCCGACCGGTCACACTTCCTTCTCCTTCACCCTTGTTCTTTGGAGCCATAAGTGATGAATCGACACCTACATCCTCTGCAAACATGTAGTACAATTTGCAAACTACATCCTCAATTACATGACCAATCACGACCCAAGCATCCCCATACTTGCCTAGAGTTTATAAGACACACTCTTTGGTCAAGTGTACATCATAATAGAAACCAATACCCGAGTTATCAATAAAAGTCCAAAAACATCATCGTTGCTTTAATAAGCAATGGAAAACACGTCATCACTTTTACAATTATATCGCAACACATGATTTAAAAAAATCAGCCTTAACAAGCTACTATATCTAGTAAAACCATCTCTCACTCATCAAAGTGAATGGGTCATCTCCCTATGGCGATTTGCTTGTTGAACAAATTTTCCAACTAGTTCCTGCACGGGAGCTTTGTCCTTAGCCGCTACTCTGGATGGAGCCTCCAAGATGTGGCTCTTTGATATCCACCTATGTTGCAATTATTTCAAAAACTATTCTTCCTCCAGACCTTCTTAACATTCTTCCTTCCTTGATGTGGAGAAGGTCTTTCACGCCTCATCCTCTTCTTGCTACCATTCTCTTCCATCACTCAGTAACCATGTGGTTATGCAAGCCGCAAAAACTTCATGGTTTTCTACGCCATGCTTTCTTCTTATCATTAACAATATGCTTGTAATCAAAATTAACTTTAGAATACTGATAATTTTTATACCTCTTTTGGTTGTCTCTGGTGTAATCCTGGCGATGAGAGCTTGCCTTAGCTCTTCCTCGGCAATGTGCACTATCATGGGAGGATTGTGATGCCTTCCATTCATCCTCTTTCTTTTATCGATTCGACAATGTCTTAGAATCTTCTGTTTCATTCTAGCACTCTCCTTCAGGGTATGCCATCTAGGTAAGGAGTCGCAGGTCGGTTCCTGAAATGGGTACCTCAAGGCTTCCAACAAAAATAGCGTCATGTGAAAATGAAACTGAAGAACGATCAACATTGTTTACCTCAGCTGTCAGTTCTGAAGTAGGTGATGATGGATTCACTAAGCCTTCATTGCGGACTAGCTAAACAGCTGGGCAGGTTCTGAAGTAGGTGATGGTGGCGGGGGTGGTGGCCTACCACCCACTTTATTTAATATTTTTATTTATTTTTAAACAGATTGTACAAAAAATTCCTGCCGTCATTTTGGGGTCACAAGAAAAATTAACGAGGAGAAAAATTCTCCCATTCCATCCACCAGAATCCTTGTGTCGGTAAATGCCAAATTGTTTCCTCGTGATTGGTTGCCACTGGGCCTAGTTTGGCCAAATTTTTTACGGTCATAACTTTCATATACAAACTCGAATTTAGGTGTCGTTTGCACAGTTGGAAATTTTGCATTGAGATATTTGATCTGGCCCTGGTTCCACTTTAATCCAAAAACTTTGATTTTTAAGATTTTTCAAAGCCACTTTTGAATTTCGAGCGTTTCTGGTGCCACCTGGATCATTCCTCCCCACTAAGGAGCTTTTGTTCCTCCAAAAGCATGAGCATAATATGCAACTACAATGTTACATTGTTTGCGCAACAAGTGTCCCGACCGGTCACACTTCCTTCTCCTTCACCCTTGTTCTTCGAAGCCATAAGTGATGAACCGACACCTACATCCTCTGCGAACATGTAGTTCAATTTGCAAACTACATGCTCAATTACATGACAAATCAAGACCCAAGCATCCCCATACTTGTCAAGAGTTTATAAGACACACTCTTTGGTCAAGTGTACATCATAATAGAAACCAATACTCGAGCTATCAATAAAAGGCCAAAAACATCATTGTTGCTTTAATAAGAAATGGAAAACATGTCATCACTTTTACAATTATATCGCAACACATGATTTACAAAATTCGACCTTGACAAGCTACTATATCTAGTAAAACTATCTCTCACTCATCAAAGTGAATGGGTCATCTCCCTATGGCAGATTTGCTTGTTGAACAACTTTCCCAAGTAGTTCCCACATGGGCACTTTGTCCTTGAGCTGCTGCTCTAGATGGAGCCTCCAACATGTGGCTCTTTGATATCCACCTATGTTGCAATTATTTCAAAAATTATTCTTCCTCCAGACCTTCTTAACCTTCTTCCTTCCTTGATGTGGAGAAGGTCTTTCACACCTCATCCTCTTTCTTGCTACCATTCTCTTCCATCACTCAGTAACCACGTGGTTATCAAAGCCGCAAAAAACTTCATGGTTTTCTATGCCATGCTTTCTTCTTATCATTAACAATATTCTTGTAATCAAAATTAACTTTAGAATATTGAGAATTTTTATACCTCTCTTGGTTGTCTCTGGTGTAATCCTAACGATGAGAGCTTGCCTTAGCTATTCCTCGGCAATGTGCAGTATCATAGGATGATTATGATGTGCTCCATTCATCCTCCTTATTTTATGGATTCAGCAATGTCTTAGAAGCTTCTACTAAATTCGAGCACTCTCCTACAGGGTATCCCATCTTGGTAAGGAGTCACAGGCCGATTCTTGAAATGGGTACCTCAAAGCTTCCAATAGAAATAACTTCATGTGAAAATGAAACTAAAGAACGATCAAAATCGTTTACCTCAACTGTCAGTTCTGAAGAAGGTGATGATGGCTTCGCTAAGCTTTCATTGAGCTTCAACTTTTCCAAGGCCTCTTCTGTGGCTCATAACTGAAGTTGCAATCTCTACTTCTCCTCTTTTTCTTCTCATAGAAGTCTCCTCAATTCAACATTCTTTGCTTGAAGGATCTGATTGATCTCTTCATCCGAATGATGAGAATTTGATGAAGAAGATGAATAATCATTGGAGGATGGAGATGGTGCTTCGTCCTCTTCTCTTTCTTTCTCCCGTTCCTCTCTTCCCATCTTCTCCTCATAATCTGCATACATTAAATCGACCATTTTTGACATCTTGTAGAAGGCCTCATAAAGATCTTTGTCATCCTCCATTTTCTTTTCTCATTGCACGTTCAATCTCTGGTTATCATTCAAACTCGCAATTCACATCAGCGAGAAGACCGCTTTGATACCAAACTTGATCCGGATCTCTCAACTACAGGAATTAACCAATATATTTTACTTCTGTGATGTTAGCAGAATTGCATGTGAAAGAGTGTGAAAAACACATATGCATAATTTTAAGGAAGAGGAAACATAATGACAACCATCAAATCAAAGGACACACACATTGATAACGAATTTCATCAAGTGTGGGTTACGTCTTTGGGCCCAGCGTCAAGAGTGGGGAGGCCGCTTCATTAAATGTTGCAAGATGATGATGAAGTACATGGTATATTATTTTTCATTACAAGGATAAACTCCCTCAACTAGAGTGACATGTGTCTCCACAATACATTTTCCTATAGGAACTCTCACTCATATGGGCCCTCCTTCAGCGTGACAAGATTATAAATTCTCACATGACGTGGCGTACAGGTATCCTTAAACATAATGGTAACAGGGATCTCAACAACAAAACCATTATCTCACCAAATCAAAAGAAAGACATGGCATCACTGCCTCATATACCTCCACTTTCATGGATGGCCTTAGAGGGCACAGCTCTGCTACCTAAATGGTTTGCACAATTAAATTGGTGGCGCAAAATCATGTTGAATGACTGTAAACTCAACCCCTTTCTAACACCATCAAAATCTAGACCCTCGGGAATCTTGAAGATTCCCCAAAGATTCCTTACTACTGACTGCCTAAAATTTTGCTGCTCAGATAAGGAAATGGACCACACCATCATGTTCCTATGAAATTCTGATTCATTTGAGTTTAAACTTGGCATGATTTCTTCACTGTGAATTTTTTCCCTCTAGGGAATCTTTTAGATTCCTGATTGATTCTGCATCGAATATTTTGTGGAATATTCCCTTAGAATATACTCATCTCAAAAAACATGTTCGACTTGGCACGGTTTCTCCTCGGTTCTAGGTTATGCACGTGCTCTGTTGCTTCGCCTCTCCTCCTCCCCCCTCATCAAATGGAAAGGATGGGTTTATATACTATTCATAGGGCGTATTTAAATGTGAGGAATGTTAGTTGGACCTAGATTGGAAATTCGTTTGGCAGACAAAGTCCCAAGGTCAAACCCACGTCGCTTCATATGGTGTGTGGTTACGTTTTGGCATTTAATTAATTTGGTTGGCGCGTGTTTTTTTGGAGCGATAGTTTAATATTGGCATTGGTTTAAGTGGGGTGGTCCGTTTGGCAGGCCGGCCAAACGGCCGGGCAGGTTCTATCCCTTTCGGCCCCAGTAAAATTGGAGGTTTGGCCATATTTATATTAATACAATGCAATTGGTTGGGTGGCTTTATATAATATATATACAGTTAATATTTTTTTATTTTATAAAACAGATTGTACAAAAAATTTCCACCGATTTTTGGGGTCACCAGCAAAATTAAAGAGGCGACAAATTCACCCATTCCGGCTGCCAAAATCCATGCGCCAGTGAATTCCAAATTGTTGCCTCGTTAGTGGCTACCACTAGGCCTAGTTTGACCAGAATTTTGACTAGTCATAACTTTCATATACGAACTTGGATTGAGGTGTCGTTTATGCCATTGGAAAGCTTCCATAGATATATTCGATTAAACATTAGTTCCACTTCAATCCATCAACTTTTATTTTTTACCTTTTTCAAAGCCACTTCTAAATTCTGATCGTTTCTGGTGCCACCTGGATCATTCCTCCCCACTAAGGAGATTTTGGTCCTCCAAAAGCATGAGCATAATCTGCAACTGCTATGTTACATTGTCTGCACAACAAGTGTCCTAACAAATCATAGTTCCTTCTCCTTCGCCCTTGTTCTTCGAAGCCATAAGTGATGAACCAACACCTGCATCCTCTCCAAACCTGTAGTACAATATTTGCAAACTACATGCTCAATTACATGACCAATCATGACCCAAGAATATCCATAGTAGCCAGAGTTTATAAGACACACTCTTTAGTCAAGTGTACATTATAATAGAAACCAATACCCGAGCTATCAATAAAAAGCCAAAAACATCATCATTGCTTTAATAAGCAATGGAAAACACATCATCACTTTTACAATTATATTGCAACACATGATTTACAAAATTCGGACATGACAAGCTACTATATCTAGTAAAACCTTCTCTCACTCATCAAATTGAATGGGTCATCTCCCTGTGGCGGATTTGCTTGTTGAACAAATTTTCCAATTGGTTCTTGGACGGGCTCTTTGTCCTTGAGGTGTTGCTATGGATAGAGCTTCCAACATGTGGCTCTTTGATTTCCACCTCTGTTGCAATGATTGCAAAAATCCTTCTTCCTCCAGGCCTTCTTAACCTTCTTCCTTCCCTGATGTAGAGAAGGTCTTTCGTGCCTCATCCTCTTTCTTGCTGCCATTTTCTTCCAACACTCAGCAACCACGTGGTTATGCAAGCCGCAAAAACTACATGGTTTTCTACGCCATGCTTTCTTCTTATCATTAGCAATATGCTTCTAATCAAAAAGAACTTTAGAATACTGAGACTCTTTATACCTCTCTTGGTTGTCTCTGGTATAATCATGACGATGAGAGCTTGCCTTAGCTCTTCCTCTGCAATGTGCACTGTCATGGGAGGATTGTGATGTGTTCCAATCATCATGATTCTCTGATGGCGTCAATAATGTCTTGGAAACTTCTGCTACATTCAAGCACTCTCATTTAGGGTATCCCATCTTGTTAAGGAGTCTCAGGCTGGTTGTTGAAATGGGCACCTCAAGGCTTCCAACAGAAATAACATCATGTGAAAATGAAACTAAAAACAATCAACATTGTTTACCTCAGTTGTTAGTTATGAAGCAGGTGATGATCGCTTCGCTAAGCCTTCATTGCGCTTCAACTTTTCCAAGGACTCTTCCGTGGCTCGTAACTGAATTTTCAATCCCTGCTTCTCCTTTTTTTCTTCTTGTAGTAGTATCCTAAATTCAGAATTCTCTGCTTGAAGGCTCTTATTGATCTCCTCATTCGAAAGATGAGAAGTCAATGAAGAAGATGAATAATCACTAGAAGAGGAGATGGAGCATCGTCCTCTGCTCTTTCTTTTTCTCGTTCCTCTCTTGCCATCATCTTCACGTAATCTGCATACATTAAATCGTCCATTTTTTACATCTTGTAGAATCCCTCATAAATATCTTTGTCATCCTCCATTTTCTTTTCTTGTTGCACGTTCAATCTTTGGTTATCATTCAGACTCGCAATTCACATCAGCGAGGATACTTCTTTGATACCAATCTTGATTCAGATCTCTCAGCGACCGGAATTAACCAAGATCTTTTACTTTTGTGATGTTAGAATAATTTCATGTGAAAGAGTATGAAAAACCACATGTGCATCCTTTTAAGAAAGAGGAAACATAATGACAACCATAAAATCAAAGGACACACACACATTGATAATGGAGGTCACCCGGTGTGGGTTACGTCTCTGTGCCTAATGTCAAGAGTGGGGAGCTCGCTTCATTAAATGTTGCAATATGATGATGATGTACATGGTATATTCATTGTCATTACAAGGATAAACTCCCTCAACTAGAGTGGAATGTCTTTGCATGAGACGTTTTCCTATAGGAACTCTCACTCATATGGGCCCTCCTTCAGCATGACAAGATAATAAATTCTCATATGACATGGCATACAAGTATCCTTAAACATAATGGTAACAAGGATCTCAACAACAAAATCATCATCTCAGCAAATCAAAATAAAGACATGGCATCACTACCTCATATACCTCCACTTTCGAGGATGGCCTGAAAATGCATATCTTTGCTGACGAAATGGACTGCACCATTGAATTCATGGTTGTAAATCGTGTCAAATGACTATAAATTCAACTCCTTTCTGACACAAAATCTAGACCCTCAGGAATCTCAAAGATTCCCTAGAGATTGCTTATTGCTGACTGCCTGAAATTCTGCTACTTGGATGAGGAAATGGACCACAGCATCACGTTCCCTACGAAATTCTAGTTTGTTTGAGTATAAACTTGGCATGATTTTGTTACTATGAATTTTTTCCCTCTAGGGAATCTTTTAGATTCCTCACTGATTTTGTATGGAATATTCCCCTGGAATATACTCATCTTGAAAAGCGTTCCCAAATGGACACGGTTCCTCCTCAACTCTCGATTTCGCACATGCTACTGCTTCGCCTCTCCTCCTCCCCCTCATGAAATGACAAGGATGGATTTATATACAATTTGTAACATGAATTTAACAAAACCCACGTGGGGCATGTTGGTTGGACCTCGGTTGGCAAGTCGTTGGACAGACAGAGGTCCCAAAGTCGAACCCGTGCCACTTCATCTGGTGTGTGGTTTTGTTTCAGAGTTTAATTAATTTTGTTGGCGCGTGTTGTTTTGGAGCAGGGATTTACTATTGGTGTTGGTTTAAGTGGGGTCACCTGTTTGGCGTACTGGGCAAACGGCCGAGTAGGTTCAATCCCCGCCGGCCCGCTCAATACGGAGGTTTGCCCATATTTATATTAATAAAATGAGTTTGGTTGGGTGGTGGGTCCTCCAATAGTAGCTCACCCATATTTTTTTTATATAATATATATACAGTGGTGTGGGGTGGCAGGGGTGGTGGCCTGCCACCCCCTTTTGTAATACTTTTTATTTTATTTTTTAAAACAAATTGTACAAAAATTTACTGCCGGATTTTTGGGGTCACTGATAAAATTAACGAGGCAACAAATTCTCCTTTTTTGGCGATCGGAATATATGCATCGGTAAATGCCAAATTGTTGCCTCGTTAGTCGCTGCCACTGGGCCTAGTTTGACCAAAACTTTGACTGGCCATAACTTTCATATACGAACTCGGATTGAGGTGTCGTTTGTGTTGTTGGAAATATTGTGTCGATATCTCCAATTTGACCCTAGTTCCAGTTCAATCCAACTTTGATTTTTTAGTTTTTTTCAAAGCCACTTCTGAATTCTTAGCATTTCTGGCACCACCTGGATCAACAAAAGTCTTGGTAAAGAAATTTGGTCATCTAGTACCAAGCTCCTAGAAAGAAGGAAATCTAAAATATAAGCACCTCAACTATAGTGACTAGGTTGCAGACGTCAAAAGAAGGGTTTAAATTTGATTCCATCATCAAACTTTTGTTTCATCACTATATTACCATACTTCATCTAACTCTGGTGATCACACTCAAGTGATTATCCAAGTATATGTGATTCCCTTCTCTAGTGTACAAGGGCATACAACTACAATTATCCAAAATTCGGCCTTAGAAACCTAATTGGTTGAATTTATTATAGGCCTTGTTGAAGAATTGTTCTGAGAATAATTCCTATTGAAGGAAGATCGAGACTCATTCTTCATACTTGTGTGTGAGAAGAACCAAAAGTTCTAACTGCATTAAAGAGCACTTGTAGGCCTAATTTAAAGATTGTAACCACCTTGGAAAAAGGGAGTCGATACCTCCTCTAGTTTTGGATCTAAGTATATTCAATAGCAATCATCACATTCAGCAAGAACCTAAAGGACCTGTGCTTATAAATTTACTCTAAACAAAATCGTTTGGGTCTATAACCTATCAATCCTAGAGACAATTTTTCGCATACATATATAGGTGGAATAAAGCCACAAAGAAGTGACAATTCTGTACATATCTCTAATAGTATATGTTGGCATTATGGCATAGGTGTTGTCCTTGATGGCAACTCTCTCTGGTGACAGATCTCAGTTCAGGCTTTCAGAATGAAAGAAAAGACATATACGCAAGTTCATCTAGACGAAGGCGCGTATACATGCAGGTTAGATGTTGCAAAGGCGTGTATTCGTATACACGCACTTTCACGCAAGGAAAAGCACGTACATGTTAGAGAACTTACTTTTGGTCCGTGGTATTTAGTCCTTGGTATTTGAACCTATGGTTTTGGACCATGGTATCTCGTCAGAAGTGTTGATCCCAAGTATTGGGTCCATGGTATTGTTTTATTATGGTTTTGGACCGTGGTATTGTGAAAGGCCTAAGACTATAAAAGAGGAAGGAGATCATTTGGCAAAGGATCATTGGAATTAATTGAATATCTAATGAGTGGTAGATCTGAAATATTGGTGATTGGGGTTATGGTGCAGATCTGAATTGAATGAAAGGAGGAACCTTAGCGCAAAGGGAAGGATAAGTTCTATTGATGGGTCATAATCTTAAGGCTTGAATAATAGTATCTTTATATGATTTTGATCTGTTATATGTGGCGCATGCTTGATCTATAAATCTGGTAATCTGGGTTAATTAAGGTCTAAATATTTGAAATGATCTTTTATAGATCTGTATGCAGGTTCAGTGAAGTGAAGGCGCGTATACACGCTGGCTCTGTGAGTAAAAACAACGTATACGCAGGTTGGTCCAAACACAGAAGCGTATGCACGCAGGTTTCTGGTTATTGAAGTAGCGTACATCTCTTGAGTTGTGTTCTAGCTGCTTCTATTTGATTGGTGCAGTGTTCTGGGTTCAGAATTTGGTGTGTGATTATTGTTACTGTGTTCTGGGTACAGCTGTCAGAGAAGTATCTACTTGATTCAGTTCTAATTGGTGAAAAGGAGATTGTTTGATGCAAAAATTCTTGATGATTGATTGATGTTCATGTATCCAGTCTGAAAATTTATGAAACGTGGTCCCTGGAAGAAAGAGAAGGTTGTAGCCTTCAGTAGGCCAACACCTACGTACTAGTATCTTGGCTAGTGCAAGAGCTAAGGGGGTTGTAGCTCCCTCCCAGGAGAAGCTGGAAAACGAGAGAGGGATGTAGCTCTCTGCAGGTAGCAGCCTGCGTACTGGTAAAGGACTACACCAATACATTGTAAGAAGAAGTTTCTAATTAAAAGAAGATAGAGATGAATTGCAACAAGCAGTTTCCACCTTATATCTTGTGTTTTTGTGTGTGATTGTCTTCAGATCTGTTTTACTGTTTTTGGTTACTGTTTATTTGATTCTGATACACATATTAATGATCAACATCTGTAAGATAAATTAAATTATAAGTCTGCATTGTATACGCGAGTTTCCTTCTCTGTAGTTGCGCATATACGCGGTTTTATCTAACTGAAGTAGCGTATATGATCTGGGTTTAAAAAGAAAATAATTGACTTGATAATATTGATTCACCTCCCCTCTCAGTATTATTTCCAACAGTATAAAAGGTGAATTTGAAATATCCATTGTTCAAGCCTAGATTACTGAACAGTAAGCCAACCTGTGGAGCCTCCACATCTGACATAGAAATAATTCAGCATGTCTTTGTTTTGCAAGAAAATGTAACAAGCTCTATGGAAAATTTATTCTCCAAAGGTATGTAAGCTTTGAGGTATGTATAACTTGATTATTTTCAAATTTTGGTTGCTACTATGTTTCTAGGAATGGAAAATTCTTATTAAAGTTTGATAATTTATAGGAATATTACATATGACAGTCACTCTCTCATTTATTTATTCCTTCTTATAAACTCTCTCTCACAATTGTCTAGGGTTTATAGACAGTCCATGATATACGACGATTCTTGGCAATAGTGTATATTTTGTAGCTCAAAACCCTATAAAATCCCTTTATATTCTAGTAATCATCACACTATTGTACTTGCATATTTTGGTTATACTTGTCAAGAAATATTGCACTGAAATATTAAGAATGATGACGTGGTAAATCAAATCCTTAAAAGTACAAATTGACAAATAAGGAGATGAACCATGAAGATGTTATTATATTTAAGAGGGAGTCCTTTCATTAAGGAAAACCTACCAGGTTTGTAAAAGGAGTAACTCAAGATATGTATAAAGATTTATAGTAAATCTTCTTCATATTACAAGACAGGGTCATTTTTAATTTCGTTACTAACTCTTTCATGTTTAGGTCTTATGAATCATAAGGATTCTTGTTTGGGTGATTAATCATTAGGTTGAATCTGCCCTTATACTATCCCTTATAATTTGATCATTCTTGGGAAACCCTAATCCTTAGGGTTCACTATAAAACCCTGGCCTCTTGATGCTAAACACATGTCTATGTTAATATTGAAACCCTAGTCTACATAAGGGTTGTTGATAAAGTCTACAACATATGATGAAATCATATTCTTTTTATGTTTATGGTTTTGGTAATGTTGTGGTAAAAATCCCTAATCATTTAGGGTTTGTCTAAGTTATATAATGAAACCCTAGATCTTTGGGGTTTGATGAATTAGGGTTTATAAACAAAACCCTTGTAGTAACTATAGTAAGATCCTAAGAATGAAACCCTAGGTGTATATTCGTCCAAATGATCGAAACCCTAGTCTGGTCAGAATTGTTGAATATCTAACTTTGATGTATTAGTGTTTGTATCTTGGGTTTACCTAGTGGATATTGATATGAGATGTTAAGACATGATAATGAAATACTAGATATGTATATGTGTGTATGCTAATTTTATCTAGGGTTTGTAACAAAACCCTAGTAAAATCTGTTATGAATTCTAGGAAATGATATTGAAGCCCTAGATGTATAGTGTTATGATTAGATTAATATCTTGGTTGAGTTACTTTAAGTATTGATGACGAAGTCTAAGGTTTATGACAAAACCCTAGCAAATTGTTGAAGTCTAGTATATAAAAATGTAACCATTATTGGTTGTGAACCTAACCAGGTTTAGATATTTGATGTCTAAAGTTTGAGTGTTTTGATGCTTACATTGTAATGACATGATTTTGATTGACTTCACGCTTTTATATATTTGTATTTGTTTGTACTTGCTATTAAAGTTTTTCAGGTACATAATCTTCAAGATGTTGAAGATGTTCATAATTGAAGATGTAACAATAATGAGCATGATGAAGGAAGCTATAATATTGATGACGATCAATATGACCTTAATTCCATGAGAAATAAATGAAATCTTGAAAGAAAAAGTTACTTTGATATTATAAAAGAAGGAAGTTGTTGATCTCCCTAAGTTGAGAGGGATCTTGGATAGAAGAGGGTTTATCTTCCTAGTTAAGAGGTAGGACATATGATGAAAGTCATAGTAAATACCTCGAAGAAAGAATGAATGAAAGTATTTCAAATAGATGTTCATTGCAAACAAAAGAGTTGATAAGTATTAAGGTTGTATTTGGTGCTACTGAAGAAGAAATCTTCTCACAAGTAGTATTTGGATAACTTGATGATGATATAAGTATGATCAAAATGATTGAGGACCCCGAACTTTTGTGCTTACATGTATAAATATTGAAGGTTTATTACTGATTGGGGTTGTGATTGTGCAGGATATCTCCGCAAAAAGTTTGAATGTTTGAAGCATGCTTAGATTAGTGGATATATATATATATATCTCATTATGATAGATAAAGCATCTTGTGGCAACAAGATGCTTAGGAGGACATCTGGACGGCCTATGTTTTGATGTCTAGATCCCGAAGTAGGGAGGGCGGCGTTGGTCATGGAGCTCAAACCTCATATGTGCACCCAGATCCATGGGTTGGTGTTAGAGCTTAAAAGCTTGATGCTACCTAGAGTGTCAAAAACTTGAATACACCTTAGTCCCACCCAATTAGAGTACCCTAGTCAGGTATCTAATCTATAGCACTGTGTGTTCTATGACTCTTCATAGAGTATATCACTTTGAGATCTTCCATGTACCTTGGTATATATGTAATTATGAACACCTCCCTAGTTAAGAGGGAGTGTTTAAAAATGTAACTAGTGTCCGTATTCATAATTATACTTTAGTCATGATGTAATTTAATTGTTAAAATAAAGAAAGAAAAAAATATTGTAAAATAAATTGACTTATTAAAGGATGCATTTCATGCTTGGGTAAACGTTCAATAGGTCAAAGCACCCCTTGAGTGCTCTACGATTCTTTTGTTGAGTCAAAGTCAAAGTTTTACGTAAGAGACCTTTCTTAGGGCTTAGTGTATCAGAGAAATAAAATTATTTTATTATGTTATTCCTCCTCCATTAATTCGGCCTCTTCAACAGTCTACTAGTTGGCCTCCAACAAGATGACATGTCGGCCTTAACCAATCGACAAGTCAGCCTATTATTGGACATTCCAACAACTATATAAAGGAATGAACTCGACCCATTGAGAGTGCAAGTTTTGATTTGCAGTTTGGACAAGAACATAAGGTAATGTGAGGGAATTATGTCAAGCCACAAAATCATAATATTGAACATAGATTGCAAGGGCTGAGAATGCTAGCCAGATATCAAGGATAATAGTTGCAGAATGGTAATTGCAGAGATCAAGTATGAGTGTTGCAGGAATAAAGAAGGCCGAGAGTTGCAGGAGCAAAGTAGGTCAAGAACCGTAGGAGTAAAGAATGTCGAGAGTTGTAGAAGCATAGAGAGCTGAGAATTTCAAAAGTAAGTAAGGAGACAGAAGTTTGCAAGAAGATAAGGAGACCAAAAACTTAGATGGCATGATATAATTTGTCTTCATGGGAGGTTGAGTTGATGGGTGGAGGAAAATTTATGTCATGGTCAAAATAGGTCTTAGTCTATCTTAACTTGATCTAATTCTACTAAAGGAAGAGTTTGACTCGGTTTTCTCCTAGATAGGGGTTTTGTCCTGGTTGAGTGCCTACGTCTTGTGTCGCTTGTTATGATTTTATTTGTTTGGAATTTTTCTTGATGAAAGGAACATAATAAAATTAAAATAAGAACTAATAAGAAGAAAAGAGAAAACACAAGAAAATATCAAAATCTAAATGAAACCTGCCCAAGGAATATAATCTATGTAATGCCCTAGATTTCTTAACATGGTATTAAAGCTTGGTTCATTTACTTAAGGGCATACAAAATACCGCAAGGGCTACAAGTCTTGGCAAAGAAATCTGGTCATCTAGGACCGAGCTCCTAGAAAGAAGGAAATCTAAAATCCGAGCACACATTTTTTCTTGAATTGTTTCACAATTATTCAAAAGTATATCATCGCCACTATGCTCGTTCCTAACTCATCAAATTCAATGATTTGTTTCCCACTAACTTATGCTTCTTATGGTTATTCTACCCACAAAATCTTTTGTTCCAAAAGATTGTCCTTTTTCCCTGATTTCATATCCTTTTTATGGTTTTACCCCTTTTTCTTTTATGGTTTTCTTTTGAGAAAACCTCATTCATGCTTAAGGAATTGATTGCTCCTTTTCCCTAAGATTTAATTTTTTTTTACCCTTCAAACTATTCCCTTGAGTATCATCAAGGTGTTCCTCTCGCTCCCCTGTGCCTTGAACAAATTGATTCCCAAGAAAAAAATTGCTCCTAGGTCTCCCCTCTTTGTTCTAATTCATGTAAAATTAAAATCTTTACCAACCCAGAATGGTACATGCTTCATTTAGGGTTCTTAGGTTTTTTCTATATTTCTTTTTCCATTTTAGTCAAACTATTAAGCACGTAAAAAGGAAGGTTAAGTTAAATGTTTTGTTACCTTAAATGCGCATTAGCAATTTGAGATTACAGAAGAAAACTAGTCCATAACAACCCTCACAAGTTAAATATTTTTGGATGATGAATAGGGTATCACACCATTTCTTCTTGAATAATCCTCTGGGAATCCATTTCATGTAATTTGTTGCTTCTTCAAGTTTCTTAAGCAAATACTTCCAACTGATATAATCCATTTCCAGTGTTTTAACCACTTTTCACCCTCTAGTGGTAATTTCATTACTTTTGTTATGAAATATTCTATTATTCTGAGTTACATATCCCTAACTTGAGTTTCAATTCAATTGTAGGTCTCAACGGATTCTCATGTGACAACTTCATTACCCCCACTAAACTTATGTAAAAATGGAAACCAACCAGTTTGTGAAAACACATTTCACATTTTGGGTAAGCTTATGAAATCTCAACCCCATCCAATTCACTTATAATTACAACACCCATAACTCAGAACAAGTGATACACACACAGAATTGAAAACTCATTTCTTTGATTTGTATCAATTAATGGAACTAATGGACTGTGAAAGGTCTTTATCATTTGAACTATGGTGTATAAATATATGCATGTTGCCAATTGTGCCTTGTTAGATTTGTTGGCGTTTGGCCCAAAAATGGATCCAAAACGCTCCCAAAGTCTCCAAAGTTTGCTTAAAATCACGCAAATGGATCCAAATATGCACCAAAACACTCCCTAAGTCTTCAAAAGTGCTTAAGATCATCCAAAGATTGAAACAAGAAAGGGAGGAAAGCCCTTGGAAGGGAAGAAATGCACTATCGGGAGGCAAAAAAAATGCATTTAAACAGTAAAAAACCCTTATCGCAGGTTTAAAACTCAAGAATGCACAACAGCCATTAGATCTGGCCGATCAACGGCCCAGATCTAAGCGACAAATCACAAATCGGCAGTCACAGGTGGTGGCAATCGGCGCAGGACACTGCCAATCAGCAATCGCCGATGATCAGATTGGCGAGTCGCCTTGGCGGAGGTATCTGCGTAGGTTGTGTGGAATGAGTGAGCGCGATCGACGATTCAATTTGGACCGTCGATCACGCGTGCAAATCGACGACCCACATCGCATCGGTAGATCACTATTGGCGTAAACCATGGGGCAGGGCCTTTGCATATACATATGGGCGGCCCGATAGCTGGACCTGACGGCAATATAAATGATGTTTCATAAGATTTTAGGTCCGCGCCAAGGCCCATTTTCAATGCATTTTGTGTATTTTCGTTGTTTAAATGAAATACAAAGGAAGCCTGGGGCAGTGCGATAGCGATGGAACCTGGACTTGATGGGTTTCCTGAATGAAAATATAGCATATTTGAAATCCGTGGAAAGCCATTTTTCAATGTTTTTGCGCAGTTTTTATGTATTTACAAAATATAAAGGGAATCATGCAACAACGACCCAAGGGCGGACTCGATAGATAAGAAAACCATGTTTAAGGACTTTTTAAGGTCCAGAAAAGCAGAAATGGGCGGGTTTTTTGCTATATGCAGTGTTTTCTGTATATAATAGAAAAACAGTCATTTATAAATGTTTAAGGGATTACACAGGCCCGAAGACCCTTTCCATTATCTAACAGAGGTCGGGAGACAGGGACAGAGGCCAGAAGGGGAATAGAAAGAGCCATAGCACGCGTAGCTCACCCCCAAACCGACAAAGCAGTCATGGAGCAGCGAGTGCAACACAACACACACAGCCACAACAACAAACGATCATGGAGCATCAATAGACAGTGCAACTCATCCATAACAACAGAATCAATTGAGGGGCATCTCTGGCACGAGAGAGCTCACAGACAGCACACAAGCTACCCAAAATATCTTAATGCGGTTGTTCTTCTGTCAGAAGAAGGAACCTTCGAACCCATGCTTGCCTAGAGGGCATCAAAAATGTTAACAAGACAGATCAGATAGATTAAGACCTCTCTAGCCTCAGAAGGCTTGAGAGCATTGTAAAAATCTACAAATATCTTAAAGAAAGATGTAATACAGGTTCAACTTCTGGAGATTGTTCCTCCTCTGTTCCTTCAAGCTTCTCATCTTCATTTCTAGCAATATAAACTTCTTTTGCTATTATATGTTCAATATTCCATTTTCTCTTATGTTCTAATCTTGCACTTGAACAGTTTGTTCATGTTTTCTTTTGTGTCTAAGGCCAGATAACTGTCATCTTATCTCTGCTTTGATGAATTCGATTTGCAAGCTTCTTTATTGCTTGTAGCTAGCCATTCATATGTGGTCATATATGCATCTACTGGTACAGTCAGTATTCTCTTTTGTTGTCTGTAGATTGCCATTCATTTATGTTTATGTATGCAATCTGCTGGTACAGTCAGTATTCTCCATCTATCCATTGAATCTATAAATTATTGAGCATTAGTGGTCTAAAGCCTTGTATTGGTGAGAGTGTTCATGCATGTCTTGAGTGAAAATAGCGTTGAAATGGTTATCTGACTTGATCCAAACCATCATTTATTCCAATAGTTCTGAGAATAATATTGAAGATTATATGTTACCAGGCATCTCCGAGCTGTAACCTAGGAGAGTTTCCTAAAGTGATAACATTCCTAATACATAAATTAGTAGGTGAATTGAGAACATGGGAATACACAATTGTCAACTTTTTGAAATTATTTCAAATTGAAACACTTGCCATTACCATTACATGTGGTTGATAAAGGATCAAATTCAATCACCATGACATGATACAGTATCGAAAAATTAAATCTAAGTGACATGCTAAGTGAGGATGGAATATATATGAAGACTTATCATGATAGGAAATGGAGTCTCAGGGACATGTGAACATAAGAATAAAAGGTTTTTTTTATACAATTGTACCATAGAATAACAATTTAATGTTAAAAATTGGTATCTGGAAGCTTGTTGAGTGTTTTGGCAGATTGTTGAATGTGTTGTCATTATTGTCAAACTCAAGGGGAGAATGTTGAGTTTTCATGATGTCATTGATGTCATAATTGCTTTGAGTATCCATTCTAACTACTCATTGTCATGGATGAAGTCAGTTTGTGTATTCTATCTTTACAGACATTTTTCCTCTTGTTGCTTTACTCAAAATAGCATGAAACGTGTCCACTTAGATAGCCCTTTCAAAGACCTTTACAACAGTATATGGAACTTTTCTAACTCCTAAGGAACGAAGAGAAAATGGGTTCGAAATGGACAGACTAAAATGGGGGATAAAAGAAAAATTTGTGTTGTTACATCAAGTTATGTGGGCAGATAGATGATAGGAGGGGGCCCATGTCCATCCAAATGTTAATGGAGAGGTACCCCCCACGGTGGAAACCATAATGGTTTATCGACCAACTAAGTGGAAACAAGTGAATGGTTGCATTCCCCTTGCTCCATACAAAAACCAAGAAGAGTCCCCCTACGATACTAGAGGTTTCTTAGACTAAGTGGCATGCGAGCCGCTCATCAAATTGGCACCAATAACTCAAGACACAAGCTTGGGACACAACGTCAAAAACTAATGGGAAGTGAACTGGAAAGTTGTTGGTCACAGTGCCCGGCTGCAAGGGGCTTGGAAATAAGTACCAAGGGGTCCATTGGACAACCCAATTTAAACATTTTGCAAATAACAACGAACTTGGACGGTGAGCGATAGGTCGACACAGGTGTATGACTTGGAGTACACGTGGAATTTTGATGATGTGGTGTCTTGTAAGAGGTGAGATATGGTAGGTGATTTCAACACTTTTAACAGGCCAAATGGAAAGTTGGTGAATGGCACTTGGTAGGCACATGTGTGCAGTTGGATAAGCGGCAAGTTCTTATTGACATCGACAGGTAACATGTAATATATCATGGCAAGTGCGGACATAGGAGGTCCCATGTTGGGATACCATGGTATCAAGCACCAAATACCCTATTGATGAAATGCTTCGTAAATCCTTTGATATTTGATATGACATGGAAGGTGTAGGTCTCAAGATGGGGTCCACTGCCACATCAATTCACATTGGATCAATCAGGACTTGCCACACTATCCTCGTGTGGGACCTACCCCTTCCATGTCATATCAAATATTGTCCAATTTATGAAGGAGTGCATCAATAGGGTATTTGGTGTCCTGATATGGGACCCCTATGTCCATGTCACCTACCATCAATATACTTCCAATTGAACAGGCATTTTCCTCCTACTGCTTTGTTCAACAAAGCATGAAACATGTCTAGTTAGATAGTCCTCTCAAAGACCTTCCCAACATTTTCAGATGCAAATATCCTTGAGAGGACCATCTAACCAGACACATTTCACACTCTTTTGAACAAAGCAATATGAGGAAAATGCCTTTAAAGATATGTTAATTTTTAGATTGTTCTATGTTGTATCAATTACTTTAGCCCAACTCCACACTTAAATTAGCAATGTTTCCAATTACAATTAATCTTTTCATCCATCAACAGTAATTGAAGATAGAACAATAAATACAATGACAAAGGAGACAATCAACACATCAACAAGAGACACCAAATTTGGTCAAAGACCAGGGTAAAACCCCACATAAAATGTTTAGCATAGAGTACAATGAGCCCAATATAATATCATCTGAAATACAATCCAATAACATTTAGAAACAAGTTTCCAGTGTCATATTATATCAGAGACAACTATTCCAGTCTTCGTTTAGCTATAGATAACTTTGGTCAATGTTAAACTTTAGTCAAACTCCAAGTCGAATGCATGAGGGGTTGTGAATACGACTATAGGATCCCAACCGCTCCCTTGATGCCTGTGTGCTAGCGACTATAGTTAAAACTGCTCTATGACAACCCTCTGACTATAGCCATAAACCCTATATCTACTACGAGCCTTAGACCTTGAAATCTCATACCTTTCCAAACTTCTTTTGTCGACCTTGACTCAAACCTATGTGAACCAATCAATGAGAAGAGGAATATGTTTGGTTGGTGATGTCCAAATGAGCTCTAGGTCACTTAAATGTATAGGCTTCCGTGGGTGTCTAACAATGTCCATTTTATGTTAAGGCTGACCTGTCCAAATGTGCATGTGAGGGTATATAAATTCAAAATCCAACTTCGACTTGTCCAAACGAGGTGATATTTAGGTCGATTTTGGTCCTCTCGAAAAGAGGAATTTAATGGCATCATAATATCCATTGTATGAGCTATCCAAGGTGGATTTTTACTGTAGTTTCATATTTTAAGACTCCCTCTCAACTAGGGCAGATTCCACCTCTTAAAATGTGTCCATCTATCAATATGTCATCATGTCATCATATGCCCCATCTCTACTCAACTCTGTCTACTAAAACATTCTCGAATCTAAAGAAGAAGAATCATCAGGGAGCAAAAGCTACCACCCCCTATCCATCGAGCTACTACTCAGAATATTTGTTAGCGGGCTACTACCTGGAATTTCATGGGGGAGCTACTATTACAACCCCATATTGAGTAATAGGTGATGTAGGGGAGCTACTACTCAACCCATCCTATTGCCTACCAATCTTCCCAACAATGACCCTTAAGAGTCATGTGGTAGAACACTGCATCATAATCCTAGCTTGGATGAGATACCTGACTTACCAAGAGGTAAGGATCACACACCTCCAAGCCTCCTCAACCCATTGGCCAAATGGGGAGGGACAATCCCAACAAGCCTAGCTTGTGGGTATGATGCCAACTAGGGTATACTCTACAAAGACCAAGATAGGGTGAGATACTACTCCAACCCTATGGGTAATAGATAGGGGTGAAACCCTATTGTCTAGAGATCCCTCAACCCCAGGAGCCCTCTATCTCAATTCCTCACCCTAGGAGCTCAAACAGGAGGGGAAGATTTGGCTCAATGTCCTCGATCAGTGATGCCCCTTATCAGGAAGGGGCACATCCATCAGTCCATGTTGCCCTCGGAATACCATGAACTTCCCTTTCGATAAAGCCTTGGTGAGAATATCTGCAATCTTCTCATCTGTCGATATGTGATGGTGTCGAACGAGTCCTCTTTGCACCATGTCTCGAATGAAGTGATACCTAATCTCTATGTGCTTGGACTTGTCATGGAATACCTAATCTCCATGTGCCCCTTATCAGGAAGGGGCACATCCATCAGTCCAAGCTGCTCTTGGAATACCATGAACTTTACTTTCAGTAAAGCCTTGGTGAGAATATCTGCAATCTTCTCATCTATCGATATGTGATGGAGTTGAACGGCTCCTCTCTGCACCATGTCTCGAATGAATAATACCTAATCTCTATGTGCTTGGACTTGTCATGGAATATGAGATTCTCTTCCAGATGGATCCCACTCTTGTCGTCACAATATATCATTGTGGTGTCTAGAACCTACTCAAATAGCTCTCCAAAGAGCTTCCTCAACCAAACTGCTTCGCAGTTAGCCATGCTAGCTACAATATACTCTACCTTAGTGGTACTCAATGCTACGGACTTCTACTTCCTGCTCATCCAAGATATCATGGTAGATCCAAGACTAAAACAACATCTAGATGTACTTTTCCTGTCGATAACATGTCCTTCCCGATCAACATTAGTGTATCCATGAAGTTGAACATCTCCAATAGAATATCTTATACCAAGTGTGATCGTCCCATGCAAATATCTCAAAATGTGTTTGGCAATGACACAATGTGCATGGAGAGGCTCGACCGTGAATTGACTCAACATATTCACTACATAGAATATGTTTGGACAAGTGTTCACAAGGAACATCAGAGCCCCAATCAATTCTCTATACTTGGATGGATTCGCCAAATCAGGTCATGTAGCTTCTCCACATAAATTCTTGAATTTCATTTCCATCGGTGTGGTCTGGATTATTCTGTCATTCCAAATCTCTCTAATAGCTTCACAACATATTTTCCTTGTGAAAGGAAAATCTCTCTCAGCCTTTTCCACACCTCAAGGCCTAGAAAGTAGTGCATGAGTCCAAGATCCTTCATCTCAAATTCAGAGGCTAGCTCCCTCTTACAGTCAATCATTAGAGGCTCAATACCTGTCAAGAATAGATCGTCAACATATAAAACCAAAATCAGCAGCATAACTTGAACTATCTTGAAGTAGAGGTTGGGATTAGCATTGCTTTTTGTGAATCTCGGCTTCATCAAATAACTGTCTATGCGAGCGTACCATGCTCTTGGGGCTTTCTTCAAACATTACAATGACTTTTTCAATCTACAGACATTTGTCTTTCGATCCTCTACTTCAAATCATTGTGTTTTCTAAATATACACTTCTTCTTGTAACATGCCATGGAGGATGCAGTCTTTACATCCATCTGATGAAGGGTCCATCCTTGACTTGCGACAAGGGAAACTATCGAATGAATGGTTGTATATCGAGCCACGGGTGAAAATATCATCATAATCTTCTCCCTCTTTCTGTGAGAATCCTCAAGCCACGAACCTTGCCTTGTATTTTTCAATGCTACCATCAACTGCATGCTTGATATTTAATAGCCACTTCGAAGTTACCACAGATTTCCCCTTTGGTCTTGGCACAACATCCCATATGTCATTCTCCATAATTGATTCATATTCTTTAGACATAGCATCTTTCCAAACTTGTTCTTTTACGACTTCTTCAAATGTGGAAGGGTCGGCTTGAATAATAATGCTCATGGCTACAACATATCCTGGTACCTGCATGGCTACTTCCTTTCTCTAAACGATCTTTTAATGAGAACATGTTTCTCATCATCTTATAGAGTGTCACGTAGCCAAAGTGGTCTCTTCCTAGTAGGAGAATCACTTGGAGGAGAATCTAAGAAATCCATAGGCTCCATGGGATCATAAAAAATATCAGTCTCCGATTTGGGCACGGAAGGACCATCCAAATTATCCATATCACCATTCTTCTCAGGAGGAGGAGGCGGAGGAAGGTCCCTTGCTTTTCCAAGGGCAACATCTTCATCGAATGTAACATCCCTGCTAATTTCAACCTTCCTTTGACCAGGAATATATATTTTGAATGATTTAGAATTTTCACAATATCCAACAAACATACCTTTTCTTCCTGTAGCATCCAATTTGTTCCTTTTGTCCTTTGGCACATGGAAATATACGGGACATCCAAATATGCAGAGACGACTAATGTCGGGATTGACACCTATAAATATTTATTCGGGGGTGTTGTTTTTCGAAGCTTGATGAGGCACCCTATTTTGAACATATACGGCAGCATGTGAAGCTTTGTCCCAAATGAACATAGGAAACTTTTGATCATGAAGCATTGCTTGCGTAGCTTCTACTATATATTTGTTCTTCCTTTCAGCTAGACCATTTTGTCTGGGAGTATATGGCACAATTGTTTCCTTCTTTATACCTTCCTTCTTGTAAAATTCAATGAACACATGACATGTATTCTCCATCATTATCAGACCTGAATATTTTGATCTTCTTCCCTATTTGATTTTCAACCAATGCTTTGAACTCCTTGAATGTTTCAAAGGCTTCATCCTTATTCTTTAAATAATATATCCATGTACTCCTTGAAAAATCATCATTGAATGTGATGTGTTAGAGATAAACACTAATAGAGTGCACGGGCATCAAAACACATATCTCATAATTAATGAGATGGAGGATGGTAGTGGTCCTATTCTCGCTAGAGGGGATGGTACCCTTTTCATCCTCCCACTTGCACAACCTGGACATACTCCATCTTGTTGAGCTTGAACCTTTAGAATCCCTGAGACACATTTCTCCAATTTCAGAAGAGCATCATAATGTAGATGAGCCAATCTTCGGTGCCATAATTCACTTAGATTATTAGTATTATGAACCATTGCTAGTATTGGTCTCCAAGTGACCCTGTAGAGTCCTTCATATCTCGATCCCAATGTGAATGCATTTCTCATAGGTGATCCAATAGGCCAAGAAATAAATTTTCCCTTGATGAAGGAAATGCTCATACCATTGTCTACCAAAGTGGATATTGATACCAAATTCTTCTTTAACCCGGGAACATACATCACATCATGTAGTAAAATAGATTCGCCAGAATTCAAATGAAATTTGACTAACCCAAAACCTTTAACTGGATGAGTGGAGTTGTCTCCAAGAATGATTTTCAAATTTGACTCCCATTCTACCAAATTAGAGAGAAATTCCTTATAACCAGAGAAGTGATGAGTGACCGCACTATCAACCAACCAACTATCCCAGGAATCTGGAGGAGATGAACTAGTAAGGGTAGAAATAAGAATATATTCAGATTGATTTGCACCATTACTTTCATACTTGAAGAATTTTGACTTCTTTTGAGGACGACGATATTCTTCATGGTCACTTGGAGCATCTCTTCTTATTCTTTCATCTCTTCCATAGTGGTCATTTCTTCGATCATCTCTTCTTCTTTGGTCATTGAACCTATTGTTGTTGCTTCTAGTATTATAGTGTGGCCCATTATTCTTCTCGGGGCATTATCAAGCATATTGGCCTTTCTTATGATAATTATAGCATTCGATGTTCACATATTCCTTTCTTCTACTTGGATTTAGAGGAGGAGCCTTTCTTGATGGTCCTCCTTTCCCTTTCTTATTCTTTTTATCATGAGCGATGAATGCAGCAAGCTCTCCCTCTTCATGCTTTTGAATCCTTCCTATTGATATCATCCTTGACTCATCTTAAGTGATATTTCCAACAATTTCATCAAATGACGGGAAGACATTGTTTTTGCTTATGGCAGTGATGAAGGTTTCCCAAATAGGAGGGAGAAATCTTAGAGTCGCGATCACCAATTCCCTGCCAGACACAGATTCTCCAACTCCTTGTAATTGATCATTAATATGAGATATCCTCATTATGTAGGATTGCACAAATTCTCCTTTATTCATCTTGTTGTCTTTGAGTTGATATTTTAAGAAGATAATTTCATTCAAATTGTTGACTTCATACATACCAGTTATCTTATCATACATGTCTGTAGACCTTCTCAAGTTTCCAACATATGCAAGTAAATTATCTTGTAAACCATCATCTATAATTTGATTTTCTTTTAACTCACCTTTCTTATGCTTGTTTTTGACAGCAGCGGAAGCATTCTTTGAAGGCTCAGGTACTTTTCCTTGAATGTAGTCCAAAACATCATTGTTATCAACTATGATCTCCAACCTGACTTTCCATGCAGCAAAATTGGATGAGTCGCCCAACTTCTCATCACTCTTGAAGAAGGAAGTCATCTTGACTTTGACTAGATCATCTCTTTAAACTTTCCAAATATGATTGCTTCAAAGCTTGTCTCCTTTTGGGCTTGTCCTTCACAACCATGTTAATTTTTAGATTCTATGTTTTATCAATTACTTTATCCCAATTCCACACTTCAATTAGCAATGTTTCCAATTATAATTAATACTTTTTTTCATCAATAATAATTGAATATAGAACAATAAATGCAATGACAAAGGAGGCAATCAACACATCAAGAGACACCAAATTTGGTCAAAGACCAGGGAAAATCCCCACTAGGGGGAAAAGCCTTTGAAATTCTTCTTCTATTAGATTGTCATAAAATGTTAAGCAGAGAGTACAATGAGCCCAATACAATATCATAAGAAATACAACCCAATAACATTCAGAAAAAATTTCCAGTGTCAGATTATATCAGAGACAACTTCTATAGTCTTCGATCAATTGTAGATAGCTTCGGTGAATGGTCAACTTTAGTCAAACTCCCAGTCGCATGCATGAGGGGATGTGAGAGCGAGTATAGGATCCCAGTCGCTCCCTTGATGCCTATGTGCTAGCGACTATAGCCGAAACTACTCTGTGATAAACCTGTGACTATAACCCGGAGTAACAATATTTTCCCTTTGATAATGTCTTTAGTTGTTTCTGATGACCAATCATGTGTGTAGATTCACCACTATTGATTACACAAATGTTCTCGTATGGGAATGTGCCAATGAGTGTTGAGAAGAGTCCTTCATCCTTTATCTTGGTTACTTCCTTATTTGTAGTGGATATAAAATTCCATGCTTCCTTGATGCCTTTCTTGAGATGGCTTGCTACCTTCGAACACTTCTTAAAGAGCTTCCTCAATGTAGTAGAGATCTTCATAATGCCCTTAGCCAACCTTAGCCCTGATACCATGTTGAGAAATTTATAGGGCAATGATTACAATGATTTCTCTTTACTTGATAACTGCTTGTGATGTCTTTTTACTTATTAGATTTGTTACTTATTATTATATGTGTGTATCATCAAACAACTACAAAAAACAAGAAGAACAAGAACACAAAATATAGGCTGCAAGTCAAGGTCAAAACCTCTCCACTTGAGAGGAAAACCCGCAAATCTCTTCTCTTCCTTATAAATTCTTCAATTGATGAATTCCAAGACCTTAAGACTGACTCCAATACCCTCCAAGACCAAGACCAACCTCTCCAGATGATGTGCTAACCTTGATCCAGTCAAACCCAGTCAAATCTCTTCCAGTAGCATCTCCTCGACCTCCATTGCAGATCTGAAATTCCCCCCCAGCAATTGTTGCTACCACACGTGTGAGCTTCGATCCGCCTTTTAAGCCTTCCTTTGACCCTCGCTTTCCTTTCCCTCACTCCTAGAGCTTGAGGAATTCAGGCAACAGATGGAATTGTTGAAATATTTTGTTTGTTCATAGGATGTTCGGGCACAAGAATTCAGGTTCGGGCACAAGGATTCAGGTTTGGGGAACATCTGCTCGAGATAAAGGTAGACGATATCTACTTTCTGACAGGTTTATCCAAAAGAGGTGCCCCCGTCTCTCTCCTAGGTGGGAGAAGTGGTGGGGAGACAGTGAAATATTATATCGCTACCTATTGTAGACCTCGAGCCCAACCAACTAGGGATGGAAATATCAACATAAAATATGTAACCCAATTACCTTTGAGAACGATCTTGTTCATTATCATGAGATTGGCAGGTAGCTCAACACTTCACATCGTAAGTAGATCGTACATGCACTACGAGGTGGAGTGTCTAGAGCCAACAATCTTCAACTGGAGTGAGGGATTTTTGGTCAATATGAAAGAACAACTGACTAAAGCAAGAGAGGGGAAGTTAAAGAACTTCAACTATGGTTTGATCTTAGTCTCTTTTGCTCTAAAACAGGTGCCACTACTTCAGCCTCAACAAATTATACTCGAGCCTAACGATTGAGGGCCCCACGGATGAGGAGGTGGATACATCATATGGCCCGACATGCAGGTCCATCAGCAATCAACTTCTCACCGGCCTTCTTTGGGTGGTTGCGTAGACAATTCATAATGATTAATGACTATCTTTACGTAGGGATGGATTTTCATGATGATACCGAGCTCGTGTTTCCTAAGGGTGAGCAATAGGATGCTCCAGGTAAAATATTTTGACCATTAAGTTTTTGAAAGTTTTACAATTTCTTTTGTGTTTTTCGATGTTTCCTCTAACTAAACTATTGATGTTTTCATGTAGATATTGGATCAGTTCTACTAGTGGGTGCTTCTTATCTCCGTTGAACGTAGCGACAACCACATGAGGAGGAAGTGGAACCAGTATAGGTCGATGCAGTAGGACAAGATGCGCTACGAGAACTTGAGGTAGCTAAGATCCTACCAGAGGTGGAGCGCCACATGGAGGGATTGACACACGGGATTGATGAGACTGTGGTCGATCATATTCCGATGCAACTTCAGCAATACACTACTCGGATGCCTAGCCATATTGGTCGATTATTGCGCAAGATAGCTCGTGTAGTGTCATTATATCATGAGCACCATTGACTTGTATACTTAGATCTCTGCATGTAGTTTTTCATATGGGCGATTTAGCCATATGTGTCACAGGGCATAATTTTTTGTAAAACCAAACTTTAGATATATATAAATAAATAAATATATATGTATATATATACTTTAGATATATATAAATATATAAATAAATAAATATATATATATATATATCTATATATATATATGTATATGTACATATATATATATACATATAGATATATATAACATATATATATATATATATGTACATATATATATATATAGATATACATATATATATATATAGATATACATATATATATATATATATATATATATATATATATATATATATATATACATATACATATATATATATATGTACATATACATATATCTATATATATATGTATATACATATATATATATATATATATATATATATATATATATATATATATATATATATATATATAGTTTTCTCAATGTTTCCTAGTTTCTATTATGCTTTCAATATGATGTGTTGTGAATTGAAGCTTATTTCCATTCGTTGCAAATGTTTGTCTAAAACGTAATCAAAATGTATTTCCAGAAGATGCACTCTGAAAACCATGGGAAGGATGGCGAGATTTCTCACTGAATAGATATTAGAAAGTTGTAATACTACGAATTGTGAGTCAACCCTAAAGACTAAACAACATATACCATGTAAAATAACATCAGATTGTAGCTCCAACGCTGCATTATACTCAACAATGTTGTTAGTAGAGCGATCAATTCAAATCCCTTGCATACTCACTAGCTTGCCATTTGGTGCAAAGATAGCCCATGTTTCGGAAGATAGGTTTTGAGTACTACGACTAGCACCATCGACATAACCAATATATGGTTCGAGAGAGGTTGACATCCACAAACCAAACGTAAAAGGAATCAACAGAAACCGTGGAAAACTCTGAAAAACACACTGCAAACACACTTAACAAACCTATAGACAGTATGTACACAGTGTACTACACATGAGATCAAGCATAGAATTTTTTGAGGTACAACCCATTCCAAGGTTGTGGCAGTGGAACTCCATCTAAGTCTACTAACTCATAAGCCCCTTTTATAAGAACTCGCTTGACAATGTATGGAGAAATAATGACTCGTCAAGGATGGAATATTCGTATATAGATTTTGAATCAGGGGAAGGGAGATCACACATTAGCTCTGCTAAAAACTAGGCATTTATTTGATTTGGACTTGATGAACTCTAAGTTGAACTCTTGGAGAGTAACTATCCACTTAGAGTACTTTCCCCCCAACAATTGACGTGACAATATATATGTCATAGGGTTGCAATCTGAAATGATCGTAGTTTTCGGAAGCAAGATGTAATGGAGAAATCCTTGTATGGCTTGAACGACTGTCAAAGCCAACTTTTCTATGTGAGTATATATGATTTCAATATCATTAAGGTTCTGACTCAGATAATAAATGGGATGTTCAGTCCCTATATCATCTTCTTGGGCCAATACCATTGCTATAGTAGAAATGGAAACAACAGGTTACAGGAAATAATTGCACTGATAGTCAGGGGGTATAAAAAATATGACTGATCTAATACATCTTTCAGGGCATCAAACTCTTTCTAAGCAATGTCGTCCCAATCGAAGGCAACCCCTTTTTCAGCAAGTGAGTGAATCCTTTGGTCATCTCAACGTAATTGGGAACGAACCTCTGTAGGAAGTTAGCTTTCCCTTGGAGTGTTTGTAACTGAACAAGAGAAGAAGGTGCAGGAAAGTCAACGATTGCCTGCCCTTTCAAAGGATCAATACGAATTCCTTGTTTTGAAATGGAAAAGCCCAGGAGTCGACAAGAACTGACACAGAACACACATTTGTATGGGTTAAGTCAAATGTTGTAATGTCTATAATGGAGGAAAATATCCCTTGAATGCATCGGATGATCAACCCGACCTTTGGAATGAGCAGGGAGATCCTCTAAATAGGGTTGCATGATATGTTTAATATCATGGAAAGCGTAATCCATAGCATGCTGAAACATGGCCCCATCATTCTTCAAACTGAATGGGAGCTTTCGATAAGAAAAATTACCCCAGGGACAAATAAATTCGGTCTTAGGTTAGTCTGTTGGGAGAATGTTGATTTGATTATAGCCCAATAATCCATCCATGAATGAATAAATCTCACAGCTAGCGTAGTCATCAACAATCTAGTCAATAAACGAGGCCAGATAGTTGTCCTTGGACAAGCACGATTCACGTCTTGGTAATCGACACATACTCAAATCATGCCTTGTTTCTTCATGACAAGGACACGGTTCAATACCCAATCAATTAAAGGATCGAGGTATATGAAACCATCTCGAAGAATATTTTCAACTTTAGCCTTAATCCCGATAGCCTTCTTGGGATGGACCAGACATAGGCATCACCGAACGGGTTTGGCATCAAAATACGTTTTAATCTAGTGCACTATGATATTTGGGTCGATGCCTGACATTTATTCATAAGTCTAGGCAAAGACATCCTGAAACTCACGAAAAATGGCTCTATAAATCTCGATCTCAAATGGAGAAAAAGATGCTCCAATGTATGATTTTTCAACTATTCCTAGTTTGATCGAAATACCGAGAGGTATGGCCTCCTCGATATTCGAAAGCTTATTTTCAGAGTCAACCTCATGAATGGAGATGAAATTCGTAAAAGGCTCGATAAGATTAGGCAAATATACATCACAAAGGTTATCCTTTATGGAATATGGTAAGGAGGAATGGTGGTGATATTTGTCCCACAGCCTGTGATTTGGCATCATGATCTCCATGATAATCTCATCAGTGGAGAATACGCAAGAGAAAGGATCAAAAGATGTTCCATAATCCAGTGATCAATCTACCCAATTAATTGAAGAGAATGTGGAATTCGCATAAGCCAAATCGATGGCTTCGTAATCTAGCTCAACAGGGCTAAGCGACATTCGATGGCCAAAACTTTGGATGTTAGTTTCATCAGGTACAATCCAGGGATCAGTGAGGATAGTAGAATATTATATCATGTTGATATAAGCAATCGAAGATGAGTTGTCGGGAAGGACAGGAGAGGGGAGTGAAAAGGTTCCCATAAGTGAAGAATCCTTGAATAATCCAACTCCAACATGCTCATAGGAATGTAGAGATTCTCCTATAGGAGGGACACTTCCAGTAACATGAGAATCAGAGGTGAAAAAGGTGAGTTGATCTATGGCTACAATCTCGCCTTTATGAGGAAAGGCGATCATACATAAGTAAGTAGAAACGACAGCAGCCATGGTGTAAGACCATGTACTTCCTAGTAGAACATTATAATTGAGAGGTTCATCAATAACTTCGACTTCAATGGAAACGGTTTTGCCCCCGAGTTCTACTTGGAGGGAACCTTAGGATCCCACAAGTTTTGTAAGTTCTTCCATTGAAAGCTTTCAATGTGGTGGTTAATTGACTCAGTTGAGGCAAACCAATCACCTTCCAACAAGACAAGGACATAATGCAGGTAGAGGCTCCCTCGTCCATAATATAGCGATGACTTTTCTTTCCACAGACGACGACTTGGATTATAAAGGCCAATTGAACTGGAAGTCGAGGGGTATATTTTTCATGAGAGAAAACCACTAGGTTGGAATCCGATGGATCCACACATCCTATAACTGATAACAAGGCCTTCTTTTGGACAGTGTAGTTTTGCAACATCTTAAGAGTTGACATAGCTTATGGAGACTGAGCGAAGTCTTAAACTACGTTATAATTTTGGGTAGCTCTTGACTGAGGGCTGAAAGTAGACTTATGAATAATGCCCTTCGAAGGCTTGATAGTCAATTCTGCAGGAACTAGAGGTGGAGTAGGATCAGATGAAGGTGATGCCGAACTGGCAAATTGATCAGTAGCTTGATTGTTCGGTGGATTTGAATTACCATAGTCCTTGTTCCAAGCGACCACCATAACATCAGATTTCAACTTTTTGGAGGAAAGCATCAAAACTGTGTTAGAAGAAGAAGGGTCCCAGTCAACCATATGATTCTCCTGATTTGGAAACGGATTGGTCAACACAGAGGGAGAAATGGAAGATTTAAGAAACTGATTCACTTCAACATGATGCAGACAATCACGTGTAAAGTGATCATTGTTGTAAATTAACCATTAGTATCGAGGCTTATGTTTCTCATCGGAGGACTGATTTGTTTGTATATCCTCTGGAGAGGGGTCTTTATTCTTCTTATCTTTAGCTTTCTTTTTGCTTCCAAGTTTATGTTGAGACTTGCCTTTATCAGATGAAACAACATTGATCTCAGAAGTAGAAGCCGCAAGAGGATGGAATTGAGGGTTTTAAGTAGATGCGGTAAGAGCAATACCTGATTGTTTACTCGCCGACTACGAACTAGGAGAATCAATCATGCCATCAGTGGCATGAGATTCTTTACCAGGTGGAGGAGGAATAATATTCAAAGGTCTCAGAGTGTTTGGCATCTTATCATAGAGCGTGCCCGATTGGGTATAAACAAGGTCCAAATAATGCGCACAAGCGATAACTTTCTCTTCGGTGACAACTCCACCTTTAGCCACATATTCTGTTATAGGAGCTAATAGAGATTTAACAAACCATTCCGCTGACAATTGATCAGGAACATAAGTCTTGAATAACCGGCGACGACGCCTCCACTCATGAATGTGATCTGAGATGTGAGTGGAATCTAATTGTTTAAAGTTGGTCAAGAGTTCCGTTCCAGTTTCATATCTGATGGGTAACTGGAAATGCATGAGGAAGGTGGTGGCTAAAGTGCTGAAATCATGAAACGAAGCTCTAGGTAATTCAATATACCATTTAGCTGCGGTACCTGTAAGCATTCGTTGGAAAAGACGAAGTCGAATGGAATCATCATTAAGGGAGTTCGAAGAACACCATAGATGATATGTCATAATGTGCATCGACAGGTCTTCTCCTAGATTCCCATTGAATTTTGGGATATCATAAGGCAATTTAGTGGGAATAATCAACCACCATGGTGAATGAGCAATGGGGTTATTAGTGAGCCGATTTAAGTCTGGCAATTTGAGAGTATCCACAGAAGGCAATTATCAGTTAAAATCCGGAGGAGGATGCCCAGGATATGAAGGAATAGCTTGAGAAACATGCACTTTCATCCTTGGATAAGGAGGGTTCTGATGATAAGGAACTTGGGTACCAAGATAGGGAGGATTTTGATAACCGATATACAAGTGACCTTGTTGTCTAGCCCCAGGGTGATGATAAAGCTGCTGGAATGGTTGGGTTTGAGATTTTTGGCCTTGAAAAGGCGCTTGAGGAATACCTTGACATGGTCCATACTGCTGTCTGATGGGGGTTTGGATTGTCCCATGGTAAGGTGAGTTTAATTGGGACTGCACCATACTATGAATAATCTAACCTATTGAGAATTAAGGAGTACCATGTCCAAGCGATTGAGAGTGTAAGGTACCTTGTACAGGCTGAGTAAGCGGGACCTCGGAAGTACCAGATACCGATGAAAAAGGTTAGGTTATGATGCAACGATAGCCTGTAAAGGTTGGCTCACATGTATTTGAGCTTGTTGGGGTGCTGATGGGTGGATAGGAATTTGAGATGAAGATGGTGCAGGTTGAGCATTCAACAATCGATCCCTAAATGAACCATATTGAACAGGAAAGTAGGTTGCCAAACATTGGAAGCCATTCCGGGATAAGGAGGACTATGATAAGGTCGATTACCAATTTGAGGTATACCAACAATAGGTGCCCCCCCCTGTCAACAAAGGAGGGGATGATGAAGGAAACTGTGATCCGGATGGAGGGTACCCAACATAAGAAGAGTTAGGTTGTTGAAGGTAGCCTTGCCCACTGATATAAATGCCAACCTGCTGCTCGATCATGGGTGTAGGGGAGGAAGAGGAGCAGACTGAGTGGCACTCATAAGACAAGAACCAAATTTTATTCCTGAATGAGATGAAATGGGAGATGTCCAAAGACTAAAAGATGCACCAGAAAATGTAACAGATAGAGACTAATAACCAAGTGGGACGAACAGGCCACCACACAAATGTGTTTCTGGTGATGTTGCAAACATAGATGAGGAAGCCACATTCGATGCCTCAACCATAGTGGTGGAAAAAAATGGAATGGTCAGATCATTTCCAGACATGGTTAAAGATCCCAATGAATATTGCTACAAGAAATTCGCGGGTAAGTCCAAAGAATTAGGCAAAGGAGTTTGTATCGGAGCCTAAAGAGGTGGAAGAGGATCGATCTGATAAAAATGGAGTCCTTCACAATGAACATGAGTAGAAGGACGAGGCTCCTCTTGTGGGATCTCTTCAATGCTCGCAAGTCTGTGTGGAAAAGGTTCACCGTCAAGTCCAAGATATATAGGTTTTGACTAAGACAAAGGAAGAGAAGAGGAAGGCCCTGAAGTAACAGGTGAAGACGGCTGAGGCTCCTTAGGTTCAACAACCTTAGGAATCAACATGTCTGACTCAAGAAGGTCGGGTTCAGTGACCTCATGAAACAAGGTTTTAGGGACTTCTGTTTCAATTGTGTTTGTGTCACCATCAAGAGTATATGTAATCTCGGGCTCGAAACTCAAATGGACAGATGATTCTAGTGGATCAATATCAAGAGGAGGGCTAGAACTAGTCCCAGAAGTTCCCAATTTGGTAGTCCGTGTGTTCTTATGCTTTTGACGATGGCTAGGAATAGGCTTTGGTGGAAGAGGATGCTTATTTTGCATTCTACCCGAATGATGGGGTGGGGGATTTTGTTCTTCCATGTTGGATAATAAATTTTATTAACACAAAAATAAATAAATCAAAAAGAGGGTAATCTAGGCATAAAGGATTACCAAGCAACTGTGAACTGCAATATACACCTTGGTGAACCAAGGACTTAACGTATGACAACCAATCTCCCCGAATGTTGTGTTCAGTGTATCACGATTTACAAGGCGGACGACTTAGTTACCAATTGATGGATAACAACCCATAGGGGACTCCCAAAATATACTCGAATGTATGTGGGAGTACAATCTGTAGTAGTGTTGTCTAATGCATAATCGTTCGACAAGAACGTTCCCATATACTTTACGTGCATGGAGCATCATCCAATATACCTAAAGGTACGTGGAGAATGATCCTATACAATCACATACATGGAACGAGATTTCACCCACGGGATATAACGCTGGAAAACAACGAAAAATCCTACGTTTAATGACGTCGGAACACATATCTAGCCTAGACCTATAAATGTTTGTGTTAATGTTGTTGAAAATAATACTGAGAGGGGGGGTGAATCAGTATTATCAAATTCTTTTCAATAAATCTTCCAGATTTATACTTTAAATTATTCTTCAGATATAATAATGAGCAAGAACGAAAAACATATAATCACACCAAAGAACACCAGATATAAGGTGGAAACCCAATGTGGGTGAAAACCACCTGCTGCAATATGTCTCTATCTTCTTTCAATTAGAAACTTCTTTTACAATGATTTTGTATTGGTGCAGTCCTTTACAAGTACGCAGGCTGCAACCTACAGAGAGCTACAACCCTCTCTCGTTTTCTAGTCTCTCCTGGAAGGGAGCTACAACCCCCTTAGCTCTTCTACTTCTTTAAGGACCACGTTTCATTAATTTTCAGACTGGATCCAAGAAGATCAAATAGTCATCAAGTACATGTAAATCAACCAATCTCCTTATACAATCAACCAATGAATCACCCAACTTCTCAGAATGTTGTAAACAGAAAAGTAATACCAGTAATCTAAACCCAGAACTCTGCAGCAATAGATAAAAGGCAGTCAATAATTATTTCAAAAGGGGTCCGCAACTTTACTAATAACAGCCTGCGGATATCCGCAGTTCTTCCGTGCCTAGTCTACGCCGATCCGCACTGATCCTTCTTGTGCTCTGCGTACCTCCGCACTTAGCCCTTCTGCTGACTGCGTACCTCTGCCCAGATCCGCACCTGCATTGTCTGCCTGACAGCGCACCTCCGCAACTGCACCTTCTGTCGCACTGCGTACCTCCGCACTTAGCCCTTCTACTGACTGCGTACCTCTGCCCAGATCCGCACCTGCGCTGTCTGCCTGACAGCGCACCTCCGCAACTGCACCTTCTGTCACGCTGCGCACCTCTGCACTTAGCCCTTCTGCTGACTGCGTACTTCTGCCCAGATCCGCACCTGCACTGTTTGCCCGATAGCGCACCTCCGCAACAGAACCTTCTGTCGCGCTGCGTACCTCCGCACCTTCGCCTTCTGTCGCGCTGCGCACCTCCGCACCGTACCTTCCGCTTCCCTGCGTACCTCCGCACCTGAGCTGTGGATCGCCTGCGGACCTCCAAATAGAGCCAAAATTAACAGTCCTCCAATGTACCACAGATTGTTAGATCCACAGATCTGATCACGCACCCAAGAGATCACGACCTACCAACAGATCAACCTTACACTTTTCAGATTTCACCTTGATTTAGATCTAGCTTTTTAAACTGAGTACCCAAAATTTCAGATCTTAAGATATTCAAATTTCACAAGTGTCTAGCCAAGTGATCTCCTTTCCTTTTTATAGGCAACCCCTTATTCACACCATGGGACAAAACCATCGAAAACCAATGCAAGGGATCCAAACCGGGGTTCAATACTTTAGATCCTATACCACGGACCAAAACCATAGGAATCGACGGGCTAAATACCAAGGGCCAAACATAAGAAACCCCACGTGTGCGCGCTTCTCTGCATTGGAGTGAGTGAACTGGGGTCCGCACATTCTGAATGGAGCACCTGCAGATATGTCCGCACTTCTTGGTCGGCGTACCTGCGGGTCCGCAGCTTCTCTTAGGATCACCTACGGGTATCTCATTTCCTATGATTTTGAGAGCCTGAATAGAGATCTGCCACTTGAGTGAGTTGCCATCAAGTACAACACCTGTGCCATAGCGCCAAACCTGAATCATAATGCCAACAAATGTTACAAATTCTTCTTAGGTTGATTCAAACAATTTTACTTTTTATCTTTGATTAAGTTTTAGTTTTTGGCTCACCCCGAATATCACCTAAATATCCTAAAATGAAAATCTCACATGAGAAAATGGAAATCTTTCTCTTTCGATGAAAATCTAGCTAAGGAAGGGAAGAAACAATCAATATGCAACACATAACATGCATCAAACAAGATGCAAGATGCAATTTCCCTTTCAATGTAATTTTTCCTATATCAGTGCACATACAAAACCCTAAATGCCAATGCAAATATTTTTTTTTATTTTTTTTCAACAAACTTAATCTTCGAAATGAAGAAAACTAAGATGCAAATGTTTAATCACTGATTCAAATACACTTTTCAGAATGAGGATTGAAACGACAATTCTTTCAAGCGTTCAATGACCAAACAAAATCAGTTTCCAAGCGACCAAATAATAAGAACAAAGAAAAAGCAAAACCAATTCTTACCAAAGGCAATCAACACAAATGAAAACCAAATGGAGGCTTGAGATAGACCAAAAGACAATCAAGACACATGGAAGGTCAGCTGGAAGTAGGTTGATCAAAGAGACACTCATAGCAAGGGCAAGTTTTGTGCAAAAATAAGGGCCAACTCTAGTGTAAAAGAGGCACTTGTGCTTTGCAATGTAGGCACAGAGAGGGCCTAGGTGAAATGCTCTGTCAAAGGCACAAAGGGTGCGTTGGTCCAGGGATAGAGGATTCCCTCATAAAAATTGCAAAAGATACTCAATGAAATGGCTTCCTAGGTCTGTTCTTGGCTGGGTAAAGCAACAAAGATCTATCAAGGAGGTAATCAAACACAAAGGACAAAGGAACCACCAAGGGAATACATTGATCCCCAGTGGAGTCGCCAATTTGTTATACAAAATTTATGATTAATTTACGATTGCGGACAAAAGTATCTCCCCTAGGTTTGGTGGCTAACCTAGAACAATAGAGAGATAAGGAACCCACTTCTTTAGTTAAAGTAAATAGATGATGAAGAGAAACCTACCTGGACTCTGTCGTGGGCTTCGCTCCTTCTTTAGCTTGAGTTCTCCAATTCCATCTTCGATTACCAAAATTAGAACCTGCACAGTCAAACAACACAAGCCAAGAAACTACAAGATCTATGAAGTATCATCTAAATACTCCATTCAATAGATCAACATGGTATTGAAATATATGAAATAACAACATCACATATAGGAAACAAAGAATTATTTGCATTAATATAAATGGAAGGAGTTTACAACCATAAATAGAGACATATATCTTCTCTTCTCATCATCAAATTTGGGATTGTTGGTGTGATAATGGGTTGAAGTGGCCTGAGTGGAAGAGAAAATAGGTAAGATCATCATAGGTTGTTTTTCCTTATATGTTTGTGCAAGGGAAATCAAAAGCTCTCGTTCAAGGAAATGCTCAGCATGAGACATGACAGATGGAATCTAGGGGGTAAAAACAAGTGGTGGTGTCATCACTCAGAATTTTCCTTAGAAGTTATCAAAAGAAGGAAGAAATCGGGGTAACCACAAACCAATCTTTTAAGTATAGGCTCTAGCCAACCTATGACTCAAAGAGGGCTCTCTCTATATAATTTAGCTTTGTTTCTTATGGGATTTTAGGTTAGTTCTTAGTGTTCCTTAGGGTTTTGGTTTTGATTTGAAGGTTGGGTGGTGGAATTCTTAGAGCAGATGGATAGAGCTAGGTCTTCAAGCCATTGGGCTATGGAGTCAACAAATGGATAGCAGGACTGGACCAATTCATTAAAGGGAATGTTCACAGGGCAGGCTAGCAGAGCAAAATGCAAATCTTTAGGCCTAATGGGTGAAGTAATTCCAACCAGGGTGAAAGGGCACTTAAGAATCCTTAGACCGGGATCAAAATGGAGAACAGAGGATAATCATGAACAAAGGGCAATTAAGAATCCTTTGTTATAGATCACAAGAAATCACCTAAACTAAGGAGCAATCAAGAATTCCTTAACTTAGATTTGTGAAGAAAACACATAATAATGCATAACAATCAAGATAGAGTGCATTTAAGCAATTTCTGAAATATCATTCCATGTTATAACATTTAGATTTTAGAGATACATAAAGATTATGGAAAAAACTTGAAGGAAAACAACATTGAACATGAGAGAATACTTATTTGTATTTCGCTTTACACAAGAATCCTGTAAAATATCTGATCTTTATTCCTTGATCCAGTAAGCCAATCTAGTCATTGATACAATAGAATTTCTGATTTGAGAGAAAAAGTCTATAGAAATGTTTTGGAATCCACCCTACATACTTCAAATTGTGAAGTATTTATACAAAAACTTATTACAAAATATCTCAAAACAACTTGAGATTTATTCTAGGAAATACAAATATCTTCTAGCAATAAGATATAGATAGCTAATGAATTGTTCCTTGTTGTCCCTTTAATTATGGTTGTGCTGGCCTTTATGGTTGAGGTGTAGCCCTTTATGCTACTGATAGTTGTGGCATTTTTACACTGGAGCCTTCTTTAGTTTGATCTTTCATCTGATACTCTTTGTCCCTGCTACTCTTTGACCCTGTTGTGTTGTTTTACCTGTTTTATTCTGTTGCCTTCATTTTTACTACACAGTAACTTTCAATTGTTTATTTATCACAGTAAATCTGTCATTGTCTCCGACCATTCTGCATTTGGTAATTTCACATTTACCATTCTCCTGTAAATCTCATCAACCTTGGTATTTTTAGCAAAATTTGGCTTGGTGAGGAACAAATGTTTTAGCTCATGCTCAAGGAAAAACAAGTTCTCAAATGTGTCATATAATACTTTGCCCGTTGGCAAGGCTTTAATGGATGAAGAGCTGGCTTGTTCCTTAGCCAACTATCTGAGTCTGTTGCCATAGTCCAATTGTGTCATGAGTTTATCATTGATGACCATAGGACTGGGCAGACCCTTTTCCCTCAAAATCTGAAATTTAGCCATGAACCTATCAATGGCTACCTGCATATTGTGGCACTTTTCTTCCAAATTAAGCATAAGGTTCCTTTTAGAAAGGACCTTCATTATTTATAGAATGGTGGCAGTTCTGTCTTCAATGTTCAGCTCATGTAGCTCATATTTGTTTTTGCTATTGAGGAAATGGATGAGTCTATTTGCATCCTCAGGCTTATTTCCCAATTCCTCCTTCACTTTCTAGATAGCTTCAGTAGCTATCTTTACTAACTTTGTTTGCTTAAAAATAACTTGGATTGATGGTCAAATATCATTGATAGAGTCAATGATATTGGCCCACAGCATTTCCTTGGTTTGTCCAAGTGGCTTCTCAAGTGTTAAATCCTTTTCCAGGATTTTGATCCTCTCACCCATTCTCTGGGCCCTTTATGTTTCTTCTTTCTATTTGAGTTGCGCAAGTTTGCATTAAGTGTCCAAACTTGCCACCTTTTCCTTCAATATTTTCATCTCTGTAGCCTGGATAGACATATCTTCCATGGCTTTCACAAGTTCTGCTGCTTTGTCCCCTGGTGTTCATGTTGTTGTAGTAGATTCTGTTGTTACTGGCAATGCTGTTGCAGGTGGAGTTGGGGGTGCCAGTGATGCTGCCAGTGTAGAAGGAACTGTTGTGGATACCGTGGGGATGACAGTTGTGGCCAAGTCACTTTGCTTCGATTGAATTAAAGTGTCCAACTCCTTCTCTGTCTCCTTGATTTGATCATTCAGCGTTAGGACAAAGTCCATGAGCTCTTCATGTCCTTGCTGGGCTTCTAGGACCTCTAATGTTTGTGGATGATGCAGCTGGGGTATCTTTAGCTGCTTCTTGAGTGCAACGATATCATCATTTTTCTTCTTAATTAGCTGCTCTATGGATTTTATATCCTTGGGATCGTGTCCCAATTCAATTACTAAGTCCTCTAAGGACTTTATTCTTGTGTCCTTGGCTTGTGAGGAGGCCTTTTCCAACTGGAATTGTGCAGATATGTTGTTTAAGGAATTCTGTAGTTGGTGGGCAGCTATGGCCTTTCCAGTCAAAGTGGAGTATATCATCTCCCCTGTTTGCTTGTGTAGCTCAATCTGGTCTATGGGATGGATATCCCTTGCCAGCACTTCAAAATCTACTTTCTTGAAATCTGAGGCTGTTTTTGGCTGTTGAGTTGTAGGCTTGATAAAAGTCATCTACATTTCCCCTCTTTGATATCAAAGGCTGACATTAGCCTTGTTTGATTGGTAGGGGTCATCTTCAGGTACTGGGCATAAGTTTGGACCTTAAGCTTCTCATTCCTTGCTTTTATTTCCCTGTACCTTTCCTTGATGTCTTGGTCTTTGTCAGCAGGCATTCTGAAGGAAGATACCTCAAGACTGAGCTACCTTTCCAACCCTTGAGTTTGTGATGTGGAGGGTGTGCCTTCCGATGGGGTGATGGGCCTGCTCCTGTTTCCTTCTGTGCTGGTGACTTCTGCTATCTCCTCTGTGTATTCTTGTTCAGAGATAGGATTCACTCTCTGTCTTTTTGCTTGGCTTGTATCTGCATAAGTCTATGAAGTGGCCCTTGCTGATGTGGTGGCCTCCTCCCTACTTCTTTTTAGGCTCTTCTCCTCATTTAGAGGAGTCTGCACAACTGAGGGGGTACTCATGGTTGTCTTTGGTTTGCTTGATTTCTCTGGCCTGTCTGACTGTTCTGGCTTGTCTGACTGCTCTGGCACCTGCAGGAAAGAACCCTCATCAAGTTGTTTTTCAATATCGATTAGAGCGTTCTCTATGTCTATTCTGGTGTTGTCTTGATCAACTAGGGTTCCTTCCACCCATTCTGATTGGTTAGCATAAGCTTCAATCTCAGGTATGGGATGGTGAATAAAAGGTCCCAGCTTGACCTTTTGCCTCTTCTTGGTGATGAATTCCAAAGGGTCATATCTCCAAACAAAACTTCTCTGGAACTTCATCTTCTGTAGTATCAAATTTACCTCTTTCCCAACCTCCCTAGAGTTACATATGAAGGGGCCTAGTTGGTCTTTTATTTTGAAATTGGCCTTCTTCTTGCCATTTACAAAGTTTATCTCATCTACATTGATAATTTGCCTGTAGTATTCTAATGCAAACAACCTCATAGGGAGGTATCTTGGCAATTTGTATGGTGCAAGCATGCAACCATATATCCTGATTTTTGTGTGGTTCTGGTAAAGGTACCAATCACCCACTTTGGTCTGCTTTGACAGTTGAAGGACTCTCTTTATTTCTGGATTGATTCTTGGAGGAGGGTTTCCAGTCAACATTGTCATAACTAGATGTACAAATAAGTAATTAAAGTCTAAATAAGAGTATGGAGACTAATGCTCGTGGATTAATGGGGTCCAAAAAATGACTGACCTAGGTTGACCCTTGGTGTCTAGTTTTTGGAGGGTGAATGGGAACTTATCAAACTGATAATATAAGAACATATGGTATAAAACTGAAGAGTATTTGAAAACCCTTTCATTCCCCATTCTTGTGAACTCCTCATGAATCCTGTTAGCTATGAATGTGGCAAAGTCATAAATGGTTGCAGGAGGTTGTCCTGGGGTATAGATGGACATGAAAGCTAGGATAATTTCATCAATATACTCACTCGTGGAGTAACCCAAAACACAAGATATCATGGCTACAATATTTCGGCCCCAAGGGGAAAATATAACTGCTACATATGGAGGGGGGTCGTTAGGGATGTGCTTTTCCTCTACGATGAAGGTTTGGAACAGTTGGGCCAATTTGGCAGAGCTGAGTTTGGGGTATAATTCCAATAGGTCTCCAATTGAGAGGGGGGTTAGGATTGCCCCTAGTTGGAGCTGCAGCATTTCATAGATGGATTCAGCGGTAATGGTGAAAAGGACCTTCTGGTCATGAGACGTGATGTTTCTGTGACTGGGGACGTAGCAAGCATAGCACGTATGCATAATTTCAAGAAAAATGTGGACTTGGGGGAACTGGTACTGGGGCAAATTTTACTCTCAAAGGCCAATTTAAACAGCATGGTTCAGGAACTTGTCCCTACTTTGGCAATGCACTTTGAGCAGGAGCTCTATGACAGTGGTATCTTTTATCTGGAAGTCTCTGTCAGCCAGGGGAAGGTGGTCTAGGTCTAAATGAGGTGTAGTGATGGGCCTCACATCCATTGCAATTGGGGCAGCCATACTCAATTCTTGTGGATTTGAATGTGGGGAGGGGTTCAGAGTTTTTGGGGCAACAGTGTTCTGCAGTGGTTTATGGCTCAATCTCTTGAGTATTTTTAATTAATTTTTAACTTAACTAAAAACACTCAGCAACTGGTTACTTTGAAATTGATAAGGTATTTGGTGAATTCTGGTTTAAATACCTGGAATTGGGGTGAATTGGCTCTGAGCAGGCTGGCTGGCGACTGCAAGTGGTTGAATGGGCTTCGTGTAGGCTTCAAGGCCAACTAGGTTGTCTGCGACGTTCTTGGAGTGAAATTGTACGTGGGTTGACGACTCCGACGTTTTCAAGTGTCGTGCACGCGTATAGAGGCTTACAGATGAAATTTCAGCAAAAACAAACAATTTTGGGGCTTTTAGCCTTTATATGCAAAAGTTATTTTTTTGGTGGGTACGGGGTGAATAGTGGTTAATTTGTCGCGTAGTGGGAGGGCGGTAAGCAATTTATTTCGCACCGCTTTTGGGCGTTCGGTGGTATTTGGGAAGGGCCGCCCGATTCCACTCATCGAATGACATGTAGCATTGGGGGCCAGGGGGAAAACCACTTTATCGAGTGGGTAAAGGATGGACGTCGGGTTGGCCCGATATGGATGAGGGCCGTCGGATGAGGAGGGGGACGATCGCACGGTGATCAGGTGGAAAAGCTATGCGGAGGCTAGTGGGGGGCCCGACGGGCACTTAATTACGGCGGTATCAGGCTTAAAGTGAGATTAGGCCATCGGGGTAATTAACAGAGGATTAAAGGGGGCTTTATTAACTTGATTGCAGATCGATCAGTTAAAGGTTTTGGTCAGGTTTTAAGGTGAAAATCATAGTTTATAATTAAACTGGGGTGTAAGGTTAATTTGTACATAGGAGTTAAATATATACGGGAAATTGGGTTTTTGTTGGGATTTAATATAATAAAGTTAGTAATTAATATGAACAATGGACGGAAAAGGGAAAAACACTAAGCAAAATGCTTTTTTGTGAATTACATGTTTTTCACAGATTTACATTAATACTTAGGGTAAAGAATTTTTGTGGGTTTTTAGTATGAAAAGTGTTTTATATTGGGGAGAATTACTTTTCCTAGGCAAAAAGTGTTTTAACCTTAGGAAAAGGAGTATTATTAGGAAAATGAATGAACTGAAGGGGGGGTGAATTTTTATGAGGGGAATCTAGTACTTGATATCCATAAGTCTTTGAGTCGAGGGTCCGGTCCCTCCAAAAGTCAGAGAAATGCTCTGAGCCTCTTTGACTTAAAGGTTTTAAGTACTTTGAACTTTATTATGGGAAATTAGTTAAGCAAAGAGGTGAAATAAATGGGGAAGTTAATTAATTGACTTTGAAATCCATTTGCATGCTTGACTATCCATTCATATTTGGAACATATGATGAAAAATGATAAATAGGATTTTTGTCTAATCAATCATCATACTTCTGCAACCTTTCTTCTACTTACCCATCTACTTATCCTACCATTTTTTCTTCACTTTATGAGGGTGCATTTAAGTTAGCAAACCCTTACCAATATTTTCTTTTCTTTACATAGCAAATTATCTAAATCAAATCTTATGTCATCCAATGGCTCAGATTAACCAGTTGAGCTCCTTTTATTTACTCTACCTATCTAATTATCTGCCAAGATTACATTGTTTGGTCAGATTTTATCCTCTATCTATAAACATGAAATAGCCAAGTTTAAACATTTTGACTATTCATGGATTGCGGCATAAGTAACAAGCTGCACACAATCATTTATTAAGCATAAAAAAGTGAATAGTAGTGGCATTTTGACTTGCACACTTTCCATGGTCTCTTTTGTCTTTTGGGGTTCATATATTTCATTCTTTTTGTTTGTGACCTATTTTCATTCTTTTTTGTCCTTTGATTATTCTTTTAGGACATACCCTCTTTACATTTTTTAATTTTTTAATATGGAAAACATTTGCAGAAAGCAAAGGTATGTACAATATTAAAAGTCTTAACCTTAGTCAATCAAAATTATGATTCCTATTAGTATAGGAACCTAACAGGTGGAACATCATGTTGAGAACTAGAAGGCCAATTAGCAACTTTGGAGGTTGGTCTGATAAGATTTGGTTCCCAACCCTCATGACATTGAGGCTCCTATTGCGGTAGTGGATGGGGCTCAGGAATATCCATAATACTAGGGTTTGGATGAGGCGAGTTATGTGACAAATGAGGAGTAGGGGGAGGCCCTCATAGATACAGGCGGCCAGTATTAGTCAACTAGTTGAATTCATCCAAATCAGCATCAAAGTGGATGAAAATTTTGATTATTTTATTTTTGTTTTCACGCCATGATACATTTGTTCTCCTGCCTTATCCCCTCTCATTCCCTCTGGAACCCTTGCTTAAGAAACTCATTGATGGTAGAGAATAAAAAGATTTTGTGATGACATCATATATCTCAATCACATGATAACTAGTCAAATCAAATAGTCACATTCATAGCTATTGTCTAATGTAATAGTTAAAGTACTTGAAATAACATATGGTTGATGAGGAGATAGAGGAGGAAATAAAACTTGTAACTGAGATGTTTTGTTCGTGCATGTGCATCAGGGCATATTGGCTTATTGGACGCCACTCACATGCAAATGGAGGATACAACTACAAGAGTATATATATTCACAAAAAGAAATAAATGAGTGAAGGAATGTGTGAACAACTAGATAATAATAATTGGCATTCAATCCATTGTGACATTTGCGTACCAAAACTTGAACAATGAAGTGAGTGTTGCAATAGGTTGCCAGAGTAATGAGAATATTGTGAATTCTTTGAAAATGAAAAGACATGGTTGCAAATGAGAGAAAACATTAAACCTTTTTGTTTTGATAATGATTGGTATAAAATTAGTGGGTTACAATGGTATGGAATGAATGAGAGGAAAGGTGATTTTTTGTGTCAATGAGTATTGAAGACTGCCAACATCAATTTTCTTTAAGAGAAAAGGCATTTTTGGAGTGTACTAATAATGAACATCAATGACATGTGCCATGACAAACATGACTGAAAATATATGGGTATCCTTATATATAAATGCATTAGGAGGAGGTTGGTGTACTATTGATATATTTGAATAAGGATTTTGTTAGATGATCCAAACATACAATTTTATCATAGGTTATAAAATTAGAATAAAATAATTATTAATTTAAGATATTAAATTAATAATTATTATTCTAGAATGTTTAATTATTTAATGGAGACTTTTAGAATTAGCATATTGTTGTAACTAGATATGACTCTCCAAATGTGTTGTATCTTAGGCTCTATTTTAGGAGATTTGTTAGATAGTTGGTTTGAATAGCATTTAATGTAAATGGACACTTGTTATTTAATAAGTGATCCATAATTAGAGGTAGTCACGACATGGAGCTTATAAATAGCTCATTGCAAGAGTGTTTGGATGTTCGGGTGTAAACTCTTGCAAAATCAATTATGTAATTGTTTTTTTCTGATTAATAAAACTACATGTCTGAGGACACTTCTGCCATTATTGTGGTATCAGAGCTCCAGTAATGTTGCAGTTGATTTGAGGAGGAGATTCCAGCTCTATCAGATCATGGAAAACTCAACTCCGTTGAAATGATCAGCAAAAGATTGGTACGAAATTTGCAAATTTTTTTTTATTGATTTTAGATCTGCAAATTCTAAAATCATTTTTTTAAAGGAGCAAATGCAAATCTGTGTGACTTTTTCAAATTGGTTGAGTGAATAAAAACATAAAAAAAAGGACAACGATGTATATTTTAATTGTTTTTAAAGTCTTTTCAAAATATTCAATCGATTCTGCATTTTTAGGAGAATGGTTGACATCGATTTATGTTCAAATACCCTGCGTTGAGCATTCTAGCATCGATTCAGCTTTGTGGTCTGGCATTTCAACCAGCGTCCTCCAGCGATAAGACCCGGCATTACATTCCTGCGTTTTCATTGAACTAGCGTTTTTTTTAGTGTTTTTCATGAAGCGGACCAGCGTTCAGTGGAGTTTAAGAACAACGGTTTTACACGAAAGCCAGCCAAAAATCACAGTGATTTTAGAATTGCAGAGGGGTCGGCGCTTATTGGATTAGCGATCTTCATGCTATGCCTTGGACAGTCTTTAGGTTTTGCTGGTTGAAATACAGTTCCTGCATATTGTGTGTGCCAAACTTAGCCCCAACACCGTGTGCCTCAGAGTCCGGCCTCTATCCTTTGCGCAACAGAACAGGTGTTGTTTCAGCACCAAAACGTGGCCAACTTGCCAGCTAGCGTTGCCAGCCTGCCAATGAAGCAACGAAGCCATTAAAGTTTTTTTTGCGGGTTCAGAAATATTCACTGAATCGCTTATTGCAGCGGGTGCAGATACCTGAATGTGGTCAAGGAAAAATCGTATTGTTTTGAGGAATCTATTTATTTAGTGTTTCGTTTGGGCTGCAACTTGTTGAAAATGAAGTCAAAGAAAAGATAGGTACTCTCAAGACGGATAATGGGGGAGAATTCACTTCAAATGAGTTCAAAACTTATTGCAGTGAAAATGGCATAAGACGACATCTTACTAATGTTTACACTCCACAGCAAAATGAAGTAGTCGAAAGAATGAATCGCACCTTGTTAGGAATGGCGAGATCCATGTTAACTTTCAAGAGGTTAAGTCCAACATATTGGGCAGAAGCAATACATACATCTGTCTACTTAAGAAACGGATCTCCAACTGCTTCTTTAGACGTAATTACACCTTATGAAGCTTGGTTTGGTTTCAAACCTCGAGTTAAACATCTTAGAGTTTTTGGATCAGTATGTTATGCCTTAGTTCCGAAAGAAAAACGAACTAAGCTTGACTCAAGAAGTTTAAAATGCACAATGATTGGCTATTCTAATGAGAAGAAAGGGTATCGTATTTTGACCAATGGAAAATTTATTGTGAGCAGGGATGTCATTTTTTATGAAGCTGAGAGTAAGAGTGCCGAAGAAATTGAAAATCTTCTTCAAAAGTTAGAAACTAAGGGAAGTAAACGAAATGGAAAAATGCAAAGTCAACCAGCTTCACCAAATTGGTATGACTTGATTTTCCTTCCTCTGAAGATGAGTCATCCAGTCCATCTACATAAACAACATCATCTAGGACTTCTAGCAGTTCATCCGCATCTCCAAGCAGTAGCAGTTCTTCTGACAGTGATTCTCGAGACTCTTCACCAGAACGACGAACATCAGTTTATATTAATCCTCTTTACAATGATGGAAACTTTACAGAAGCACAAACAAGTGAGCACCAACTTCCGAAATGGGCAGTTCAACTTTTGAAAGATGTAAAACTTGATGAACAGAATAAAACAGGCACCAGAAGGGCACATAGAAGTGAAGGCAATTTTGCCTTGATAGCAAATGATTTTACTGAACCTTCCACATACAAAGAAGCAGTAAAACATAAAGAATGGCAACAGGCTATGGTTGAAGAATATCAAGCAGTAATTGATAACAACACTTGGAAACTTGTTGATTGTCCAGCAAATGTTAAACCCATAGGATGCAAATGGGTTTACAGAATTAAGTATAATCAAAATGGAGAACTTGAAAAGTATAAAGCACGACTTGTCGCAAAAGGTTTTGCGCAGCAAGAAGGCATTGATTATGAGGAAACTTTTGCTCCTACAGCTAAATGGAACACCATCCGGTTAACACTTGCATTGGCCGCTCAGAAAGGATGGAAAGTTCATCAAATGGATGTGAAAAGCGCTTTTCTCAACGGAGATTTACAGGAGGAAGTGTATATGACCCAACCGCCAGGTTTTGAAATTGAAGGACAAGAACATAAAGTCTGCAAATTGATCAAGGCTTTATATGGATTAAAACAAGCTCCCCGAGCTTGGTATGCAAAGATGGATGAATACCTTAAGAAAGTTGGTTTTCAACGAAATGAATCTGATGATACTTTGTATGTACGACAACAGGGAAAATATCTGGTAATTCTTGTTATGTATGTAGATGATTTGATCATTACTGGCAACCATGATGATCACATTGCACAGGTGAAAAAGGAGTTACATGCAGGTTTTAAGATGACAGATTTGGGATTACTTCACTATTATCTTGGAGTTGAAGTCTTCCAACGTCCACATCATATTTTCATTTCTCAGAGTAAGTATGCAGCAGAGGTTCTTCAACGATTTGGCATGCAGGATTGCAAGCCCGTTCTCACCCCCATGGAGCAAAACTTGAAACTTTCAAACTTTGAAGGGGGGAAAAGGTGGACAGTACAACTTACAGACAATTGATTGGCACCTTGATTTATTTGACAAATACTCATCCTGATCTATCTTATGCAGTCAGTATTCTTTCACATTTTATGCAGGAACCACGAGATAGCCACTGGAATGCAGCTAAAAGAGTTCTTCGATATATCCAAGGAACAAAAGATTTTGGTCTTCTTTACACAAAGACTAATTTTTTTTTACTTGGTGGATATTCTGATGCCGAATTTGCTGGGAGTATTGATGATTGAGCATCAACATCAGGTTATTTAATGAACATGGGGTCAGCAACAGTATCTTGGAGTTGTAAGAAACAAGCTACAGTGGCCACTTCTTCAGCAGAAGCAGAGTACATTTCAGCATGGGAAGCAGCATGTGAAATTGTTTGGTTGCGCATAATTTTGCAGGACTTGGGCATTTCTCAGACAGAAGCTACATCATTATTCATTGACAGCTAGTCAGCCATCAAACTTGCCAAGAACCCAGTTTTTAATTCAAAGACAAAGCATGTGGACACCAAGTATCATCATATCAGATCTCTCATTGCCAAAGATGTCCTCAAGCCAGTTTATTGTCCTTCCGAAGATCAGATCTCCGACATTTTCACGAAACCACTTGGCAGACTAAAATTTACTAAGTTTAGGGATGAACTTGGTATTTGTTGTAATGTATCCTTGGATCATAAGGGGAATGTTAGATGATCCAAACATACAATTTTATCATAGGTTATAAAATTAGAATAAAATAATTATTAATTTAAGATATTAAATTAATAATTATTATTCTAGAATGTTTAATTATTTAATGGAGACTTTTAGAGTTAGCATATTGTTGTAACTAGATATGACTCTCCAAATGTGTCGTATCTTAGGCTCTATTTTAGGAGATTTGTTAGCTAGTTGGTTTGAATAGCATTTAATGTAAATGGACACTTGTTATTTAATAAGTGATCCATAATTAGAGGTAGTTAGGACATGGAGCTTATAAATAGCTCATTGCAAGAGTGTTTGGATGTTCGGGTGTAAATTCTTGCAAAATCAATTATGTAATTGTTTTTTTTTTATTAATAAAATTACGTGTCTGAGGACACTTCTGCCATTAGATTTATGAGTTTCTAGGCAAGATGGGTTTAATAAGAAGTCTATATTAAAAAATGTCTTGCAAATATTTTACTAAATAGTTGACATGTCAATGCAGGATCAACATCATAAACAAAGCAAAGTTGCAATAATAGGTTGTGCGTAATTGAACCCATGAGTTGAACCTCTTACTCAAAATTTCCTCAAGAACATAGCTTTAAAAAACCCAAACGATAACATAATAACAACAAAGAATGAGCCAAATTATTTGCAAGGGAATTCATCACAATAAGTAGTCATGAAAATCGTTGTAATAACCAACGAAAAGTCACACCTTTAATTAGAAAGCCTGAAATAATAGTTTTGAGTGGAATCCATATTGACTGGGAAAGACAATGCATAATATATGTCAGCCACAACACATTGCGAGTAGTGGCGCAAACCCATGAAACAATACCACTATTTTTTCTTTCAACACATAAAATAGCTGAAGTGGCGTAGAGGAGGAAAGTGTGTGGGTTTCCTCAGCTTAAAAATGAAGTGCCAAAGCCTATGGGCTCATGAAAGTCAAGAAATTCAGCCTAGGCCAATGGGAAAGGAAGGTCATGTGGCATTTTTTAGCAAAACAATGTTTCATGTAACGATAAGACAAGTGGGCATGGAGGCTTGTATTTGGGCTAGGGTTTCGATAATTTATTTCCAACTAGTGTAGTATTCTCCCAAACCGAGAGGGAGGGCTAATTTCTAGTGTCATACCTTTGCATGGAGTTGTTACAAACATTCTTCAATGGAGAGAAACCATGAACACCACTAACCTTCCATCTCAAAGAGGGTTGCATGTTAATTTTTCAAAAAATTGAATGCATGCCAACTATAAATAAAATGAAGTCAAAATGATCATAGGGAAAGAAAATGGAGGAAAAATGGAACTGAATGGCGGGATTAACCCAAACACATCACACAAATAGAGCCACAACAAGTAACTATGTAATAAGTCGATTATTCAATGAAACTCCATTTCCATAGAAACAAAACTTTGCATGCATGAGCCGATGTAGCTTTATACTGTTAGCAAGAGAACCAAACACTATTACCAACCATGTAATAGCCATCCATGAGCTTTCCCCGCATATTCTATCATGAAGTTATGGTTTGAACCGAGATAAAGAGTCATTTGAATGAGAAAGGTGTGTTCAAAATGGTAAAGTGAATGTAAGAGTGGGTTGGCGCCCTGCCTTCAAAGCTTGCCACCTGCAATACATGAGATGTGCATCGAAAGGCATGCCTTGGGATGCATCTCATTCATTACCATAAAAACATTTACAACCAAACTTTAATATATACCAACCCATACTCCATGTTCATGTGCCACCCACGTTACAACAAAAACTTAATATATGCCACCCCTAGTATTCATAACATATGGTAAGTTGTGGTGCCTAATCATGTTTATACCCCAACCTTTAAACAATGTTGTTATGCCTTGTTGATAGGGATACAATAGAACACATATCATATAATTAATAACCTTTACTATACAATGTTATCATGCAATCCAATGAAAGGTACTTTTCCACAATATTTAATTTATCATGTTTCAGAACATATGATGGTAAAGAAATGAGTCACATCATGCCAAAATATGTTGAGTGATGGAGATACCGATATATGATACTGAAGTGCATTCATAACATGACAAGGAGGGTTGAGATAATTGTTTCCCATGCATTAATAGAGCCATTGTTTTAGATGAAGCCAACATATCAAACTTGGGTTTTCTTTTGCCAGTTTCTTGTTATAGACGCAGCAAATCATAACATGATAACAACCATAATGATTATAAAGTCATGAAATTTAAACAAATCTGAGAGCCACATCTCCTTATTTCTCATAGGGACCCCATCTACTCAAAAATTATTTTCTCTATCATATTAAATTTTATGGATAAGAGTTTGGTTACAATGGTTTGCACAACATTTAGTAAGGGTGAGCCATTCATGAGTCAACAGAGCCAAACTTGAGTGACATGGCACAACTTTCAAAACACAAACATTAAAATGCGTAGATTGAGATGATCTAATTATGCCGACAATGATTTGGGTAAAAATCTATGTCTAGATCATCCATTAAAAAACTATGAATGCTTTGCTAGGCATGTCAACAATGACCAACATCCTTGTTGCGATATATCTACCTCCTTCGCACATTGTTATCTTATAAATATACTTGAGAAGTTGTTATTTTTATATTTGAAAAGGTTTAAAAGTTACCTTGGAGTTAAGTGAGAACACATAGATAATGTCAATAAATATCATATGACTTGTTGCTATTAAACATAACAATGTTGATAGTTTATATGTTGAAACTCTATGAATGACCCAAATGTTATATAACACTTACAAAACTTTAAAAGATTGTGGGTTCAAATCCATTTGATATCCATACAAAAACATTTACATTGTAATTAGCAAGTAAATGCATAATAATAATAATAACATTCTACTTTTAAAGCAACAACCACACCACACACTATGAGACTCCCTTGTTTGTGGAACAAGAGACCCACCTCCATGTTGACAAATTTACAGGGCAATGATTTCAGTGATTTATCTTTATTGATAACTCTTGTGATGTCTTCTTACTTATTAGCTTTGTTACTTATTATTATATATGTGTATCATCAAACAACTACCAAAAACAAGAACACAAAATATAGGCTGCAAGGCAGGGCCAAAACCTCTCTACTTGAGAGGAAAACCCACAAATATCTTCTCTTTCTTATAGATTCTTTAATTGACGGATTCCATGAACTTAAGACTGACTCCAATACCCTCCAAGACCAAGACCAACCTCTCCGGATGATGTGCTAACCTTTATCAAGTCAAACCTAGTCAAATCTCTTCTAGTAGCACCTCTTCGACCTCCAGCTGTAGAATTTCGACCTCCACTGCATATCTGAAATTTTGGCCCCTAACAGTTTTTGTTGCCACACATGTGAGCTTCGATCTACCTTCTGAGCCTTCCTATGACCCTCGCTTTCCTTTCCCTCACTTTTGGAGCTTGAGGATGATGCTTGGTAACCTTCGCTTGACCTACTTGCCTTATTTTCTCCAAGATCAAACTTGTAGATAGAAACCCTAAACCTGCTGGAGAAACCCTAGTACTCCTTAGCACGTGCGAGAGAGAAATAGACCAAACAAAGATCTTCTTCGTCCTCTTCCTTCTTTGTTTCCTTCTTCTTCCTTCTTCTTCGCTAAAATGAGAGATGAGTGAATGTGTTTCAAGGAGGACAAGTTCCCTCCTATATATAGGCTCTTCAAGGTGGACGTGACTCTTCCTTTTAGGCTGACTTTCCAACTATCAGTCCAACTTGGTCTTGGAGGGTATCTGGACACTTTAAAAAAAAAAAATTACAATGTGCCCAATGGGGTCTTCAACTTTTGACAATGACTCTTTTGACTTCTTGACCTAAGACAAACGCTATAATCACCTAATGGGTGCTTGACCTATAAAATAAAAGACCTTGAACATGAAACCCATGCTCAAAAAATAATAATAATCAATTTATTTCATTTTACTCTTTACAAGAATCAAAAGTACATTTCATCTTTATGAAGGCCGAACATAGTTACACATTTTTCAACACTCCCGCTTAATTAGGGAGGTATTCATAAATGTTACGTGGACATTCAAAATATGAAGAGATCTCATAAGAAGAGTCAGATTGGTAACCCATATGTTTGACATCGTTCCAACTAGCATTGTCACATAGCAAGGCCTTGACTAACAACTCTATCTCTCCACAAGACCATAGCACAATGTTGACGAGACCAATGATTTATAGACACCATCATCATTGTCTCTCAAGGTACATACTCCACCTGGGTGTTCACGAAGTATGACCTTCTTTGGACTATTCTTATCTTGGATAGCCAGTCCTCAAAGAATATTAATCCACGACTACTCTTATCTTAAATGCCCTACCTCATCCTCAAAGAGTATCAAACGCCAGATGCTTACCAAATCCTCCATTCCATCTTCCCAAGTGAAGACAAGAATGATGTGCATATCTCTCCCTTTCAAGTAGGCAAGATACGTCAACCAAACAAAGGTTGTCTCTCAAATACACAAGCTTCTTATTAGGAAGATATTTTATCAATATGTCAACTACCTGCTCATCAGTGGAGATATATTGTAGCTGTAACACACCATATTGTACTAGCTTTCGAATGTAGTGATACTTGTTGTTGATATGCTTTGTCTTTCCATGAAACACTGTGTCTTCAGATAATCATATACAACTCGTGTTATCACAATGTATCAATGTAGGGTTCATTGGTCCTTCAAATAGGTCAGATAACAACTTCCTCAACCATAACACTTCTTTGCTTACTTCACATGCTGCAATGTATTCTGCCTCTACACTACATAAAGTAATTGTATCTTACTTTATGCTCATCCATGAGACCATGGAGGGTCCTAAACTGAAGCAACCTCCTGCAGTGCTCCTTCCATCTTGCTCACTGCCTCCATAGTCAGAATCTGTATATCCAATAAGGTGGACATCATTCCTTGTATCGTACTTCAGGCAGTAGTGGATGGTTCCTCACAGATATCTCATAATATGTTTTGCTGCTATCCAATGATCATGCTTCGACTCCACTTGGAATTGACTGAGAACATTTACTGCAAAGCATATGTCTGGTCGAGTGTTCACCAAGTACATCAATGAGCCAATCAGTTGTCTATACTTGGAAGGATCCACCGGGCTTGATTCCAAACTCCTTAGCCTTTTCAAGTTTGTGATCATTGGAGTTGTCATTGGTTTGCAATCCATCATGTCAAACCTCTTCGACATCTTGATCACATACTTCCCTTGACCCAGATAAATATCATTAGGTCCTTGCCATAATTTTAGTCCCAAATAGTAATGCATCGCCCCTAGATCCTTCATGTCAAATTTTGTTGCTTGTTGCTTCTCACATTCTTCAATTTGACCTTCTACACCTGTTAAGAGAAGATCAACTACATATAGAAGAATGATTACCAGTTCACCCTTCACAATCTTAATATAAAGGTTCAGATCAACATAACTCTTTGTGAAGCCTAATCTTTAAAGATATGCATCCATCCTAGCATACCATGCCCTTGGTGCTTGTTTGAGGCCATATAATGCCTTCTTCAATATGGAAACATATGCCTTTTTGTCTTTAGCTTCAAATCCCATGGGTTGTTCTATATAGATTTTCTTATCAATTGTGCCATTCAGAAATGCAACCTTGACATCCATTTGGTGGATGTTCCATCCCATCGATGCTTCCAAAGATACCAACTAATGTATAGTTGTATACCTTGCTGTCGGAGCAAACGTCTCTTCATAGTTGATGCCTTCAAGTTAAGAGAAACCCCTTGCCACAAATATTGCCTTATACTTGTCAATACTTCCATCTGCTGCATGTTTGATCTTATAGATCTATTTGGAAGTTACCACAAATTTGTCTTCGGGCCTATGCACGATCTCCCAAACTCCATTCTTCATTATCGATTGACATTCTTCATTCATGTCATCCCTCCATTCTTGATGATTGACAACTTATTCGAAATTGGATGGCTCTGCTTCTATTAGTTTTTTCATGTAGGTTGCATACCCATGATATCATTTGGGCTTCTTTTTTTCCCTGAATGTGCCCTGAGTTGCTCCATGACCTTCTGCATCAAGTAGTGTTGGCTTCAACCAACTAGGTCTCTTTCTTGATTCAGGGATGACCACACGTTGACTAGGTTCACTAGGACCTTCATCTTCATGAAGAGATTCTTGTTCTTCCACGTCAAATACTTCTTCAAATACTGGAAGTTCTTCATCATCAAGTAAAACCTAGTCAAATCTCTTCCAGTAGCACCTCTTCGACCTCTAGCTATTGAATTTCGACCTCCACTATAGATCTGAAATTTTGGTCCCCAGCAGTTTTTGTTGCCAGACATGTGAGCTTCGATCTGCCTTCTAAGCCTTCCTATGATCCTTGCTTTCCTTTCCCTCACTTCTGGAGCTTGAGGATGATGCTTGGTGACCTTCGCTTGACCTACTTGCCTTATTTTCTCCAAGATCAAACTTGTAGATAGAAACCCTAAACCTGCTGCAGAAACCCTAATACTCCTTAGCACGTGTGAGAGAGAAATAGCCCAAACAAAGATCTTCTTCGTCCTCTTCGTTCTTCGTTTCCTTCTTCTTCGATAGAATGAGAGATGAGTGAATGTGTTTCAAGGAGGATGAGTTCCCTCCTATATCTAGGCTCTTCAAGGTGGACGTGGCTCTTCTTTTTAGGTTGACTTGCCAACTACTAGTCCAACTTGGTCTTGGAGGGTATCTGGAAACTTTTAAAATCAAAAATAATATAAACAACATCATTCAGAATAAATCACATAAGAAATATTCTTATCGACGCGTTTCGAACCAGCCAGTGTGGTTCATTTTCAGGATAAGACGAGGTGCCAGATCCGGGCAATGAAATAAATAGATGTAGAGAGCTGCTAACTAGCCGTTAGCGAGTAACGACTAGTTTGAATGAGGGCACATAAAATATTTGAATAAAAAAAGGTTAAGGTAAATAGATTAAATAATATTATTTTTTATTTTTACAAAAATATTATAAGAGGTTATAATAAAATAATTTATTTATTTAATTTAACCCTAGTAAATATTAATTTACATAATATTAAAATCTTATTTCAATCTCGAGATATTAATTAATAAAATTAAGTTAAGAGGGTCACTAATAATAAAAAGAGGATTAATAATATTGTCAAAATATATAAATAAGATTAAAAAGAAATATTAATGATGTCTAAGGGGATATCGAAAAAATACAAAAAAATTAAAAATTAAAAATTATTTTTTAACAATTTATTTATTTTTATTTTTTTTATTATCATTATTTTTATTTTTTTATTCCCCATTTTTTCCCCTTAAACATTATTAATATTTCTTTTTAATCTTATTTATATATTTTGACAATATTATTAATCCTCTTTTTATTATTAGTGACCCTCTTAATTTAATTTTATTAATTAATATTTGGAGATTGAAACAAGATTTTAATATTATGTAAATTAATATTTATTAGGGTTATAAAGGGTTAAATAAATAAATTATTTTATTATAACCTTTTATAATATTTTTTTTATATAAAAAATAATAATGAAAAATAAAATAAAATAAAAATAAGATTATTTAATTTATTTACCTTAACCTTTTTTTATTCAAATATTTTCTCTACCCTTAGTCAAACTAGTCGTTGCTCGCTAATGGCTAGTTAACAGCTCTCTACATCAATTTATTTCATTGCCCGGATCTGGCACCTCATCGTATCATGAAGATGAACCACACTGGCTAATTCGAAACGCGTCGATAAGAATATATCTTATGTGATTTTTTCCGAAAGATGTTAATAATATTATGGATCACAAAAGTCTTAGCTCAAAAAGAAAAATATTTTTATTTACAAGTTACAATGTGCCCAATGGGGTCTTCAACTTTTGACAATGACTCTTTTGACTTCTTGACCTAAGACAAACCTATAATCACTCAATTGGTGCGACCTATAAAATAAAAGACCTTGAACATGAAACCCATGCTCAAAAAATAATAATAATAAATTTATTTCATTTTACACTTTACAAGAATCAAAAGTACATTTCATCTTTATGAGGGTGGAACCTAGTTACACATTTTTCAACACTCCCTCTTAACTAGGGAGGTATTCATAAATGGTACATGGACATTCAAAATATGAAGAGATCTCATAAGAAGAGTTAGATTGGTAACCCATCTCTTTAACATCATTCCAACTAGCATTGTCACATAGCAAGGCCTTGACTAACAACTCTATCTCTCCACAAGACCAGAGCACAATGTTGACGAGAGCAATGATTTATAGACACCATCATCATTGTCTCACCATTGTCTCTCAAGGTACATACTCCACCTGCGTGTTCACGAAGTATGACCTTCTTTAGACTATTCTTATCTTGGATAGCCAATCCTCAAAGAATATCAATCCACGACTACTCTTATCTTGGATGCCCTATCTCATCCTCAAAGAGTATCAAACGCCAGATGCTTACCCAATCCTCTATTCTATCTTCCCAAGAGAAGACAAGAATGATGTGCATATCTCTCCGTTACAACTAGGGAGGATACATCAACCAAACCAAGATTGTCTCTCAAATACACAGGCTTCTTATTAGGAAGATATTTTATCAATATGTTAGCTACCTGCTCATCAGTGTAGATATATTGTAGCTGTAACACACCATATTGTACTAGCTTTCGAATGTAGTGATACTTGTTGTTGATATGCTTTGTCTTTCCATGAAACACTGTGTCTTCAGATAATCATATACAACTCGTGTTATCATAATGTATCAATGTAGGGTTCATTGGTCCTTCAAATAGGTCAGATAACAACTTCCTCAACCATAACATGTCTTTGCTTACTTCACATGCTACAATGTATTCTGCCTCTACACTACATAAAGCAACTGTATCTTACCTTATGCTCATCCATGAGACCATGGAGGATCCTAAACTAAAGCATCCTCACGCAATGCTCCTTCCATCTTGCTCAATGCATCCATAGTCAGAATCTGTATATCCAATAAGGTGGAAATCATTCCTCGTATCGTACTTCAGGCAGTGGTGGATGGTTCCTCGTAGATATCACAATATGTTTTGCTACTATCCAATGATCATGCTTCGACTCCACTTGTAATTACTAAGAACATTTACTGCAAAGCATATGTCTGGTCGAGTGTTCAACAAGTACGTCAGTGAGCCAATCAGTTGTCTATACTTGGAAGGATCCACCGGGCTTGATTTCGAGCTCCTTAGCCTTTTCAATTTTGTGATCATCGGAGTTGTCATTGGTTTGCAATCCATCATGTCAAACCTCTTCAACATCTTGATCACATACTTCCCTTGACCCAGATAAATATCATTAGGTCCTTGCCATAATTTTAGTCCCAAATAGTAATGCATCGCCCCTAGATCCTTCATGTCAAATTTTGTTGCTTGTTACTTCTTACATTCTTCAATTCGACCTTCTACACCTGTCAAGAGAAGATCAACTACATACAAAAGAATGATTACCAGTTCACCCTTCACAACCTTAATATAAAGGTTCAGATCAACATAACTCTTTGTGACGCCTAATCTTTAAAGGTATGCATCCATCCTAGCATACCATGCCCTTAGTGCTTGTTTGAGTCCATATAATGGCTTCTTAAATATGCAAACATATGCCTTTTCGTCTTTAGCTTCAAATCCCATGGGTTGTTCCATATAAACTTCCTCATCAATTATGCCATTCATAAATGCAGCCTTGACATCCATTTGGTGGATGTTCCATCCCATCGATGCTTCCAAAGAGACCAACTAATGTATAGTTGTATACCTTGCTGTCGGAGCAAATGTCTCTTCATAGTTGATGCCTTCAAGTTAAGAGAAACCCCTTGCCACAAATATTGCCTTATACTTGTCAATACTTCCATCTGCTGCATGTTTGATCTTATAGATCCATTTGGAAGTTACCACAAATTTGTCTTCAGGCCTATGCATGATCTCCCAAACTCCATTCTTCATTATCGATTGACATTCTTCATTCTTGTCATCCCTCCATTCTTGATGATTGACAACTTATTCGAAAGTGGATGGCTTTGCTTCTATTAGTTTTTTCATGTAGGCTGCATACCCATAATATCATTTGGGCTTCTTTTTTTCCCTGAATGTGCCCTGAGTTGCTCCATGACCTTCTGCATCAAGTGGTGTCGACTTCAACCAAGTAGGTCTCTTTCTTGATTCAGGGATGACCAAACGTTGACTAGGTTCACTCGGACCTTCATCTTCATGAAGAGATTCTTCTTCTTCCATGTCAACTACTTCTTCAAATACTGGAATTTCTTCATCATTAGAGCCCATGGGAAGTTACTTGATTTCTTGAATGCAATACTTTCATCAAATATGACATCTCAACTAACTTCTATACGGTGTCCTTTTTTATGTAGATTTTATAGGCCTCAGAGGAGTTGTTGTAGCCAACAAATGTTCCTCTCATGCCTGATGGATCCAACTTCTTTCTTTTGTCCTTCGGTATATGAATATATACAGGACAACCAAATATTCATAGATGATCTACAACTGGTTTCTTCCCAGTGAATCCTTCTTCCAGAGTTCTGTTATCTAGTGACCTATGGGGACTTCGATTTTGAATATATACAATTGTCTTAGTGGCTTCTCCCCACAAAAATTTTGGTAGATCTTGATCATGTAACAATGCTTTTACATTTTCTTCAATGGATTGATTCTTTCACTCTGCATCTCCATTTTTCTCAGAACTGTATGGGACTATCAACTCCCTCTTAATCCCAGACTCCTTACAGAAAGTTATAATTTCCTTGGATGTATACTCTCCTACATTATCGAAACTTAGTATCTTGATTTTCCTTTCTATAAGTTTCTCAACTTTAGCTTTGAATTCTTGAAATTTTGTAAATACTTCGTCCTTGGATTTCATCAAGTAAACCCAAGTTTTCTTTGAATGATCATCTATAAATGTGACAAAATATAGATGACCTCCAAGTTATTTAAGAGTCATAGGAACACATACATCAGAATGAATAAGATCCAAGATTTCTTTTGACCGTGAAGCACTGCTTCCAAATGGTCTCATGGTATTCTTACCAAATTCACATCCTTTGCATACTCCTTCGTGATCTTCTTTCAATTCAAGGATTCCTTCTACTCTAGAACTTAGAGTTGGAAGGATTTTGAAATGAAGATGGCCAAATCTTTGATGTCAAAGTTCACATGGGTTGATTTCAATTTGAACTAAAGCTTGTGTGAGAGGAGATATCAACTTGTAGAGTCTTCCTTCACGAATACCAATTACTCTAGCATTCTCTATGCTTGAGTTCTTACTCCATGCTACAACTCTTCCATCAATGAAAGCTACTCTATCACCCTTATCTTCTAAACTTGAAATAGAAAGTAAATTCTTATGCAAACCTGCAACAAATAGGATGTTGTCGAGATTAATGTTGTTTCCATTTTCCAACTCTATAGAGGTTGATCCAATTCCTCTTACATGATAGCTCTTATTATCTCCAAGTTCCATTGAGTAACAATATTTTCCCTTTGATAATGTCTTCAGTTGTTTGTGATGACCAATCATGTGTGTAGATGCACCACTATTGATTACACAAATGTTCTTGTCTTGGAATGTGCCAATGAGTGTTGAGAAGAGTCCTTCATCCTTTATCTTGGTTACGTCCTTCTTTGTAGTGAATAGAAGATTCCATGCTTCCTTGATGCCTTTCTTGAGATGGCTTGCTACCTTTGAACACTTCTTAAAGAGCTTCCTCAATGTAGTAGAGATCTTCATAATGCCCTTAGCCAACCTTAGCTCTAATACCATGTTGAGAAATTTATAGGGCAATGATTACAGTGATTTCTCTTTACTTGATAACTGCTTGTGATGTCTTTTTACTTATTAGCTTTGTTACTTATTATTATATGTGTGTATCATCAAACAACTATAAAAAACAAGAAGAACAAGAACACAAAATATAGGCTGCAAGTCAGGGTCAAAACCTCTCCACTTGAGAGGAAAACCCGCAAATCTCCTCTTCCTTATAAATTCTTCAATTGATGAATTCCAAGACCTTAAGACTGACTTTAATACCCTCCAAGACCAAGACCAACCTCTCCGGATGATGTGCTAACCTTGTCCAGTCAAACCTAGTCAAATCTCTTCCAGTAGCACCTCTTCGACCTCCACTGCGGATCTGAATTTTTGCCTCCCAACAATTGTTGCTACCACATGTGTGAGCTTCGATCCGCCTTTTAAGCCTTCCTTTGACCCTCACTTGCCTTTCCCTCACTTCTAGAGCTTGAGGATGACCCTTAGTGACCTTCACTTGATTTACTTGCCTTGTTTTCTCCAAGATCAAACTTGTAGATAGAAACCCTAGATCTGTTGCAGAAACCCTAGTCCTCCTTAGTACGTGTGAGAGAGAAATAGCCCAAACAAAGATCTTCTTCGTCCTCTTCCTTCTTCGTTGCCTTCTTCTTCCTTCTTCTTCGCTAGAATGAGAGATGAGTGAATGTGTCTCAAGGAGGACGAGTTCCCTCCTATATATAGGCTCTTTAAGGTGGGCGTGGCTCTTCCTTTTAGGTCGACTTGCCAATAGTCAGACCGACTTGGTCTTAGAGGGTATTTGGACACCTTTTAAGGTAAAATTATTTTTCTTTACAAGTTACAATGTGCCCAATGGGGTTTTCAACTTATGACAATGACTCTTTTGACTTATTGACCTATGACAAATCCTAGAAGCACTCAATGGGTGCTTGACCTATAAAATAAAAGACCTTGAGCATAATAATAATAATAATAATAATTTTCTTTCATTTTACACTTTACAATAATCAAAAGTACATTTCATCTTTATGAAGGCGAAACTTAGATACACATTTTTCAACACTCCACACAATTATTTGACTACTAAAATTTACAAAAACATACCAATATAATAAAAACTCATGAATGTTACTAGTTTTAGTTGAGTCATCTATTACCAAACTAGATCCATCTTAACTTTAGATTTACCAAATGCCAAGAGAGATCAAATCTCTTTTCACTTTAAAAAAAGTTTACATCTCAAAATATTTGATCCCTCTCAATGATTGATAAATTGGAATCTAAACTAATTTAATTATAATTATATATATTTTGATTTTGATTTTTAATTTTATATAATTAAAAAATATATATTTATAATAATAATAATAATAAAATATATATATATATATATATATATATTTTTTAAATCTATTTTTATTTTTATATAATTTAACTAATCAACCTGTTAAACATAACATACATAAAAATAGCAACAACCTTATTAACGTGAAAACCGAAGAGAAAAACTTAGAAAGCAATTAACTATAAAGGTGTGATAAAGTATGGGAGGGTGCACTTTGTGACGATGTTACAAAACATGTTAAACGAGTTGTTAAAAGCGATAACGATTGGCTAAATGTTTACAAAGTCGAGCTCGAAGCCATATAATGGGGGCTGGAATGTTGTTCCCGCCAGTTTCGTATCAATAAGTAGCGCACACTGAACAGAAAGGAAAGAAAAGCAGCTCTCGGCACTTCTCAGCAGATATGGAGATGGAGATGGAGATGCCAGATGCAGATGAGCTGGAATGGCTGGCTCAACAACAACATTACAATTCAGATGATAATGAAGATGACCTTTTTGGACCTTTTCCTGTCTCTCCTTCTCCAAGTCCCTGTGAGTATACGCGCACCTACATTTATATATCCATCCATGCGAGTGCGTATGTGGGCATGTAACAATAGGTCCATTCGTCTTGCAGCGAAATCCAAATCTAGTTCTTCAATTCAGCAGCAACAGCAGGAGGACAAGGGGTGTCGGAAAAGGCTCTACCCGGAGGATGATGGTGAGGATGACGATCAAGTTGCCGAGAAACGGAACAGAACTGATGAAATGCCATTCGTTGATGATGAATGGCTGCAGTATCCGCCTGACCATTTTCAGACCCCAAACCAAGTTGAGAAAGAGAAGGAAAAGGACCAAATTGAGAAAGAGAAAGAGAAGGAGAAGGAGAATGAGAATGAGTGGATTCCTCGCAGAATGGCGGGTGATATTGAAGGCGATTTCATCTCTATAACAGGGCCCTCCGGCGACCGGGTTTATGCCAAACTCAATGGAACGGCCTCTCTTTCTAGCACCTCCACTATCACTAGAAATGTAAATGGCAATGGACAAGGTGAACACCATACTTGACCTTCAAAACCCCTTTGGCATTCAACAAATTTCACCTACCATGCCCATCAGTTATGATTGCACATCTTTTTATTGGCCTTCTGCTAACACCCAAACCAATCAATCTACATTGACATGCATACACTGTTTAAGGTTAGCTGCAATGTTTGTTTTGAGCTTGCACTGCATTTTACCGTATATTTAGTTTAGTTTAGTTTTGTTATGTTTTTCTTTTTTCGTCATTTCTGAAGTACCATGAACCTATTCTATAGCACCGATGGCTTTTGAATCGTCATAGAAGGCAATTCGTAATATTGGTTATTTGATTTTAGATCGATTCTTGAAGTACTACCCGGCCAGGTATTTCAAGGAAATTTACAGCAGAAACCAAATTATGAGATCCGAGGGAGATTTGACTGTCTTTATCGAGACGCAAGGCGTTGTCCTCTTTTTCCTGTTTTTCCGACCATAGATGTTTGACACTGCTTATTAGAGAGACCACTACATTCCGATCCTGGGCATTTTGTGGGTGTACTTGGGCTCCGGGAATAATCGTTTTTTCTTCCGGCTCGTCTTGGCCCTGGGGTGAAGTCAAATGCCCAACTGATTCCGTGAACATTGAGATAGAAAATAGAATACCAGTCAGGTATTGCGGTCTCGACCGCGTCGTTGAGATCGAGTCATTTATGCAGTTCCAGAGTTCATTGTCGAGCTACAATTCCTTCCCTCCACGTCCAGTCCAGACCTCAGAGGCGAGAATGTCTCAACATGATGCTCCCCTACATGAGTATGTCGGCCTTGAATGGTAGTTTAGCTGCTGGTGTAGTATGCATTACAAGTCGCGCAGTTAGACCAGCCACCTTCTCTCTGTCTATGTAGTTCGGGCTCTACAATGATCGACTGCATTCTCGATCCCCCCAGTGTCTCAGACGAACGCTAATCCCCCATCTTCGTTATGTTCTATTCTGCCATACTTTGTATAGAGTTTCCGTCATTGGTTAAAGTTTTAAACCCTTTTATTTTTTCATTTTTAGCTTCCTGCATTGTTGATCGTCCAGCTTTGTTAATGTTTTAGGAGATATGCTAGGGACTCCTTACTTTGCTTGAGTTACTTCTTTAAGTCTTAAATTTCTTGATGAAGAGCATTCATCTCGTCCTCTTGACGGGCTGCCTAGTACTTCAACATGCGAATTTCTTCCCACTTGTCATTGATGACTACCCTTGGTGATTTTTGCACCATCTTGAGCAAGAGGATGTCTGATTGGAAAGCCTCAACTTGCTAAACCAAAGAGGCAATGAGGGCTCTACATTTGTAGCCCTTGATTGTCCTAATGGGCTTTACCATGACTGGCTGCTCCATATCATTAGGACCTCTATTGTAATCTTCCTCCATACTAAAAACTAGATAGAACACAATGCTCACAGGTAGTTGAAATTTGCACAAGGTTCCTGAGTTGGGCCTCTTTTTCTCTAGGAGATTATAGTAATTACAATTGAACAAGGTTGGAACAAACTATTATTTCGATAAAGCCCAAGGGCAAGAGGATTGGTGTTGGCTGCCTTGGGAACATCCTAGTCCCATCCCCATAACACCATCTCTGAACCTAAATTTTATCGGAATGAGTTAGACACCCTGTCAACTTTGTTAGGAAGGTAGAGCCCTCGATCGAAACTGATCAGCGGACCTGTCTTATGAGCATAACTAAGAGACCAACAAATATCATCAACAAACATAAAAATCATACGTATGGCAGTCACTGACATAGACTATACTTCCCTTGCATGAGCCAGGATCATGGTTACCTCTGCTAGATGGGTATAACTTCCACTCGAAATAAATCACCAAACCAATACTATATACATGACAATATAATTGCTAGCGAGTCTGTGACAGTGGACTAGCATCATGCAACAAGAGCTGCCTAGGATCAAAAGGGAAACTCTCCCTTTGGCTTGCCTTCTGTCCAAACCTTGAGGCTCCCAGAAGGCAAGGAAAGCAACTACCTTTTCTAGAAAATCCCACATCCTCTCCAACTATGCAAATGGACTTTGTTCATAATTATGCTCCTACGAAAACATAGAATTGTCAGCAGAGAATGGGGGCGCTGATTTAATTGCATTGTGCTTACGTTAACCACCCTCATGAATGGGATGGTAAGTTGATTTAATATGTGAGTGCAAAAAGAATTTCAATTTACATGATCGAATTTCCCGGTGATTTCCACGAGGCTTGGATAACCCCCCTTTTCCAGCCCTCTTCCAAACCTTGGATTTCACATTTTTTTTTATAAACTTTGAATTTCTTTAGGGGATAATTGATGGCCTAATTTCCCACTTCCAATTGGCAACCCTTGTTGGCTAACTTTGTTGAATGGTGTTGTCATTGATGCCAATGTTGATCCTTGAATGCTCTTAATATTCGTCTAGTTTGCATTAATTGGAAGCTCCAAATGACAAGAAGCAGGGAAGCCATAGAGGCCTTGCATTTGTTGAGGAAAATGGATCTAAAGGACCGTGATTTTCATCGCGAGACCATCATTAGTCGATTTTCCTTGTTGTGCCAATTCTAATGATATGTGGCACATCTCATGACTCCTCTTGGTGGAGGAGATATGGCCTCTCGAAGATGAAACCCCATTCTTTGGTCAAAGAACCCCAAAGGAGGTGCTATAAGCAAGTATATATATATATATAACCTGGATTACATGGCTAGAACCATTTACATCATAATGTTCAAAACTAGCTTCTTTAAACTCTGCTGTTTGTTTATTAGAATATAACCAGAGCAAAAATTTCTTGCTTCTACGAGCCCTATGGACTATTATTCTGCATTGGTATTTTCCGTAGACCCTACAAAATTACCCCAACAACAAAATGTAACTTCAATACATGAGAAAACATATTTAAACAGGATTGAAAGGACCCACTTCCTCGCTGAAGATCCCTTTTCCTCTTCTTGTCCTTGTGTGTTTTGCACCTTCGCCGGGGATGTCAAGCTGTTCCTTGGGCCTGTCACTTGGAATGCCAGCCAGGTCTTCTTGAACATCAATGAATAGATTGCCACTAATCAACTTTGTGCTGCTGGTCAACAAGTTAGACTCCATTTTGATTATTTTCCTATCCACCCGCGCTTCCAGACTTTCCAAGCGAGCTTGTGCCAGTGTTGCGTTAGTCTCCTTATCACCTTCCAAGAGCTCCACACGTCACGTTAAGAGGTCTAGACAACCCATGAGGAGTTTGAACAGAAATTCCACTGCTTTTTTTTCGAACGCTCCACCTCAGATTTCAAGGCTTGATTTCTTGGCGACGCCATCTCCAAACACTCCAATATCAAACGATTATGAAAAATACGCCCTGAGAGTGAGAGAACGGTGTCCCAAAATCTCGACGAGATCAACTTAAATAACCCGTTGAAACTTGAAGCCTAAATTCTTTCGAGTGTCTTCTTCTACCTCCATTAACTCCAATTTATCGTCGAACTTCATGCCAGATGCTAACTCGTCTTTCCCAATACACAATTAATTTCCCTTGCTGTTGATTTGTTGTGACTCGAAGGGAGGGATGAATACTGCTGTGCGACATTAAAGCCAGGATCTGAACTGCTGTCGGTGTGAAGGTGAATGTCGATCGTCTGCCTATCAACTTGTCCTCGACACACTTGGATGATGGGGCTAATCTCCTTGTTGTACCACTTATCCAGGAGAAATCTCCAAGTGGGAGCATGCCGAGCCTTACTCCCCAGCGGTTCTGCACAGGAAGAATTATTGTCCATTGACGAAATCCTCTGCCTAGTGCTAGCCCCATCAAAGCGGGCTCGAAACACTATGATTGAATTCATTCGGTTATGGAATTGGGACAATTCCTTTGTCATCACCATTTAGTTCAAGGGATCCTTCTCTTAGTTTTGCTCCTTGATTCGCCATGCGATCGACTTCACCATTTAGGTGCCTCAATACATGATATATGGAGGTTTCTTCTAGTTTTCCTAGTTAGAGAGTTATTCTTTTCGCCACAGGAGGACATGTTGGATCCATTGATGATTGTAGTTTTGAGATCATTTTGACTACAAGCGTGGAATCCCCCAAAATGCATAATTTTCTAATGCCAAAGTTTATAGCAATGTCCAAACCTTTCCAAAGAGCAAGAAATTTGGCTTTGCTATTTATTATGGCTAATCCTACCCCCCATGTGAATATAAACTCTTCTTGTTCCCTGGGGCAGTATAACACCCCTCCTGCTCCTGCCGCCCCTTCTAAGCAAGTTTATATTACACAAGCAAATTATTTTTATTAAAAATAAAATGAGTCAAGTCAAAGGTAAATTTATTAAAGGGTAAAATAAAAAATTGAGAGATTAAGTTGGCCCTAAAAGGACAACGAATTTTGGCTCCGAAATTCATTCAAAATTAAAATTCAAATTGAAACTTTTGAAGGTCGACTTGCTCCTTAAGTGACCCTCTTTAACGCTACAAATTGAGGACGAATTCACCACAAGGTAAATGAATCAACTCGCTGATCTTATGTGAATCATTTATGTGATGGTCTGTGGACTAGAGGAGAGGTTGAAATTCAGGTGAAATTTTGGAATTTTTTTGTCTTAATTATGGGCTTCACTGGGATTTTTGAGGTTTGAGATCACTGGCATACAAGGGCTTTTCATGTTGGATTTTTGTGTGGTTCGGATTCTCCTCAAGCTAGCAATTCACGAGGCATTTTCATGTCCCTTTTTGGGACTTAATCTTTGATTCAATGGCATGATCCAACAACTGTGAGGGGCAAATGTTACGAAGCAATTTGGAGAAATCTTTGTGAAGATTATAAACACATTTTGGCACATGTCTCTCGATTGTTGAAAGGAGTTTTGTGCACTGCCTCTACAACCCTTTTTGAAGGCTCATTTGCAACCTGCACAGTGGTAGAGTTAGGGCATGATTGAGTGAAGTTTTGTGCATGGTTTGATTTGAGTTTTAACCCTCATAGGGCATGAATTATTGACTTTTGGAAAAAGGCTGATCAACTCTATTTGGCCTCATTTGATCAATTTCTGTGGCCTTGTAACATCAAACTTTATTTGACCAGTGGTTCGGTGGCAACGTTGACATGGATTTCTTGTTGATGACATGAAAGAATGCATAGTAGCTGGTGCATTACATAGGCCAAATGGCATGACCAACAACTCATATATACCCTGCTTGGTTTTGAAGGTTGTCTTCCAAGTATCCTCTTCTTTGACTGAAACCTTGTGATATCCATACTTTAAGTCCAACTTGATGAAGTATTTTGCTTGCTGCAGCTGATCCTGCAGATTGTCTATCCTCGGCAAAGGGACCTGTTCTTGAGCGTGATCTTTTTAACACCCTGTAATCTATACACATCTACCAAGTCCCATCTTTTTTTGGTACAATGATGATGGGTGATCCACATGGTGATGTATTCGGTCGTATGACACCTTGTTCCAACAGTTGTTGCAACTGTTTCTTCACCTCACTCGCTTCTATAACAGGCTACCTGTACAACCCATTGTTTGGCAATGGGGAGTCCTACAATAGCTAGATCTCATGCTCCGCTTCCCTCTTAGGTGGTAACCCTTTAGGCTCTTGAAACACATCCTTGTATGCCTGCACAACTCTTCTAGTTGATTTTTTTGTTTCTTAGTACACCCCTCCAGGGATGCCTTGCCTCATACTAACTCTTCTATAGATTGATTTTTTCTTAAAAACAATAAAACATACTTTTTGTTGGAACTGATCAATTCCTTGGCTTGGTTGGCACTTACCTACTAAATTTGACTTGCCTTTGTGCATATTGATGATGAACAATTTCCCATCCTTGACCGACTGACACTGGTTGGCTCTCCGCATGAATATTGCATTTTGCATTAGGGACTCCCAAACACGACTCCACATACATCAAGGGGAACCACATATAGTTCTACTTCATCAATAAAATTAGCACTGATGGAAAATCTAATTTTTCACTGTTTTGTTACCTTCAACTCTGCATCTTTATTTACCCTTCCCAGTGGATATGGGTTTGGATGATAACGAACTTCCAACCCCAACTTCTTAAGTAGCTTTGTTGCAATGAGATTCACGTGTGATCCTGAGTCAAACAAAGCATTGATCTTTGTCTTCTTGACTTGTATCTTTATATGGAAGAGTTTGGTCATTACTTTCTCTTCCTGTTGTTGAAGGCTACTCAAATTCACTTCCTTCTGCATTGACGTAGAGACAATTTTCTCATCCACGTCCGAGCTGCTTTCAACTTGGTTGCTCGAATCAGTGGCCATGAGATTCTTCTTCTTATTATCTTTCTTTTTGTTCTTTGGGTTTAGCTTTAGATGCAACTTCCAACACTTATCCTTTGTATGGACGTCAATGTTGCAGTGGTTGTAGTGGTTGCTCGGATCTTTCAACTGATATGTTGTGGCTATTGTCTTTTTATCTTTCCCTCCCTTTTGCTTCTTCTTCCCCTCCTTAGAAGCGTCTTATTTCTCCTTCTGCTTCGATCTGCTTGATTGTGCTCTATTTAGGCCTATGTTCTCCAGGTACTGTGCCCGTACACAAGTCTCGTCCATTGATTTAGGCTTGAAGAACATCACTTGCTCACGCAAGTGGCGGTGTAGACCCCCCAAATACATGAGGAGTACATGTCGGTTCTTGGGGAGATACCCAACATTATGACCATCTTTCTGAGCTTTGTGGTGTACTCTTGCACGCTTTGCCCCGACTTTTGCTTGAAGTAGTGTCACTGGATCTGTTGATAGGTGGTGGTCATTGATGTCAACCAAGCAGCACTAGGAGCTACCTTGATCTTTGTTAGCAAATTTGGTATGGAAATTCGTGGTTTCTCACATCCAAATCACTCTAGTTGGTTTCTCCTTGAAAAGATCTTTCCGAAGATATGTGGTACCCCACGCAATTCTTTACGGTAGTGACATGACACCTTATCATTAATTTAAGGGTTTGACCTGCTCATTTTGACAATGATGTCTCCTCTTGAGAATTGAAGGTACTCATCAAGGTAAGAAGTAGTGTATAGGAAGTTTATTCACCTACAGTTGTCAATATATGACAACAATTCTCACCGCAATGTCATTGTGTATCACTGACTATCTTCAAAAATGCATCAAGCCAATCATTGACTTCACAACCTTGGTAGGATCAAATGCACTGAGCCAATCATTGACTTTACAACCTTGGTAGGATCAAATGCACTGAGCCAATCATTGACTTCACAACCTTGGTAGGATCAAATGCACAGAGCCAATCATTGACTTCACAACCTTGCTAGGATCAAATGCACTGAGCCAATCATTGACTTCAAATTCTAGTGGACTTGAAAATATTTCTAGGCAAAATCCTTGACACAAATATTAAATAGGGTTCTTAAGGGTTTCATAAATTTAAGGACACCAATGATTTCCTTTCTTAAAGCTTAAGGCAAAGCATGTTAGAAAAAATAAATATTTCAAAATAATTAAAGCTCCTAAAGTTTCCTCCAACGTTCATTAAGAAAGTCCCTCCCAAATGTCCTCCAACTGTCATCCTCTAAACCTATAAAAGAGCCTCACCTTATCTATGAAAGCTATATACTTAAACGATTATCTTGAGGAAGCATATCTGAAGTTTTCGGCTAACCTGAGGAATTAACGCAGATATCCAAAAGAGGGTTTAGAGTTATCTTTTAAGATTATTTTTGTGATTCGTTCACTACAGGTATTTGGAGCGATGTCTCAAGGCAAATCTTAGGTCTTTGCTTAGCATATTTTCGCATTGTTTGAGCATATCATCCTTGTTTCAGGAGAGTGAAGGATTGGGTATAGGACTACTCAAGTAAGGGCTTAGTTTTAGGTATATTGAGGACTGTTTTTGCACAAATATATTATTGCAATGGGCAGCATAGAAGGAAATCAGTTAACGACCCTCTAGGGCACCCATACCTAAGGCATACAACAGGTCAGTGAGTGCATCAAATCTCTTAAACAAGCACAAAACTCATCTACAGTCCTGCGGTCAAGACTTATGACTCGGTTGAGGTGAAGATCTATTACAACATTGATTTCAGATTTGGATCTGTGGTTTAGTGCTATAAAATGCCTCAAAATTCAGCAAAGGAGAGTGAGTTTCGGACTTAACAGAAGTCTCTTGTTTGGAGATCCAAGTCTAAGTTTTTTCCTTGTTTTGTTGCTACATGAAGAGTGAGTTAGGGCCATGTATTGATAACAGAATCTTGGCATGGCAATACTTGCACAGTGCAGTCTTTGTATAGGTCCGTAGCAGAAGTTTTGGTTTTTATTTGGATTTGTTTTGTGCTAACTCGTTGCAGGTGGAAGACTATTAAGGAAGCCTAATTCCACAGGTTAGTCATTGGTAACCACAATTAAGTTCTGTAGCACATTGAGTCTTGTTTCTTTTTAAGTCTGACCAGGGTTCATTTCAGATTTATTTTAGGTCTGGTCAGGCCATGTTTTCTGCTTATTATAGATCTGGTAAGGCTTGTCTAGGGCTAGCGTTAAGGTCTGTTTAGAGCTTAGTATCTGTGATAAGAAACAATACTTCAAGACATCCTTTTGTAGCATAATTCAAGCTTATGACAAGAGTTAAGGTAAGTCATGAATTAGTGCTGGGTTATTTTCTTTCATTTTATTTTGGAAATTGGGATCCACTTGGGTGTATTTTCCATTTCAGGTGCAAACATTCAGAACAGTGCCAAAAAGGTCAAAGACATCAAAGCAGTGACAGCTAAACCTGGTAACTCACCCTTGATCAAGGAAATTGTAGAACAGTTTCTTATGGCAGAATTCATTTATCTCAAGTAAGAAACCTGGCAAGTTTCTATTACATAAAAATTGGCAGCCTAGTAAGACAAAGAGCAGAGGTTCACAATAGACAACAAAAAGTTAATCTACAGTAGATTAAAAGCAGCGAGGCCTACAAGACTGTCTTCAGTTCAGTAGAACCTCATCATCAAGGACAGGGTGGACATATTATCAAAGGCAGAGCCTATTAAACAGATTTCATCATTGAGGGCAAATTATTGTGGGAGAGTTTGGCATCTCTCAGTATTGCAGAAGATCTGACACATCAGTTTCATCACCAGCTTCAAATCAACAACAAAGGCAGAAGATACAGGTCATCGAACAAGCTATTGTATAAAATATTGTAAATTTTGTATAGAGTTTGTGTCATTGCCTAGAGTTGACGAAGGAATTATTTTTTTGGGAAAAGGGCTTTGGTTTGTAGTTGGGACAAGGGTTCTTGGTTTGTAGGGACAAGGGTTAGGTCCGAGTGTTATTAGTCAGTCAAGAAAATCAATGAAATATCATTGTAAGGTGGATCATTGTCCCTGATACGAGAGTCCACATTTTATTTTTATTTTTCTTTACAAGGCTGTAGGGTGGTGCTAGGCAGGTGAATGAAGTCACCTTCAGGTCGGGGGCCTATATAGTATAAACTAGTGTTGTGAAAATCGCGATAATTAAACGAAAAAATCGCCGGATTTTTTTTTTGGCCGATTTTTATTGAAAAAATCGCGATTTTATGAAAAAATCGCGATAAAAACGAAAAAATCGCCAGGGGTCGCAACAGCATAGTTTTATAACATTTTTTTGGGTTTTTTCATGCAATTTTTTTTGAAAGAAATAACTAATTTTTGAGTGGGGCAGCTTAATGATCAAGTATAGGCCCTAGTATGGATATGCTATTCATGGTAATGTTAAATTATTAATCTTCATTTTCATCCTTTTACTTAAATTTTTAACATTACCATGAAATGACTCAGGATGTTTGAGAGTGCTTCCAGCCTCATTTGATTTCATATGGAGAAAGTAGAATTTTAGATTTCATTTAAAATCCAGCAGACTTATTAGTTTTTCAGGATTTCAGGATTGGGAGATTGTAATGTTTCCAGGTGACACCACCTGCTCGGGCTACCCCTGCCACCAGTAGAGAACGTGGTCTACATCCTATAGCTCCTACTTCTAGTTCTTCAGCTTCTAGAGCACATCAGACTCCACTGCCATCTCCACTAACATAGGCACCAACATCTACATCTAGAGGGAAAGGGAAAGCTGTGGCATTTTCTCGCAAGAGGGGCAGAGGAAATCAATAGGATTAGACTTTCATTTATTGTATATGACATTATGACCTGATGAGATACATTATCATATTTTTTGTTGATATTTTGAGGCTGAGTTGGGACTTAGGAGTTAGGACTTACTATTCAGGACATGATTCAATGTTATGTGTGATTTTAGCACTAGAAATGATATTAAACATCTTATATATTAGTTTTTTTTTTTTTTTTTTTTATCATATTTATGTGTCAATGTATTTATTTTATGTTGTAGATGGTTTAGATATTAAAAAAATTGAAAAAAATGAAAAAAAAAAGAATATTTTTGTACCAAACGATTTTTTCCCGATTTTTTCTGATAATTTCGATTTTTTTCCGATTTTTTCCCCGCGCCGATTTAATCCCGATAACGATTAATGCAACATTGCTATAAACACTTAAGGGTGGTGCTAGGGCGAGTTGTGGCTCACTATGGTGTTGGGGCATCCTTTCAGCTGACTACCGATAAAGCCAGAGCGTTGGGGCATCCTTTCAGCAGACTACCGATAAAGCCAGGGCGTTGGGGCATCCTTCCAGTGGGCGCTGGAGAATGCTTTTCTAGAGTTCTAGGAAGTTGTAGCTTTCTTTTCTTTTGGGGCTGAAGATTAAAGAATTTATTAGAAAAACATTCGGTGGTTTTTGACCCGAAGGGGGTTTTCCACCTAAAATCTTGTGCCTAATGTCTTTATCTTTTTGTATTGTTGTTCACTACTTTACTGAATAATTGTCATATTGTTGAATATTAACCAATGCTCTGAAAATGACTAATTAAGTGCTAATTTGTAAGAAATATTGATTTACCCCCCCTCTCAGTGTTTCCAACATGATCCATTAGTCCTCTACATACCCAATAGGCTAAAACTATGACTTAATGATGGCTTTGAAGTCCTCCCACTTAGTCACTGAAGGCTTTCCCTCCAACCTCAGGGTCTCCGTGTGGCTCTCCCACCAAGTAAGGGAATAGCCCTCTAATTTCAATCGCGCAAATGGAATCTTTTATTCTTCCTCAATTCGATGGACACTGAAATACATGTCCAGTTGCTGCAACTAGTGATTAAGTTTTAGAGCGTCGATCTTACTGTGCTACGACTTGATATCGACCTTTGCCTCCATTTTAAATAGGGGCTATCATTGATTTACGACACTTGAACTGGGTTGATTTTTTTAGGGTTCTTTCTTCGGTGATTTTCATCTCGATCTCTTGATCCCCCTTGTGATTTGTCTTCTACATTTGAACCCTCATCTTCTCTGAATGTCCCAAGCTTATTGTTTAGGGCCTCCATGAGGAGATTTACATTATGGCTTGTTAATTTCGTAGCTTAGGGATAAATTCCCTCCTTTGGACAACCTTGCTCATCAAGAAAGATCCCTACTAGCCCTTGGAAGAATTTAATTTGGTCAAGAAAAAATATTATTTATAAGGTGAAACCCACAAGTGCACAAAAGTTTAGGTAGGCTTGAAGGTCAAATTGGATCTCTTGGAATGCATATAAATACACCTTATGTCACATTACTTTGGAGCACTGTTACAAGCATCTCTCCTCTCTTGATTGGTTCAACTACTTCTAAAATTGAGAGGCTTTTCTTCACACGTGCAAAGGGAAGGAAATACACATTATGTCACATCACTTTGGAGCACTGTTACAAGCATATCTCCTCTCTTGATTGGTTTGATTACTTCTAAAATTACAGGGCTATTCTTCACATGTGCGAAGGGGAGGAAGCTTTTGTGCTCTTGTGCATTGACGTTCTGTTTAAGGACTGTTTGACCAACGTTGACCAAGAGAAGAAAAGACTTCGCTTGAATTGGTTTTTGGCCTATTCTTGGAGGTCGATTTGACTGAGCTTTGGACCAAACATTTCAGGGCTATTTGACCTCTGTTGACTGTAGACTTTTACTGAAGTTGCTGCAAATTTTTTGAAGTTTGACCGTAAATTTTATCTCTCTTTTGAATGAGTTCTTGAAGGATGTTTTGACTGGGTTTCACTGAGTTTGGAAGGTCAAGTTCTTTGATTGTTGATCAAGCTGATTTGGAGGGTTGTTGACCGTTGACTGTTGACTGATTAGGGCAACTTGACTGTTGATGACTATTGTTGACTTTGATCATAAATTACAAACGTTGACTTTGGATCAAATTTGACTTTGGGCTCATCTCTCATTGGATAGTGGTTAGTTGAGTTGGATAGTTAAAGCTGTTGACCTTTGATGCATTGTTTATGAATTGGAATATAGTATCCTTCATTGAACATTTGATGACAATATAATAGAAGAAGAATTTGGAAAGGGTTTTCCCTCTTGTGGGGTTTTTCCCTGGTCTTTGACCAAATCTTGTGTCTCTCTTATTTCATGTTCTTGGCTGTCTTCTATTGCATTTGAATCACTGTTCTATCTAAAATTGTTTACTGTCATTGAAAGATTGAATTTATTGGAAAAGTGATTGCTAATTGAAGAAGAATTGTTGTAAGTGATTGTGCTAAGCAACACTGGAAAATTAACACGGTATTAAAAGCTGAGGTGAAGACAAGCCTAAAGAGACAAGAGACCAATGTTGCACGAAGCGGGGACGCGGAAGCATCATTTTCCAAAAATCTAGGAAGCAAAGCGTCTGCTATATATATATTTATATATTTTTTGCATTTATACTCAAAACAAACATCCGAAATACCAAATTAGTTGTAGAAGACATGAAAACATGCATATTTTTGCATAAATCAAGATAGATATAGCATCCATTGTACATTAATGATTAATTATTTGAGCATCAACCATTTAGAATCTAGATTCTTCTCCTCTTGTCTAGCCTTTGCCTCTACCTCGATTGTCTAGGGATATTAGTCAACATTGCCCAATTTTGAACAAACTACCTAATTCAAGACTTAAAATATGGTAGAAAAAGCTTAACATGCTTGATCAATGATTTTGACTTGATTGAAAGGTAATTTTTTGCTAAGGGCGTGACAAAGGAGTTCAACGATTAACACCACCAACACTAGGGTACATATAGGGCTTGGTGCTCTTGACTAAATGCTAATCGCATACCTTCATACTTGATATAATCTAATGAAATGCCACAATCCCATTGATCTTGAATTCCTGAAAACTGTTAAGTCTGCTGAATTTTGAATAGGATATGAAATTCTATTTCTCCATATGAAGTCCAATGAGGCTGGAACCACTCTCAAACATCCTGAGTCATTTCATGGTAATGTTAAAAATTTAAGTGAAAGGATGAAAATGAAAAATAAAGGAGAATGTCACTTTTACTTTAAGAATTTAACATTACCATGAGGGAGCATCTGCTATATATATATATATTTTTATATTTTTTTTGCCTTCATTCTTCACCCTAACCCAAGGTGGATCCACCTCCAATATGCAAACTCACCTAAAATTAAAATAAATAAAAAGAAATCGATTTTCTGAATAGCGCGGCGCTTTTTCTGGAAGCGTGTATGGAACCGTACGATTCACCATCCGAAGCGCCATACAAAGTGCGCTTCGGAGGGACGCTTCCGGAATTTCCAGGAAGCGTCCAAAACAGGCGGAACCACGCTTCCGAATTTTGGAGTCGCGCTTCCGGGGACGCTTCCTGTACGAATCCGTACGGGACGCGCTTCGGGCATTAGATCCGGAGGGGGGGGCGTTTCCTGCAACATTGCAAGGGACAAAAAAATCACCTTTGAAGGAATCTATTTGGTCAAGATGTCTACCTCATACTTCAAGGATGTAGAGAACCTGAATGACTCATCAAATTTTGTTGCTTGGAAGATCAGGTTGGAAGTAACCTTGGATGAAAATGATTTCTTGGAATATGTAGAAGGAAAGGTACCTGAGCCTCCAAAAAATGCTCCCGCTATTGCCAAGGCCAAGTATAAGAAAGGTGAGATCGAAGCCAAGAAAATAATTATTGATTCTTTGAGAGATCATTTGCTTACATTGGAAAGTTGAAGAGGTCCAAGGATATCTATGATAAGCTGGTTGGGATGTACGAGGTCAACAATTTGAATCATATTCTCCCCTTGAAAAATCAAATCAAGGACATGAAGATGAACAAGGGAGAGACTGCGCAATCATACTTAATGAGATTATCACAACTCATGGATCAATTGCTAACTGCTAGAGTATCTATGTTTGATAGAGTTGGTACACGTTGCTCTTCAAGGTCTTCCTCCAATTTAGGAGACATTCATCACAACTAGTAGCAACAATGACAATTTTAAGTCATTTGATGAGCTTGTTGGCAAGTGTACTCAAGAAGAAACCAAGATGATCTCTAGAGGGAGAATTCAAAGACATGATGAAGGAGAGTCCTCTGCATTTTCCGCTCAAGACAATAAGAGGAAAGGAAAGGGAAGACCATCTAACTCTACAAAGCCTACTCCAAATTCTAGGGATTACAATAGAAGATTAAGGAAAATTGAATGCTACAATTACCACAAGCATGGTCACTATGCGTAAGGCTGTCTGGAAAAGAGAGATGCTCCAAGGTCCAACTACAATAATAGTCGTGGCTTCAACAACAACAGGTTCAATGATAGAATAAGAGGAGATGATACAAGAAGAAGGGATGATAGAAGAAGAAGAGATGCTCCCTATGATCATGAAGAAGGCCATTGTCCTCAAAAGAGATCAAGGGACTCAAGGTATGGAAGTAATGCTACGACTACTCAATTTGAATATATTCTTATTTTTGCTATGTCTAGTTCCTCTCGTCCGGATTTGTTTGATAGTTGGTTAGTAGATAGTGGGGCCTCTAGACATTTCTCTGGGTATCGTGAAGTCCTCTCAAACCTGGTTGAGAGGGAGACTAATTTGAAGATCATTCTTGGGGACAAATCTACTTATCTTGTGAAGGGTTTTGGTTTTGTTACATTTCATTTGGATTATGGGGAAATCGTACTTCTTCATGATGTTATGTATGTACTGGGATTGAAGAAAAACCTTGTATCTATATCTGCCTTAGAAGACAAAGGGATGAGAGTTTCCTTCATAAGAGGAAAGGTCCTCACCTGGGCTATGGAATCTTGCATGAGGGACACATTCACCATGGGATCTAGAATTGAAGGACTCTATAGAGTCAATGGAAGACTGATGCGAGTAATAGTACATGATATCAATCATCAAAGTGAGTTATGGCACCAAAAGTTTGCTCATCTATATTACGAAGCCCTTCCTAAAGTAAGAAGGATGGTTTCTAGACAATGTTCCACCAAGTTTCCGAGATGTGGGGGCGAGGGAGCGGGGATACGTTGGAGTGGCCTATGCAAAAGATCCCCACCAATTTTTTGGAAATGTGGGGGGACGTCAGGGTCTTAAAAACTTATAAATATAAAAATATATGATATATTATTGAAATTTTAATATTTATAATGTTACTGTCTTTATCATTATATAATATATAACACTTACATCATGAAGGATAAATGATAAATCGATGAATCATAGAACTGAAGTTTGAAACAAATTTAAAACGAAAAGCATGATATCATATAATCATACATCATACATGTAAGTTTAGAGACTGTACAATGTAACTACTAACAATGTACAATGAAAATAAATGTTTAAAGTTTTAAAGTTTAAACCATATTGAAGTTCTAACTATGAATACTAAATATTGAAATAAAAGTCAACTTTGATACATCAAGAGTCAAATTTTTATAGAGTCAAGACTCAAGTCTAATATATCATATATCAAGATTCAAAATAAACTGAAGTCTACAAATGAAGTCTGAAACAGAAAATAAAATAAGTTAATAACATAAGAACATATCAAATGATAAATCATAAATGAGCATAATTGCTCAAGGTAATGCCCCGCTAGTCTCTGCATCCAACTGAAAAGAGCAATATCATGAAAAGATGAAACAATATGAAATGAACATTGAAAATAAAGTTTAAACCCTTCTTGGTTCATAAAAATTAGGATTTTTTTGTTTCATTAAAAAAATTTGCGATTTTTGTCTAGGAAAATGACCCCTCACAACTCCACACAACCCCTTTCGCTTAGGAAACGACCCCATTTGGAGGATTCGACCCTGAAAATCGAGGAAACAACCCCTTACAAGTTTCTGCACGTACCCTGCTTTTTGGGAGCGTGGGGAAACGACCCCCAATCGTCCCCAAGTCTCCGGAACGCGAGGGAGCTAGGAAACTCGACCCCCAGGTGGGGGGGACGCGACCCCGTAGAACACTGTTTCTAGAATGCCTGAAGTTCAAGCTAGTCATCATGGAGTATGTTCAGGATGTGCCAGTGAAAAGAAGTCGAGGGGACCATTCTCTTCTAGCAAAAGCATGACCAGTGATATTCTACAACTCATTCATTCTGATCTATGTGGACCCATGCTGGTAAAATCTCTTGGTGGCTATCTATATTATATAATCTTTGTGGATGACTTCTCCTAGAAGACATGGATATTCTACTTGAAGCACAAGGACAGAGCATTTGATATTTTCAAGGATTTCAAGGCGCTGATAGAGAATCAAACAGGGAAAATAATCAAAGTCTTTTAGGTTTGATAATGGTGGAGAATACACTTCTAATGAATTTGTTGACTTTTGCAAGAAGGCTAGAATCAAGAAGGATACCATTGTACCTTATAATACCGAGCAAAATGGTGTGGCTGAAAGAAAGAATAGGACCATCATGGAAGCTACTTGAGCCATGTTGCATGATCAAAAGTTGTCGAAGTTCCTTTGGGGAGAAGCCACTAACACAATGGTCTATGTTCAAAACAGGTCTCCTCATCAAGCCTTGGGTGACAAGACTCTTGAAAAAGTATTCACAGGTATCAAGCCCCATGTTGGTCATTTGAGAATCTTTGGCTGCCCCATGTACTTTCATGTGCCAAAGGATAAAAGGAACAAGTTGGAAGCCACTGGAAAGAAAGGTATGTTTGTTGGATATTGTGAAATTCTAAAGCTTTTAGAATATATGTGCCTGGTCAAAGGAATATCAAGTTTAGCAGGGATGTGACTTTCGATGAAGATGTTGCCCTTGGAAAAGCAAGGGACATTCCTCCTCCTCATGTTGAGAAGAAGGATGATGACATGGACCTACTATAAGGTCTTTCTGTGCTCAAGCCGCGGACAAATTTTGTTGATGATCCCATGGAACCCATGGACCCCTAGGATCCTCCTCCATGTGATCCCCCTGGCAGGAAGAGACCACTTTGGCTTCGTGATACATTATAAGATGCTGAAAGACATGCCGCTGCTAAAGGAACCTTTAGAGAAAGTAAGAAGCCATGTTGATATCAGGGTTATGTTGTGGCTATGAGCACCATCATACAGGTTGAGCCTCACACCTTTGAAGAAGCAGTGAAAGAGCAGGTTTGGAAAGATGCCATTGTTGAAGAATAGGAGTCTATTATGAAGAATGACGTATGGGAAGTAGTTCCGAGACCTAAAGGAAAGTCTGCTTTGACTTCTAAATGGCTATACAAGATCAAGCATGGAGCAAATGGAAGCATTGAGAAATATAAGGTGAGGTTCATGGCTAGAGGATTCTCTCAGAAAGAGGGAGAAGGTTATGATGACATATTTGCACCAGTTGCTCGCTACACCACTATTTGATCTATTGTTGCCCTTATTGCTAGCCAGGGTTGGACTCTTTTTACTGGATGGATGTGAAGACTGCATTTCTTCATGGCATACTCTAGGAAGAAGTATATGTTGAGCAACCACAGTGATTTGAAGTATAGGACATGAAGACTCATGTATGTTGGTTGGAGAAGGCTCTCTATGGATTAAAGCAAGCCCCTAGGGCTTGGTATGCCCATATTGATAGCTACCTAATGAAGCTTGGATTCATGAGAAGCAATGCCGACCTGAGCCTCTACTTCATAATTGTACGAGGTATGTGATCCAAAATGGATTTTGGACAGACTCCTAAGTCTAAGTGTTCCTCTCTGAGGAAAATGAAAATCCAAGGAAGTTCTTGGAAATAGCCCCATTGCAGAGATCTTTTCCTTCTGAATCTACTACAACTTGAATGGGCAAAAATGGACTTAGGATGCAGAAGTTATCGCAGAAAGAAGATGCCCTATGTTCTTTAGAAAAAGCGGAAAAATCCTCTAAAATGGGCAAAAAAAATCCTTATAAAGGGAAATCGCATTGGAGGAGGGCCAAAGGCGGACTTAAGCGGAAAGGGGAAGCCCCCCCGATTGCTGATCTCCGATATATCGGGTTGGAGATAGGCCTGTGTTCGATGGCGGGCCCCTGGGCAATGCGATATTGCGATCACCGATATCGACGGATCGGCATCGGCGATGCCACGAGGCAAAGGGAAGGACCCCCGGGACTATGTGAGATGCGATTGCGATATATCGCATCGCATCGTCGCGTCTCAACGATATGAAGGGGTGATAACGCCGGACCCGACGGACTTTATATTCGCGGGTTGATAAGTTTTGAGTTCCGGAAAAAGAGACTTTCCCGTGTAATAGCGCGTTTCGGTGTAAAAACCAAAATATAAAGGAAAAAGCCCCCAAAGCGATACAATCGGACCCGAAGGGGAAATAAAGGCGCGATTGATGAAATTTGAGTTCCGTAAGCAGGATTTCGGGTGGGCCTCAAGCGGTAAATGGTATTGGGCTGGCTTCGCCCGATCCCATACAACAAATGACGCGTGGCTGGCGGAGGAGAGAGGAAAACCACCTTTTTGGGCGGGTAACCTCCGTACCCTTAAGTTGCCTGAGATCACATATTGACCATTGGATCGGAGATCACCTAGATCGACGGTGGGGCTTGTGAAAGCGACCTAAGGCGGACCCGATGTGATTATAGGGTGGATTCGATAGAATTTGAAGTCCGATAAAAAGGATTTTGTCGCGTTTTTGAAGGTTTTCCCATGTATTTGGGATTTTGCCCAATACACTAATGCGATGCGATATGACGCCTAATGGCGAACCCGATAGGGATTTAGGGGCGATTGAATGGGATTTCAAGTCCGCAAATCACACTCGATAGTGTTTTACAGACATTCTTTGTGTAATGGGATTCTCTCCATTTTTCGAATTTTCGCCTATGAAACGGCCCCGATTCCTTCTGTTATCGCTCCTGATCATCATGCCACGCTGCAGTAGGCATTTTTACAGGCAATGATGCATTTTGAAGCGACAGAGCCGCGGAGGGACAATGAATAGCAGAAAAATGGCTAGGGAAGCCAAAAAGTTGGGAAGATGCCTCAAAAGAGCCATAGAGCACGATTGAGAGCACAGGAGGAAGAAGTTAAGCCAAAGCAGGAAGCTAAGGCAGCAGAAAGCAGAGCCAGAGCGAGAGCCTAGAGCCAGAAAGCCGAGAGTTTCAGAGCCAAGGATGAGATGGTGTCTAAACCCATTGTGTTCTGTGTAAACCCATGGAGTTGAGCCAGGGAGCTTGTAAAAGGACTTTGCCATAATCCCAGAGAGCCTAGTTGAGTTGACTAGAGCTCAAGGAGACGTAGCCCAAGAGTTTTGGGTGAACTCCAAATTAATATTGCTGTCCATGTGTCTATTTTATTGCTGCATTATTTACTGTTATATGTATGTATTATATCAGCATAAACAACAGATTTTAAAGTACACAAACAGTTTAAAATAAACAACCATAAGCATACATTTATTTTCAAGCACATATTTAATTCCGCATTGGTTAATCATAAAGACTTAGGAATATTTAAAGTTTTGGAAGTGGGAGAGGTTCTTGTAAGTTAGACAAGAAGCCTAAGAGTTCCATTTTTAGATCAGGTGTTATCAGAGCTTGAGATTGATTAACCCCACCTTCAAAGAAGGTTATATTAGAATGCTTGATTGACAGAGCAAAGATTGCTTTTCTAAAAGGTGTTTAAACAGTGAGAGGTTGATTGTATGCTTGTTTGCAGACTGACTATTGTTTGAGTTTGCGGAGGTGAAGGGAAAGCTGTTGATAGCTCTGTCCAGGAGGGACAAGAGGGAAGAAGGGCTGAAGGCATTCTTCTATTCCAAAGGACCTCAAAGCAATCCTTGAAGCACAAGAGGTTTGTTGCAAAAGGTTGCTTAGTAAAACTCTTTATTAATCTTGTTTGATGTTCTTTTGTTCATTAGTATAATGACAACTTCTACAAGTGAATCCTCAAAGTCCTCCTTCATCACAAGACTCTATGATGGAGACTTGAAGCAAGACTTGTTCATCATGATGGACAAGGTGAGAGAAATGTATGAGGATGGAAGGAAGAGCAACATACTTAGAGAGTAGTTGAATTCCATGAAGGAAGAGAAGCAGTTGCTTTCTGACAAACTGCAGAAAATGGAGAGGCAACTTCATATTACAAATATGAACCTGAAAAGGATGCATGGGTTGGAGTCACAACTCTTTGTTGCCAAAGAAGCCTTGGTCAAGTATCCACTTGAAGAAGAGGTAAATCATTCCAGTTTGTCTTCAAATTCCTCTAACAATGCTTATATTGGTTCTTTTGAAAAACATACTAGAGGCATAGGTTCCAAGCTAATGTACAAGATGGGCTATGAAGGAAAAGGCTTGGGAAAGCATACACAGGGTATTGTTGAACCAATAATGGTTGAGGAAAGGCCTAAGTATTTGGGTCTTGGCTATGGACAGTCTTATGGAGAGAGTTCCAAAGCTGCGATGAAGGCCATTGAAACAGCTCCAAGGAGTTGCATTGCAGAGTGTGAAGATTGTGTTCATGAGGAATGCAATAGCTTGAAACATCACTTGCAGGATGCAAATGTTCAGAAGCACACACTTGAGCCAGAGAGTTGTGGAAACTCGAACAGCCTTGAAGAGATTGATGGTGTTCCAAAGGGAGCCACTTCTTCATTTGCTTAACCTTTTCATGAAGGCAATAAAGGTGAAAGAGGCAGGTATAAATCTGGTTCTAAGCATCTTCCTTTTGATTTTGCAAAGCATGACAAATTTCCACATAGATATGGGAAAAGAATTGCATGTTCCTTTTGTGGTTTGGATAACCATCATGTTTCTAGATGTTGGAAGAGAATGGCCACATACAAGAAACTTTTGAAGGAAAATAAGTAAAAAGCCAAAGGTCCATTGGACAAGGCAAATCATGCTGTCAAGAGGATGCACATGTGTTGCACTTACTGCCATAAGCAAGGGCATCTCGCTGAAAGGTGTTGGACTCTGAATCCAACAATGCTTCCACAAAAGCTGAAGGTGGAAAGAGAAGATGGAAGAAATGGAAAGGAAGTTTCCATGAATGATGTGTCGCAAGATGATTCACATGTTGATGCTGATGTGCAGACAAAGGAAAGACCTTTGAACTGGATTGGTAAGAAATGGTTAGAGTTCTTTTCCAATTAAGGTTGCATGTCTATTGATGCATCTATTTGCATTTCCTTGTTGATGAGATGCAAGTTGTAGGTTTCTACCAAGATGGTGAATGGAAAAAGATTGAGTAGGACTCACTTTGTTGCTGCAACATTATATTTCATCTCAGCTTCGAAGGTACAGAGTGCTTAAGTGAAAGTTGAAGGATGAAATGCATGCATAAGCATGATGTGCATGAACATAGGGATGTTGATGTTTTCCTTGTTTTTGAACATGTATGTGTAATTAACTTGAAGGGTTGATTGCTTTGTTGTAACATGCATGTAATGTTGACTTGAGGAAAGTTGATTTGGTCTCCAAGATGGAGATAGTGATGAAATTTTTCATCTTTTGAAAAGAGTCCTAATGGTCTTTTTCTACATGCTTGACTTGAAGGGTCATTTGTTTTAAGGGCATGTTTTGTGGGCTTGTTGTCTAGTCCATCATTTGTATGCAGATGTAAGGCAGGGAGGTGTTCACAAGATGTGAAATTTGTTTCTTTTGTTGAAGCAGGAGTTTAGTCCATCCAGTTGTTGTCTGTATTCCTGTTGTTGTTAACAACTTTTCAAACAGGTAAAAATGAGAATTTTGTGGAACAGGTGTACTTCATATTTGTTTGAGCCACCTTGGATCAATGATCAAGGCAGAGAAGTTCAAACTACCTTCTGTGACCATTTCAGCAGGAGTTTTGCAGGAAGGCAAGGAGGAAGGCAGTTCTTCCCAGGAGGACCAGCACATCCAAGAAGGAAAGTGGTCAAAGGCTTTGGTTCAGAGACACTATGCAAGGCAAGTGTGTGGAGGCTGAAAAAAAAGAGGGTGCTGTTACTCCCAGGTACTGTTCAGATCAATATATCAGTCTTTTGGAGACCAAAAGTTCTTTTAGTGGGAAGGCGTGATCCAAAATGGATTTTGGATAGACTCCTAAGTCTAAGTGTTCATCTCTGAGGAAAATGAAAGTCTAAGGAAGTTCTTGGAAATAGCCCCATTGCAGAGATCTTTTCCTTCTGAATCTACTGCAACTTGAATGGGCAAAAATGGACGTAGGATGCAGAAGTTATCGTAGAAAGAAGATGCCCTATGTTCTTTAGAAAAAGAGGAAAAATCCTCTAAAATGGGCAAAAAAAAACCCTTATAAAGGGAAATCGCATCGGAGGAGGGCCAAAGGCGGACTTAAGCGGAAAGGGGAAGCCCCCCCGATTGCTGATCTCCGATATATCGGGTCGAAGATAGGCCTGTGTTTGATGGCGGGCACTCGGGCAATGCGATATTGCGATCGCCGATATCGGCGGATCGGCGTCGGCGATGCCACGAGGCAAAGGGAAGGACCCTCGAGGCTATGTGAGATGTGATTGCGATATATCACATTGCATTGTTGCGTCGCAGCGATATGAAGGGGTGATAACGCTGGACTCAACGGACTTTATAGGCGCTTGTTGATAAGTTTTGAGTTTTGGAAAAAGAGACTTTCTCGTGTAATTGCGCGTTTTAGTGTAAAAACCGAAATACAAAGGAAAAAGCCCCAAAGCGATACAGTTGGACCGGAAGGAGAAATAAAGGCGCAATTAATGAAATTTGAGTTCCGTAAGCAGGATTTCGAGCGGCCCTCAAGCGGTAATGGTATTGGGTCGGCTTCGCCCAATCCCATACAACGAACGACGCGTGGCTGGCAGAGGAGAGAGGAAAACCACCTTTTCGAGCGGGTAACCTCTGTACCCTTAAGCTGCCCGAGATCACATATTGACCGTTGGATCGGAGATCACCTAGATCGGCGGTGGGGCTTGTGAAAGCGACCCAAGGCGGATCCGATGTGATTATAGGGCGGATTCGATAGAATTTGAAGTCCGATAAAAATGATTTTGTTGGGTTTTTGAAGGTTTTCTCGTGTATTTGGGATTTTTCCCAATACACTAATGCGATGCGATATGATGCCTAATGGCAGACCCGATAGGGATTTAGGGGCGATTGAATGGGATTTCAAGTCCGCAAATCATGCCCGATAGTGTTTTTGCAGACATTCTCTGTGTAATGGGATTCTCTCCATTTTTTGGATTTTCGCCTATGAAACGGCCTTGATTCCTTATGTAACCGCTCCTGATCATTATGCAGGACAAGGGTTGTTTTTACAGGCAATGATGCATTTTGAAGCGACAAAGCCGCAGAGGTACAATGAATCGCAGAGAAACGGCCAGGGAAGCCAAAAAGCCGGGAAGATGCCTCAAAAGAGCCGGAGAGCACGATTGAGAGCACATGAGGAGGAAGCTAAGCCAAAGCAAGAAGCTAAGGCAGCAGAAAGCAGAGCCAGAGCGAGTGCCTAGAGCCAGAAAGCCGAGAGATTCAGAGCCAGGGAAAAGATGGTGTTTAAACCCATTGTGTTCTGTGTAAACCCATGGAGTTGAGCCAGGGAGCTTGTAAAAGGACTTTGCCATAATCTCAGAGAGCCTAGTTGAGTTGACTAGAGCTCAAGGAGACGTAGCACAAGAGTTTTGGGTGAACTCCAAATTAATATTGCTGTCCATGTGTCTGTTTTATTGCTGCATTGTTTATTGTTATATGTATGTGTTATATCAGCATAAACAACAGATTTTAAAGTACACAAACAGTTTAAAATAAACAACCATAAGCATACACTTATTTTCAAGCACATATTTAATTCCGCATTGGTTAATCATAAAGACTTGGGGAATATTTAAAGTTTTGGAAGTGGAAGAGGTTCTTGTAAGTTAGACAAGAAGCCTACGAGTCCCATGTTTAGATTAGTATGCCTTTGATTTTGGTTTTATATGTTGATGGCTTATTCTTGACAAGTAGTGAGCCTTTGATGCTTGAGTGCAAGACGGAGTTGGCCTCTAAATTTGAGATGGAAGACCTTGGATTTCTTGGGATTAGAGGATGGCAGAGACCTGGTGAGATTTTCCTTTCACAAGGAAAATATGTGCTGAAACTACTGGAAAGATTTGGAATGGTAGAATGCTATGTGGAGAAGCTGCTAGACTTGAATTGGCGAATCCCTCTGAGTATCAACAATTGATTAGGGCATTTATGTTCTTAATGAACACCCGATCGGACATATGTTTTGCAGCTAACGCTCTGAGTCAATTTATGACTGAGCCTCTTCATGCACATTGGGTCGCTGCTAAGCATGTGCTGGGATATCTGCATGGGACAATTAATCTTGGTCTGAGATATACTGTTGGAGATGTGAGACTACATGGTTACACTAACGCTGACTGGGTCGGAAATGTTATTGACACGAAGAGCACATCAGGGTACTGCTTTAGTTTGGGTTTTTCCATGATATCTTGGATGAGCAAGAAACAAAAATTCTTTGCCCTTAGCACGACTGAGGTAGAGTATATTGCTGCTAGCATGACTAGTTGCGAGGCAGTATGGTTGAGGAGGCTCTTTAGAGAGCTGTTTGAGCAAGTTCTAGATATGACAGTGATATATTTTGACAACAAGAGTGGGATCTGATTGGTAGAGAATCCCGTGTTCCATGACAAGTCCAATCATGTTGAGATCATGTATCATTATATTCGAGACATGGTGCAGAGAGGACTCGTAAGACTCCACATTTCGGTTGATGAGCAGATAACAAGCATTCTTACCAAGGCTTTGCCGAAAGGGAAGTTGTTGGTCTTCAGAGAGCAGCTTGGACTGATGGATGTGACCCTCCTGGGTAAGGGTCACGATTGATCGAGGACACTGAGCTATGCTCTTCCCCCTTGTCTGAGCTCACAAGTAGAGGAATTGAGCCAAAAAGATCCTGGGGTTGAGGGAATTCTCGACAATTGGATAGTCTGTGATCCTTACCTTCCATGGTAAGTTGTATGCTACCTATTGTCAGACAATAGGATAGAGTGTGATCCTTGGATTCCATGGTAAGTCGTATCTTGCCTATTGTCACTCATAGGACTTGGCAGAGTATACCCTAGTTGGCATCTTACCTACCTACAAGCTAGGCTTGTTGGGATTGCCACCCGTTTGACCAATGAGTGAGGAGACTTGAAAGTTGAAATAGACTGTGATCCTTACCATTTATGGTAAGTGGCATCCTGCTCAAGTGATGGGATGCAGGTGTTCTACCACTGACTCTTGAGGGTCAAGAAGGGAAGATCAACGAACAATATGATAGTTTGTGATCCTTACCCCTCACATTAAGTGGTATCCATTCTATTGTCCTTGGATATAAGGTGGTAGCTGGAGCTCCCCTATGATGATTCTTCTTTTTTAGATTCGAGAATGTTCAACAGATGAGTAGTGATAAGCAGAGATGAGCAAAGACAAGATATGACTTGGTTAAGTGATGACGATGACGAGATTTTTGAGATGAGATTCATGATGCAGTCGGAAATTTCTCCCTAGCTGAGAGGGAGTGTTAATTTGGCAGCGTGGGGACAAATTCCCTCCTTTAGACAACCTTCCTCATTAAGAAAGACTCGTGCTAGCCCTTGGAAGAATTTAATTTGGTCAAGAAAAAATATTATTTCTAAGGTAAAACCCAGAAGTGCTGAAATTTTGGTGATTTGAAACTCTAAAAACTATCGAATGCCACGAAGATTGAGGTCAAATTTTTGTGGAGTTGTTCGAGTTAAGGAACTGTGATATATCTCCGTGAGGCAAGGGTTGTGATCCGAGTTATAAGATATCCAAACTCTCTGAAATGTGACCTAAAGACTGAGTTTCTTTATCCCTATGGAAAGAGGACAAGTGAGAGTTTGAGTTTCTTATGATCCAAGTCTGGAGAACAATCTACCAAGTCATATAACCTGTGCGAAGTTCATCTTTGAACAATCTAAACACTAAACAAGAAATCTAAAGTAAAATCCAAGCATGTATTCGTCCTCCTCCAAGTACACATCATCTGAGTATACAAAAATGAAGGATCTAAAGCTCTTTAATCTATGTGAGATCTGAAGGTTATTCATCTTTGTAATATAAGCGAAGTTTATGGCTTCAATATCTTTGAAACTATGCGAAGGTTATGGCTTCTATATCTCTGATTAGTGCGAAGTTTATGGCTCCTATAATTCGAGGTTTACGACTCTTGTAATACAAGGCTAAAGAATTGAAGTACTTTATCAACATGTTTGAGGCTCTACACAATGGTGAAATTATTACATCTGTGATTGAAGAAAAACCTCTCCTTTATGATATTCATCCAAACTTTTCTAAGAAGGTTGAGATGCATTGCCAAGAGTCGACCTGATATTTGTTTGAATATTAAGGATTGAAGGGAAATGATCTAAGTTAAATATGAAATTCATCATATGAGTCACATATGAGACTTGTTGTCAAGCATTATATAAAGGCAAATGGCATTCCCAAATGATGAGCTTCTTAAGAAGAAAGCTTGTATGGAGAATAAAATCGACAAACATGGATTGCAAACCTACATTGACAAGTAACATCACCTAAAGTATTCTTTGATCTGATCAAACATGTCACGACCCTTGCAAATCAGAAATCACATATATATTTGAGGCTCTGTGGGAAGCATGATGTCAACACCTCGATGCATCGTATATGATGATGATTAAAAAGACTAACCTTGATATAAGAAGTGCAACTTCCAATGAAAAAAGGCTGAGCTCCTCTTCAAGGTCTAATATCAAAGTTACAATATTACAAGCGAAGAATATTAGATTAAAAGTTGTTGATGGGATCTGAACTACTAAAGTATTGATGCCAAAGTTTCTTGGGTATTGAGATCTACCATGATGAAGCCGAGTTTCTTAGCTTGATGAAGTCAAGGTCAACTATTGATTAATCGATAAATAGAATTTAGGGTCTTGGCATTTGGGCACTTGCAGATTGAGAGTCTAGGGTTTACAAAACCCTGACAAGTTGAGGAAGTCTAAAAGAAAAAATTTCTTATCAAGCTACAATTAGTGTGTTGGCCTACAAACCCTAGCAAGGGTTTGACCAAGAAAGGTCTAGGGTTTGTACCCTATGATTGGTTGCTTCCGTTGAAAGAAGAAGAAGCACTAGCCTATGCCTGATGTTGTGGATGAAGTTTTACAAGCTGGATGCCAGATGGAGTTTGTTGTCGCTTAGATTGTACAGGCATGGTGCGACGACGACTTAGGTCAGGGCCTGTCACTCTGATCCCTAACCTCTTAGTCGTCACTGTCTCCCACCAACAGGCTATGGGGGGTAGTCCCTATGGAATATGAAAATGAAAGACCAATTGGCAATCAACAAGTCTGGGAGACAGGATTGAATGGCCTAGACACTTTGTTGATTTTTAGCAAGTTAAGATATTAGATTGAATTACTTATGAGACTAGTGCCTTATGGAGTCAATTACTTGCTTTAGATCAATTAAATACCAAATGATCGAATGAACAACTGCTACTTGAGATGCTTTGCTAACCTATATGCTATGCAAATCCTATGGCCTAGGTGAGATGCAACAATTTTGATTTATTTTAATTATATGCCTAACTAAGTATATCTCATAATCCTCAGCTATTTTGAGTCTAGTCTCTAGAGTAGGTTGTAGAGAGAAGTCAAGGTGAAGCAAGCAAAGGCTTGGTTAACGATACCTCCCCTTGAAATCTAACATCCCTGGTGCCTCCGACGCTGTAGAGACTGTGGCTCTAACAACTGCAAGGTCACTATTTAACCACTAGAGAGGGTCTATCTTTCGCAAGCTAAGAGATGAAGGGTGTTCCTATCTCTCTATCAACCAAACTTATGCTTGGAGGTAAGTTGATTAATGCACGCTAGACCTAGGATGCAAATGCAAATTGATTGAGTGATCTTGAGTGAAGATTGCTTATTAGTACTTAATTACTATTTATCTTTAGTTATCACACACAAGTACTTAGTGAATGAAGGACAATCTGATACACAAGATAAAGTGCTCAATTTCAATAGTGCTCGAAAGATGTATCTAATGTTACCAAGAGATAATTACTCAAGTATTCAACAAGAAACAAGATTAATGCTCTTAATAACAATTTGCCAATATGCCAAAGATAGAACTAGATCAACTTATCATCTACAATAGACATTATGAACAATAAATCTAATGACAAGTAAAAAGAGATTAGAGCACTCATCACCAAGATATTACTTCAGAACAATTAACCAAGGTTCCTTTTAGAGACAATCAAATAGTGAAAGGATGCCAATGAAAGGTTGCTTAAGAGATAGGCACTTATATGAGCAATGTTCCTGACACAATTAGCAATTTCCCAAGATGTGTCAACAAGATATCGCAATGCCAATTTTATGTAATTAGATCCTCAATGTTAACAAGAAATGCCAATATCCAATAACCCCTTGAAATTAAATATTTACCAATCAACAAGATATTAGACCTTAGGATTATGTGCTTGTGTGAGTGAGGATACTTAGTGCAAAGTTATAACTTTGGAGATCATGAGACTCACAAGATACAACAATGTGTTAGTGTTCTTATTAGCAAGGAAATAAATTCACCAATTGCCAAATCACTTCAACAATTCAATGTAAACAATGTAAGCAATGTAAACAACACCTTTCCACAATGAGCTATGGTTATCAATAAGGCATGAACCAATGCTAGAAACCTTATGCAACTTAGGCTCTAGTGTTTTTTTCCAAGGAAAAAGGCGCAATTTTCATTAATATATTAAGAAAATTACATGTTGTATAATGCTGCATGTAAACATGCATTCACTGTGGAGCAGTTCTTCTGTTTGTAGAAAACTGTATACATAATTACATCATAGTAGTTCATTGAAATAAAAAACATAGTAGACCAGATATCAGTTAAGTACAGTGGTAATGAAAAAAAATACTGAGTCTCAGTCACAAGAAAATAACATGAAATAAACAGAAGTAGAAATAAACCTATGTACTCTATCATGGCGCCTAGAGCCAAAAAAATGAATGATCTAAAGAGATCATTCCATATTGTGCCCATCCATCTCTATGAACGGTCTGTGGAAATGACGGTAGAAGGTGCCTTCCTTGAATTCTTGAATTTTCCATTGTCCTCTGTTCTGCTTCGCGACCGCTTTGGAAAGACGATCAACAATCTCATTCCTTTCCCTGTATATGTGTGAGCATGCAAAGGAAACAAATTGTGACTTTAAAGTAAAGATATCAACCAACATGTCTCTGAGTGTGTGCAAGTGATAGTGATATACGTAGTTTATCCAATTTATAACAAGCTGTGAATCCCCAAAAACCTGAATCTTTTGGTAATTTATTTCTCTTGCAAAAAGGAGGAGGTATTTTAGACTGTTAAGTTCTGCATAGTTGTTTGTGCCCCTGCCTAGTCCAACTTGTATTCTGTATGACACTAGATTATTGATATGCAAAACCGCACCCCCACCCCCCCACAGCCCTCGGCCTGGGCTGAGCCATCAAAATACCCTGGGATAACTGGTTTCCATGCATTCCGGGATGATAGCCTGGGGAGGTTTGCTGTCAGAGTCTTTAGGGATCACATTATAGATGGCCAACAACTTTGAACAGGAGATGTCCCAATTTATCAAGGTATCCATAAAGATAGTTTTATTCCGGTTTATCCATATACCCCAACATATGATTAGCGACAAATTCCTTGCTTTGTGCGATTTTGCTCCAAGCCACCAGTGGTGCCAAGCCTCCTCAACATTGAGACCCGACCAAACTGTCTGTATATTTAGACAAGTAGTAATCCTTGACCAGAATAGGGTCGTCACAAGGCAAGTGAGAAATAAGTGTGTTGTGTCTTCCTCATGCATTTTACATAGACTACATCTGGAAGGCCCGTGAAAAGCCCTGCGCATGAGATTTTGCTCAGTTGGGGCCTTTTCCATGAGAATGCACCACATAAAAAGTCTAGCTTTTGGGGGTGCTTTTAATTTCCAGAGATGGCGACACCACCAACTCATATCCCCATTTTCGCTAGCTGCCATTGCAGTCGCATATCCAGCTTTTGGGGTTTATCTACCTTGGGGGTTTGTCGCCCAAATTTGTACGTCTTGCTGGTCATTTATCTTGACATTGGCCTCCTCCAGGGCCCCAATGAAGCATTGCCAGTCCTCTAACCATCTATCTGGGATATTTAGCACCCTGTGATCCTTCTAGCCCTGTGGCAACCAATGGTCTTGAACAACAATTGCTATCTGCACTATTTTGGTGATTCCAACACTGGAGAGATGGGTACAGAGGTTCCTTGGTAATATGTGGGCGTTCCCACACCCAACCTAAGCAGCTGTGCCAATTCTCACCTGATCCGATTTACCTATTTTCCATGCCAACCCGTTCTTGATGAGAGAAAGGGATTGAGAGATCGCTTTCCAAATAATAGAACCTCCTGACGACCAAATGGTGGGACTGCGGATCCATTCCATGACTATTAGTGGGTGGATGTATTTGTAGTATATGACCTCTTGCCAAAGGCTTCTAGATTTTACAATATGCCAACCCATTTTTGCCGCAAGTGCCTTTGCAAAAAGCTGAAGATTTTTTATACCCCAAGCCCCCAATTTTTTGGGTTTTCCAATCCTGTCCTAGCTTACCCAGGTGAAAATCCTCCCTGTTTCGTGGCCCCTACAAAGAAACCGGCATCAAATTTGTTGAATTCTTTTTAAATTGCCTTTGGGGATCCAAGCCAGCGACATCTAATAGACTGGGATCGCCTCATGAACTGATTTAACCAGGGTGAGTCAACCAGCTCTAGACAACCAACGTTGCTGCCAGATATTAATTCTGCGTTCAATTTTTGCAATAAGCCAAGCCCAATCCGCAATACGGTAACCATTTGGTTTCAATTTGAAGCCCAAATATTTTAAGCCCACATCCAGATCTTGTCTCACATAGGCAAATTGTTGGGCTGCATATCTTGACTCATTTTGCAGGCTTGTCACCATGATAATTGTGGATTTCTCGAAATTTGGTTGCATTCTTGTAGCTTTGCAAAAGAGAGATAAGATGTTCTTGAAAGCATATGAGTCACGAAAGGATCCATTTAAAAAAATCAGTACATCATCAACAAACAAAAGGTGGGTGAGGGTGATCAAATACGAGATCTGGACACCCCCCAGCGCTCCTTCCTCCCTGCCTTTTTTAATCAGTCTGCTAAATCCTTCCATAATAAGAAGGAAGAGCAAAGGGGAGAGAGGGCATCCTTGTCTAAGCCCATGCTCCGCATGAAAATAATGAGAGGCAGCTCCATTAATAAGGATACTGTAGGAGACCGATGAGAGACCACACATGATCCAAGATATAAAAGCATGGGGGAAACCGATATGAGTAAGAGTGAGCTGGAGGTAAGACCAACAAACGCGATCAAAAGCTTTGGAGAGATCTATCTTAAGAATGATAGACTTCTTATGCAGGGTTTTGATCGAATGGAGTGCTTCATGAGCTGTTCCAATGGCTTCATGGATCTGGCGCTGACTGAGGAAAGCAAATTGTTCCTTTCAAATCATCCGAGAGAGGATAGGTTTAATACGAAGAGCAATAGTCTTGGAAATGATCTTGTAAATGCTGTTATAGAGGGAGATGGGGTGATAATCATCAAAGGATGAAGGATTGTCTGTTTTGGGAATAAGGGCCAAGAAGGTTGCATTAAAGCCTTCATACATTTTCCCTGATTTTCCACATTCCTCAATGGCTTGTAGTAAATCATCTCCAATAAGCTCGAAGAAGGAGTTGTAGAATTCAGCTGGCCACCCATCTGGACCCGGACTTTTATCCTTTTTGAAGCATTTCAGCACCGCTTCCAGTTCTCCTCTAGTAACCGGGGAGTTTAAGGTCTCCAACTCATCAGGCTCCACAAATCTAGGCAAAGCTTCCGCTGTGCGTATGATGTCCGGAAGAGTAATCCCTGTAGGGGCCTTGTAAGTTTTAGAGAAATGTCTAACCCCCATATTAGCCAGCTGCGCAAAAGAGTTTGCTTTTCTTCCATCATGGTCTTGTAACTCCCAGATTGTATTAATGGATTTCCTTCCCCGAGCATATTGTTGGAAAAAATTTGAAGTTTCATCCCCTACTTATAGCCAGAGCGCTCTGCTCGTTTGTCTCCAGTGCTCTTCTTTCAGACGGAGCAGTCTAATTCTTTCCTTTTCAAGGAAGGTGGGCTGAGCCCTTGAATTGGCCGAGGCCTGACTACTTAGACCAGAGACTTCATATTCTTTTAGGGCCGCCTCAATCCCCAGGAGGTCGGCTTCATCTTTCCTCTGTTTCTCCTTAGCCCATATGATAGTTTGAGATTTTACGTAAGCCAATTTTTTAGAAATGACCACCGTAGGGAAGGTAGTCTCATCCTGCTTACAGTGTATCCAAGAGTTTGCAACTATTTTATAGAAACTTGCATCAGGAAGCCAAGAAGAGTTGAATTTGAAGGGCGCTGGGGGTTTGAAGTTATTGTCCCTGATCTCCAAGAAAATAGGGGAGTGAACCGATATCCCACTCGAGCCCACCCATTGGCGAATTAGGTTCAAACTGGCCAGGAGAGGGGCCTTGATCAGAAAATGGTCTAGCCTTCTAGCCAGCGCCTTTGCCCCCGTTCTTCTATTTCTCCAGGTCGGCATGTATCTTGCCAGATTCAATGTTCAGAAATTCATAAGAATCCAACATGTTTTCGAAGAATTCCGGGAGATGATCACATTGGCCCCGATTACCCCAAGATTTAGCCAGACCAAGGGAGAAATTTAGGTCTCCCCGATAATTAAGTTCCCTGATTGCATAAAATTTGCTTCAAATCAGTCTGTTCCAAAATGATTCCCTGTTATGACACGGGCCATAAATGTTGATGAGCCTGAGTGGCCTGTTAAGCTCCACCGAGGAGATGTCAGCTCCTAGGAAACCTTCCCCTCCCCAGGCATTGAGAAGTTTAATGGAACATTTATTAAATCCCATTGCACAACAACCCGAGTGCCCCCTGACATCCAGGAAATGGAATTCTCAATCTGGAAGAAAGCTTAATAACAACATATTAACCAGGTTCCCCTCACCTAGTGTTTCTTGCAAAAAAATAGCATCCAATCTTTTCGAAAGACATAGTCGCTTGAGGGCCAGTTTTTTCTCTGGGTTGGCTATACCCTTGCAATTGAAGGAAAGACAAATCATGAGGGAACATTGAGGGGGTTGCCTTTTGCTCTAAGGACCCAGTCAATTGGGGATTGGACGCCCGAAGCCACTTCAGCTCCTGCCCTCTTTATGGCTTTCCTACCCGTTTAGATTGCCGTCCACGGGTAGGTTTGTGGGGGATGGGAGGGGGAGGGTCGATTTCCAAGCCATATTTCGGCCTAGGGACGATAGGTAGAGAGCGTAGGATGTAGCGATGAGGTCCATTGGACGACGGGCTGCCCTCTTGAGAAGTGACCACCTGCTCAGAGGAAGTAGAAGGGTAGGAGGCTAGTAAGGAGGGAGGGGCTGAAGGAACAGGACAAACTAGGGAGCACAACTTGCCAACCTCAGAAAATGACCCAGATAAATTCATAGAAGTAGAAACAAAACCAGAACCCAAACAGTCATATGATATATGAGGAGAGAGGGATTGAGAAATACCCGCAAAGGTTGAGTCCCTTGCCCGAGTGCTGGATGGGAGAACCTCTGTGTCTCTGGAGTCCGGTTGTAAGTATGGTCTTTGTGGCCCTTGCTGAGGATGCTCTAAGGCTTCTAGAGAGTTAGCCCGAGGAGGAAAATCCGACTCCGACGTTTGCGTGCAGGGCGTGACAAGCGTTTTTGGAGGATTCTGTTGCAACCCGGTCAATCTGGGACAGTCTTTGTATAAGTGCCCCACTTCATGGCATTTGCGATAGCGAAAAGGGATGCCTTCGTAGTCCAGAATTTGTCTGCGGGTTATGTCGCCCATCTGGAGCAAATAGCTCTCCACCAGGCCCTCTCTGGTATCAAGATGCACTAATATACGCGCTAAACCCATATAACCCATGTCCTGGTATGCTTTGTCATGATCTAGATAAACCCCTAAGTCGTCTCCGATAATGCAGAAAATCTCATCAGCCCAGAACTGCAACAGGAGGCCTGGCAGACAGACCCATATCGGTCCAACACCATGGTTTTCCTTTTCAGGGTTGAACAACGATGACCATCTCTTCAGTAGCACCGGGGTCATCTCGATGTGCCAATACCTTGTCAGAACCCATTCGACCTGATCTGGGTGAGCAAAAATCAAGGCAAACCATCCACGAGATAGGGAGATGATACCTGGGAGCTGCAGCAGTAGATTCCCCCATATCTCGGTGGTCCACTTCCTCAATCGTGCAGGCATATAGTTCTTGCCCCTTACCCTGCCAACAAGCACAGTCCTCTCCGTTAGCGCTGCTTGGGCCATTGTGATGCCCTCCCCGAAAACCAGACGACGATCCCTTTCTCTGGTTTTGGAGCTTCTAGATTTCTTTTCCTGCCTCCTTTGAGGTTGGACAATCTGATCACCCTTCGCTTGATCGTTATAGTCTGAATCCGAGGACTAGTGCTCCTCTGTTCCTGTTTCTATGCCCGCAATCCCATTAAAAATACCCGAAGGTGGAGCTGAACCCGTCGACTGGAAAGCAGGGCAGATAGGAGTAGACCCTAGGAGCCCCGCCTGAGATGATGCCACTCCTTGTGAAAGAGCCTGGAAACCACTAATCCCCTTAGCCGGAGTACCCACAACTCCTTGCAGGTTAGCACCGTTCGCATATGCCTGAGACCATTCGTGGAGCTTTGAAGGTGAGGGTATGGAAATAAATGGGGTCTCAGAGCCTTCACCCTGGCTTAATAAACTTTCCGACACAACTGTTAACGGTTGCGGGTCGTCTAACTCCTGGAGGGTGACATCCATCTCATTCATGAGCGATATAACTTCCGTAACCTGAGAGACTAGTAAACTGGCCACCACTGGGACAAACTTAGCAGGAACCGGACGAGAATAGTTGACCCAAATGTCTTTCGCGGTCAGAGAGTAGGAATAATCTAATAACTGCTCATCCATCTGGGTGCCAGCTGCCGTAGAAACCCTAAGCATCGTTCCAAGAATTTCGCCAAACTTATGGGGACCTCCAGTTGCTGACCTAGTGGAAAAAGGCTCCACAAAATAAATGCCTCTGTCAAACCGGCAAAAAGAACCTCTAGCTAGCAGTTCAAGTCGTGACCATAACCGTGCAAGCTTGTTCCGGTGACTTGAAATCAACACCGTTCACTCGCACCGAATTCGCAGGCTGCATTGATAAACCCCCTCTGGATACTTGTAAACCCTTGTTAAAACCAAGGGATAGCCACGATACCCTGCCCAGAATCGACGTAAAAAGTTATCTCGAGTAAGGAGACCTCAATATTAAAAAATGTTCTGCCTTGGGATCAAGGCATAAGAGAAAACCCGAAACCGTCTGAATCATTTGCACTGTTCCTCGGCTAACAGAGTAGCCAAAAAACGAAATTGTTTATCGAGCCCCGCCTTCGAAACCCGTGAAGCTCCATCCCTAACTTGGGTGTGTGTCATCGAAGCCACAAGGGTCTTAACCAACTTAGGCTCTAGTGTTATGACAACGGTAAGTTAATTTAATTTAGAGCACTTTAGGATGCAAAGATGAAGTGCATATGAGTGCAAAAATGCAAATGAGGTAGCCCAAATTCTAAAATACTTTTCCAACACAAGATTCTTAACGGATTAGGTTCTTTTAGATGCCAATGCCACTGTTATGATCAAATCTTAATATGCTTATGACAATCATCAAATTTTCATGAAACAAGCCAAACAATGAATGCCCAATTGATGCAAGTGACTTAGCAATATGTTAGACAACTTATGAGTAATTTTTAGGCCACTTAAATGGGTCTTTTGTCACTGTTATCAAATGATTATAGGCTGCTAGTAAAACAACGATGAAAGAGAGGGTTTGAGAAGGCAAACCAGGAGGTCTTGGGGCCTTGAAAATGACTAGTCTTCTTGCCCAAAACTCTTTCAATGAGATGAACTCCTGCAACCACAATTGTTAGCTCAAAATTCACTTGAAGATTGCTACAACCACAATGTATTAGCCCAAAATTCCAATGGAAACCCAAATTAGAGATAGTGAGAGGCAAAGAGGCTAGGAGAGGGCAACGCCAGACCTAGGAAGGCTAGTGTTAGGGCTAAAGAGGGTTAGAAGGGCAACGATGCCTTAGGAAGCCACAAATGAGAGGGAGAAGGCCTTGAGGGCATGCGATAGTGCAAAGGGAGGCCTAATAAGGGCTGCTGCAAGGGAAAGCAAAGTCAACAGACATGCGACTTCAAGGAAAGAGGCAACGACAGAGGGCTAGAGGTCGAATCAGGCCTACAACTAGGGTTTTGCAACCCTACAAGGTTGACGACAGGGGAAACAAGGGCCACGATAGGGGATGCAACTCACCAAGGGAGGAAGAAAAGGGCTACAGCTAGGGTAATGGAGGCATGACTAGGCCAAGAAGGCCTAAAAAATTTCCAAACCCTTGAGGAAATTCAAATTTGCTTCAGATCTTTAAAACCACTCCAAAAATCGCCACAAGATCTTCATTGAGGGTTGACGACTTCTCCTTAGTCTTGAGCGTTGAGCTTGGGGGAGAGCTAGAGGGTGGATCTTGCCTTCATAGGCCTAGATCCACATCTAAAAACCCCAATGAAATTTTTCAGAGGCTAGAAACCCTTGAAAACCCTTCCAAAAACTTCAGATTTGGCTTGAGAAATTACCTGCACAAATGAAAATAAAATTTCCCCAAAACCCTAATATATACAAAATTCAAAATAAACCCCAAACCCCAATTGCTACAAAACAAGGGTTAGAAAAATATTTTACAAAATTATATACACAAAGTATTTACAAAATATTTACAAATATACAATGCTTGTAAAATAACTTTTTTTTTGAAAAAAATATTTTTTGAATAATGACAATGGATCAATGTGTTTTTCGAAAGTTAGAATATTGGCAATAGTCTTTAGCGAAGTAAGAAAGCCATATAAAAATTCCCAGAGCCCAAACAAAGTCGATTCTTCTCCAAAGTCTGTGAACTTGGAGCCCAAGGGCTGGTGTACCTGCAAATCTCTATATATTTTCTCAAGCAGACTTGTTAGATCATATGGTGAATCAAATCACCTAAGATAAACCCAAACTTTACTAATAGAATGCTCTTATCACCGAAAAATGAAATAACAAGCTTTAATTTTCTTTTTAGCACAATATAGGAAAGCACAGAACCAACACATACCACAGATCAATGGACAAAGAACACCCTGAACTGAACACCAAAGTCTTTTTATTATGACATCAAACATTCCTAGCAGATCAATGGCTCAATACCAGCATTGCAAATTTACATTGTCCAAAATCATTGTGATTTGAGAAGCAAAATGGCTTCTATTTATAGAGAAATCTCTTCAAGTGGAAAATAATGGCTAGTTGGCTTGATCCACGTCAAAAAAATCTCGACCATTGATAAATATTTGATCATCTTTTAATCTCCACTGTTGAATATTTTTATTTTGAGGAAAATTCGAAATTTTCTTAAAAACCACTTTTGATTAATCCAAAAATTAATTTTTTGGATTAATTTCCTCAAGATTTTGACTTTGACTTAACCACCAAGGTCGAAAGGCTTAATTTTTCTTAAAAATCCATTTTTTGCCTTGGTGGGGGACCTCCAAAAATTAACTTCTTTTTGACCCACAAATTTTTTGGTCATTTTCCACTTGGAGAAACTATTTTCTCTAAGATCATTTTTTGAGTCTAAATTAATCAATTTTCTGGCATAGAATTTAATTTTATTTTTGGAAAAATTAATTAATTGACTCTAGAGGGGATTAAATATTTTTTCCACCCTCAAATATTTTAGCCATGGTGTCTAAGTATGAGGGACCATGCACTAAAATAATTTTTACATTAGATATTACAAATTCAACCCTCAAAGGGGGGATACACTTTTATATGTAGACCCTCAAAATAATTACCCAATTCTACGACACAATATGATTTAGTTGACCAAGTGATTTGTAATAAAATAATTTAGCCAAATAGCTTAAATTATTCCCAAACCACTTTTACAAAGACTCGATATAACACTAGGACTCACCTAATAAAATAATTTAGCCAAATAGCTTAAATTATTCCCAAACCACTTTTACAAAGACTCGATATAACACTAGGACTCATTTAAGATTTTGATTATGAACTCCGCCCTAGCTTTGGGGTTCAAGCTAGAGGAAAAACTCTGCCGATTACATAAATAAACGGTCATACTAGCATCATTTACATTACAATTTGTAGAATTTGGGTTTACAATGATACAATAATTGGCTGGTTGATGATTCTGTTCCTTGAAAAATTTTGTACACTGCTTCCTCAGATGTGTGACAAAATGGGTGCAACAGAGCTGATAAAGTTGTAGAAGTATGCAAGAAATCCATAAATTAAGAGGGAGTTGACTTTTCCCAAAAGATAAGTATTCTATAAACCCTCCTCTTTGATTACTACTGTTGTTGTTGTCTTTACCTTTGAATAGTCTCTTGTCTATATATACTTGCTTATTTGTATTTGTTCTTTCATGGCCTCCTAGTGGGGATTGTAGGTCAATGGAAAGGGATGCCTAGGCTTTGGTAGCAAGAAGAAAGAAATCGAAGAACATAGAAAATTTCTTGAATTATATAAATGCAGAAAGAGGAGTAGTTTGAAGTATGCATTAGAGAAGTAAAAAATATAGCATGCACCAAATGGCAACATGAAAGCAAGAAGGTTCTCCCAGTAAGAGGGAGAGGATCATGTTAAGACGATTGCCTCAGTTAGAAGAATTACCCCAGGATTTTGAAAAGGAGCCTCATGATTAAAGAAGACCTCGTACTTTGGGAAAGAACGACTCATGAGTCAAAGGAAGAAATATTGACTTTAGAGGGAGCTGGAAGTAGAATTTGACATGAAGGATCTTGGATTGATACACTACAACTTGAGACTTGAGGTTTGGCTGAAAAAACTGGTAAAATCTTACTTGGTCAAGGAAAGCACGTGACTATTATCCTCCAAAAGTTCGGAATGGTAGGTTGAAGACTTGCGGCGACATCTATTAGCAAAAATTGGGGAGTTTTGATATTATTGATCCATCATTGGACTAGTAGCTGATTGGTTCCCTGATACATTCAATTCAAGGATACATCGATTGGGTTGGAAGTGGTGATGATGAGTAGAGATGCTATTAATTGTTGGGATCTGGTACAGTTTCTTGGAAGAACTAGGATTTTGTTCACTAAGCATTGCAGAGGCAGAAGATTTGACAGTTTGTGCAGTTAGTTGTGAAGCAGTTTGGCTCCGTAAAAATGTTTATTTGATTGATTGTTTGATGGCATGCTGGATTAGACAGTGGTACTTTGTAAGTTGTATGAAGATTGTTAGAGAACTTGAAATGTAGAAGCACATTATGATTCGAGATATGATCCAGGATGGGGCCATGAAGCTACAATATATCTCCATTGACGAACATGTAGCTGATATTAGGGAGAAATGAGTACTTCTGAGACAAGCTTGGGCTTGTGGATTACTCCTCCCAGATTGAGAGGGAGTGAGGATGGACATCTAGTTCTTCATGTGTCATATACTATGACTAGGACTAACAATTGTAAGTCAAGTACATGGACACAGATAGGGAGAATGGTGGATTGGATAAACATCTTAGACAAACATTCTTGAGTCATGTACTGTGGTTGATTAGGATTAACACCCTAAGTCAAGTACATGGACTCGGTTAAAGAATGGTCCGGTGGACTGACATTTCCTTGTGACAAGTAGGAAATGGTCCTGTGGAGGACATACTTTGGTGAACCTAGGTGGAGTATGTGCCTTGGAGAGGCAGTGTGGTGTCCTATTAAATGCCTCCCAACATTGTGCTTTGATATAATGGAGAGATAGAGCTTACTTGTCAAGGCCTTGGTAATTTGACAATGTTGGTTATGATGATGTTATCATTGATGATGCTTATCAATATGGATCCTTTCTTATATGAATATTTCAACTTGAGAATATCCCGATGAGTCATTATGAATACCTCCCTAGTTAAGAGGGGGTGTTGAAAGTGTAACTATGTTCGATCTTCATAATGTATATTTGTCATTATGATTTTAAAAGAGTCAAAATAAAATTATTTTATCATGTTCCATTTGGACATTTAAAAGGAAAAAAAGAATTTTTAAAGTTTATTTTTGTGTCCCCAAGTTGACCAAGTCGGCTCTCCAGATGACAAGTCAGCTTTTAGCCTTTAGGGGCACCTTTTCAGACATGGAAACAACTATATATTGGCATCTATTCTCCACCATTTGGCAAGCAATTCGGTGCTCATCCGTGGAAGAAGAATTCAGATGTCCGAGGCATATTTCTCTATGGTATACGAGCTTCCTAAGGCACTACTCTTCTGAAGAATGCGAGCTACAGGAGAACCATTATCTTTGAAGAATGCGAGCTATAGGAGGACTATTATCTCTGTGAAATTCGAGCTACAAGAAGGACAATTATCTCTGTGGAATGCGAGCTACCCAAGGCATTCTATCTCTATGGGACGTGGCATCTAAGGACAGGGATGTGGCAGACTTATTGAAGATCTCGTGGACAAAATTGTGGCAGAGTTTGAGCTATTGATGGAGGGCTGACTTGGCACTTGGGTTATTGGTCAGTTTATCTATGACTTGGATTTCTCTTGTTGACAAAAGATTCTATAAAGAAAGGATTGTTGGGTTTTCCCCTTGTGGGTTTTGCCTTGGTCATTGGCCTAATTTCTGGTGTCTTGCATTTTTTCACATTGTACTTGTATAATTGCTCGATGACCTAATTGAATGAAGTAAATACTAAATGAAAAACACATATAACAGTCACAAGTAATTATCATGATTAGAAATTCTAGCTTGCACTTGAATTTCAACAAAGGGGTTGTTAGAATTATAATATGTTCTTCACATGTGGCTGTGACACATTCGTATGTATCATTAATGTAGTTGTAATCATGGCTAAGGCCATCATTTTATCATTTATTATCATTAATTTTAATACGAGGGAGTGGTTAAGGTCAACCTAGTCAAACTTTTCACTTAAGCTTAGTAGCCCTCTGCGGTCTAATGCCTTAACATGAAGTTTGTATAAATACACAACAGTTCTCATATTTATGGCATCAGCTTGATGTCTCTACAAAGTGATTTATGCCCAAGGGCACTTATATCTTTGGCATTCTTTTGTTATTAGCAATCTTTTTCTTTTATGAGCACTTGTGCATATCTTGTGTATTGCACTTGTGCTTGGGTAGTTCTCTCTCTCTTTAGTGCACTAGGATTATCTCTCTCTATTGTATCTGTGACTGGGTTATTAAAGAAATTGTGTTTGTGTTTGGTTCCATACAATTTTCCTACTTTCACTTGTGAGTCTCAACAAAAGCTTGTGCATTGCTGCTTTCATCCTTGTGCTTAAGGTGGTAGTTGGTAATTACTGGAACTGGAAGTTAGAAAATTAGAGTTTCTACTTCTATTCATCATGGTCATCAATGCAAAGTCTAGTTCAAATTTACTCTGAAGGTGATGCCTATGTAAATAGAATAAACTTCAGCAGCCATTGATTACACTAGTAATACTTTTCATACAGGGTAGGCCCATATCATAGAATGTATACATTGAGAAACTATACGGTGCCTGAAACCTTGAACTTTGGGCTCTGTTTTGTATATTTCAGTAACATAATGTATTTTGGCTAATCCTGGCATTCCTTGTGTTGGATGAGCAATTCATACCATTACACTCCTTAAATTTGTCTAATTGAAAAAAAAAACAAGAAAATGTCCCACAGCTATTCACTGTTTAACAGTTTCAACATAATTTGTCCTTTGTTTCTGTATGGGGAAATGGTGGATTTTTTATGTCGAGACCACTGGTTTATTGTGACACAATTTGAAATGTGTAGTTCAATGCACTTTTCAAAGAGGACTGTCTGTTAACGTTTTTGATGAGGTGGTTCTATATTATCACTTTTTCAGGACTTCTTACCGAGCCAATTCATGCCTTACTCGAAAAAGTTGAAGAAGAAATGTTTCAACAGGTATATTTTACCCTTTTTCCCTGGACTTACGTCTTGGACAAAGCATTGAGTAATAGAGGTTATATGAATGAATTAAGACTTTTGGAAGATAGCATTCCATAATTGAGAGATGATTGAAGATTGCTTTTTATCAGATTGTCTCATTAGTTTACCTGTGCTTCTGAAGGCTTGCCATGCTACAACAGAAGGTACGAGCGATGAAAACTATGTATGCAGCCAAACAACAACTGAGCAGCTATGGGTGGAAAAATATGCTCCAAAGTCATTTACTGAACTCTTGAGTGATGAGCAGACAAATAGAGAGGTTTACATGCATTTCATACTTCATTTCAGCAGTATATGTCATTACACATGCAAAATCTTCCAGTACACCTACAATTTTAAGGAACTTTTTCGTTGATTTACTGTTACAATTGTCACATAGAAATTGGTTATGATAGGAACAGGCCCTTTTGTTTTACACAGGTCTTACACTGGCTGAAGCAATGGGATCCTTGTGTATTTGGATCTAAAAACACAAGGACCTCTAGTGAGGTTCTGTCTGCATTAAAAAGACATTCTTCTATTTCACAAAGCCATGGATTCTTTGGCAATAAGAAGAACTCTTCATTTAAGGGAAACAAGGGAGTTCAACCAAGCAACAAACATGATGGGATAGAGAAAATGAATACATCAAATTATCCAAATGATTATTCTACAAAAACTGCAGATCAATTAAAGGAGGCCTGTGATGACCGTCCAGATGAAAAGGTGTTGTTAGAACTTAGAACCTATATTAACAAAGTTGCATTATTTGACATACCTTTGACTGTATGGACATTATCACTGTATCTACAATCTCTTGATGTGAGTATATCATCTTTGCAGATACTTTTACTCTGTGGGCCTCCAGGTTTGGGAAAGACTACCCTTGCTCATGTTGCTGCTAAACATTGTGGTTATCGTGTAGTGGAGGTATGTTTCGAAAGGTTTAAAAGCCTTTTTTTATTGTATCTGTGACCATATTATGCTGTTTTTCTTTTGAACTATATTTTCCCTCTTAATCTTTTTTGAAGAAATTGATACTTAAATGACAGGAAGGGATGCAAAAGTATATATGCAGTCATTAGATGAAAGTAGCCTTTTCCATATATTTAGCTTATCAGAGTCTTTTCTTAAAGCTAATAGTCTTGCTGAAATTGAAGAGCAGTCAGGCCCAAAATTAAGGAACTTCCAATTTTACTCTGTAATCTTCAAAAGTTTCATTTCACCTCATTCTGCACAAGAAATTGAAGACTGTCAATATTGATTCTCGAGTAGACATTCCAGACAGATTAATGACACTAACAAGGATCTTCAAATAAAGCAGTTTGTTAATAGAGTTTAGATGTAAACATGCATAAAAGAAGGCTCTATATCCAGGTCCAAACATCCTTAGTGAACAGGGACCTCAAAGATACATAACCATCCCTGATGCCTGTTTTGTGAAAGCCATCCTTTAGTCAGGAGTGATTTTTAAAGAATGCATCAAGTGAGAAGTCTCGTTTTAAAATAAATTTTTGCATCCCAGATGGCCTGCACCCTCTTGATTCTTGAGTCATTTGACTTAATTGTGATTGGGATGCCATGTTGTATGAAGTTTGGTTTCAATAGAAGGTTTTGGGATTGTTTTCTCGTACAATTCTTCTATCTAGTATATTGAAAAAGATGTCCCATTATTCCAGCTCCATTCCCACTAATTATGCCATATGGGAGAGAGGGGCAACTAGCCTAATTTTATTCTTATCTTGTCTTGAAAAAGCTTTTTGGGAGGCACTCAATCATCTAGTTCCAAAAGACTGCTTTTAATTTGCATCATTCGAAGCATAGATATTAGCCAAGCTAAGTAGTTGACTATTGAGGTTGAGTGAAATACATGACACAATGTGAAAGGGTCAACTCCATGGTCAATTATATATGCAACAAGCTTTGGTGAGACAAGAGTATCCACCCCTCCTTTACCTTTCTCATGAAATGCAACAACACCATGCCAAATATAGAATAAGGTCGTGCTTAGCAAAAGACCAACAACTTGCCTTCTTGGGAACACTTGGCATTTAAATTTGAAACCAACCAACATGCTCTCTAATCCATGATCTCCTTGATCGGGTTTGTAAGACCTTGAGCATTCAATTAACACACTTCATCTATAAATTCTAATATGAACACCCGTCTCCTTGCCTTCAATACCCTATAAATATAGGTAAGGCTTTGGAGATATAATATGATTTTGAGAAAGAGTAAGTGTTGTGCAATGATGCATGTATCAAAGGTATCCTTCTTTGATTTTCTTTGCATATCCTTGAAACTATCATTGCCTCAAGTATTCAACATTAGAGATGGAGATTGAATCCTTTTGGTTCCCTCCCCATGGGTAGAGGTGGCATGGTAGGAGTCAATGAGTTACTTCCTTGTGTTTGAGTCCATAGGTTTGGATGGAGTTGACCCAAAGTTGGTCAAGCTTTTGGATGGAAGAGCCTTTGGTGTTGTTGGTGTCTTGTTAGCCTTTTTGTCCTAGTGATTCCAACCACTGCCATTGGTAGAGGTTGAAGCGTTTTGAATCTGGTTTGTGTGAGTACAAATTGGGGGGGGGTGTTAGGGGAACCATCCTTAGCCATAAAGGAACTAACCCTAATCCTATCGGTGGTGTTACAACAAAATCTAGTGCCCCTATATGATGTAAAGTCCCAAGCATCAAGGGACTAGTCTTGTGCAACTCTGGAAGGCTACCCACTGTCATATCAATATCTCTTCCTCCAACTTTTGGTTGTCCCTTCTCCAACTCAAGGGGGGATTTTGTAAAAGTTAGGATTGCTAAGGCTATAGAGTGGAGGCACAAGGCAATTTATGAAGAGTAAGCCTAAGTAAAATAGATGAATGAGTGGTGTGAGAAGGGAAAGACAAAGGAAAATATTCCAAGACCAAGTGCCTAATCACACCTTGGGCAAATGGAGTCAAGGGAGTATACATTAAGAGGGAAAGTGCATGAAATTCTATGGCAATAAGGGCTGATATGTTTACCACAAATCAGCCTTATTTCGCTGATTTCTATTGCAAAAATTTGTTCTTGGAAAGCTAGATATGCTATTCAAGATGTTGGTATGAAGGTGATTCCATATAAACGTGAATAACAATTTGAACCTATTAGATATAGCTAGATACTACAATAATAATGGTAAGTGGGGTTAAATCCTCACATTACATTATCCTAACAAACCATGGTTGATTAGAAGGCCCTTACACCAATAATACAAGGTTTTTCTACATTTGGAATCGACACATGAAAAGTAAATTATATAAGGAATGCCTTACATAAAAAATGAGATACCTCCAATCTTCCTTTAGGCTTCAAACATGTGAAGTACAAATGAAGTCCAAGGGGAGAGCTCCTCAATCCCCAAAATCTTAAGAACCATTACAATGGAGAGAGCGCTCACTCTTTATAGAGTGAGCCTTTTCTCTTATACAATAAAAAATCATTATCCTTCTAATTAACTCCATAACAAGTCGATATATAGTAAATTATTGGAGTTAGATCTCTACTCAATCCATGGTTGAATATGTAACATGATGTGGACAAAAGCCTGTCAAGGACAACTCACACTCATCCAAAAATACTAATGAAGTTACATCAAAAGTCTCACAGAGAGGATGCATTACTAAAAACAAGCTTGAGAACTAGGTAAACATGTAGAAGGTCTACATGAAATTCTCTCTCCAAAAATACATGCATGCAAAATATACTAAAATAATCCTCCACATAAGACAACGTGCTCCAAGATCCACGTAGGAGAAGTCACCTAGTGCACCCTTCAAGATGCATTAGAGAGTAAATAATAGAGTAATACTCCTTGGAGAATGCTACACAATAGCCTCCTCCAAAAATAGGAAGAGATCCACAAGATTCATGCAACCAATCCACATGAATACCAAGGCAACCAACTCCATGGATGAATGTGCTAGATGCCAAGTAGTTGGAGTGCTCCACAAAAAAGGATGTGGTCAAACCCCAAAATAGAAAGTAGAAGTCTCCACAAGTGTGTTCCCCAAGACAATCTCCAAAAATACAAAGGAAGAAACCTTCAACATGTGCACCCCCAAGAAAAATCTCCAAGAATAGAATAAAGACTAAGTAGTATGCATACCAAATCAACACGTCTAGCCCAAATATGTGACACCTCCCAATAAATTTCCTCCATAAATACCTCAAATGAAATAATATATTTGCCAAGTCAAAGAGGCGAGGGTGCTGTCTAAGATGGTCAAAATATGCCCCGTGTAGTTGAAATATCCATCCAGTAAAGATCAGAGAGCACCTAGGAGAGGTGCGTCCTAGAAAAGTGTGCCATACAAGTGTACCTCAACCACCCAAAAACAAAAAAATACTCTCCAATGAAATGCACCCTAAGAGAGTGTGCCAACTTCCAAGGTGGTTAGCCCTCATCAATAAAATACTTTTCCATATGCTATGTCATAAAGATGTCCAACCAACCCAAGAGAATGGTCCCTAGAGAACTATGTGAATGTCTCTAAGAAACAATAAAATAAAATATTGCATGTCTTGAAAATTGTGCCCAAGAAGGGGGGTGCACCACTCGAGCTCCTCAACCAACTCCAACTTACCTCTTCTATTGAAATTGGGTAGCATCAGGAGGTACTCTCCAATGCCCTTGGTGCTAGGCTTGTGAGAGAGAAACACCCACAAAGTGAGTGTGTGGGCTTTGCACCCAAAGTTTGGGGTTTTGGAACCAAAGGAGTGGGCTTGGAACCCAATGAAATTGTAATTTATTATTCAAGTTGAGTTGGTGTTGAGAAACCAATATGGTAGTAGATTAGGGTTGATTCCTCTTTCTTGATAATTACTTGTGAATGTATGTTGGATTTTATTACTTTTATTATGTCTTCTTCATCAAGCAATTACCAAAACATAAAGTACATGAATATCACAAAAGACAAAGAACACAAGATGTAGACTCCATGCCAGGGCAAAACCCCACAAGGGGGGAAACTCTAATAATCTCTTCTTATAGAATTAGATCAAAGTGAGATATCCAAGACCCAAGACCAAGACCAAGACCAAGACCCCCACAAACAACCATATCAACACTCCAAATCTCCTCCAACGAAATCCAAGTCAACAAAAGTCGAAGTTGGTCAAACCTCGACAAATCGGATCAAGCACAAAATTTTGGACCTGCAATTCGGGCTGCAACTTTGTAGAGTTTCCCCAGCACCTTCGCACGTGTGGTCAAAAACAAGAATTTTGACCCTGTAATTCGTAGAGTTGCCCCAACACCTTTGTACGTGTGAACAAAAACAAGCAAAAGTTCGATTTTTCTTTTTTCTTTGATTCTTCTTCTCTCTCCTTGGCCTTCAGTTTCTTTCTTCTTTCTTGGCACAAAAATCGATGTTGTGAGTGATCAAATGAGGTGAAAGTCTCTTCTATTTATAGCTGCCCATGAGGTCGAATAAGTGCCTCTTCTAGGCCGACTTGGCCTTGTGGTGACAAAATGACTCTTTTTGACTCGAAATACAAATTTTCTTTTTCTTACAAATAGTCCTGTTACTGCTCAATCTATTAGGGGTCCTAGGTGTTGAAAAGCGTATCTAGGTTCGGTCTTCATAATGACGTGTAATTGTGATTTTATGTAATTGATGAGAAGAAAAATAAAATTATTATTGTAATGCTTGTCTCATGGGTTTCATGAGCAAGGAATTTTATTTTTAGTGATGCCCATTGTGAATCTTTAGGATTTGTCATCTAGTCATAAAAGTCAATTTGAGTTTATGTCATGTATGAAGGACCCTTCTTGGGCATGCTACATCTTGTATGAGTCATTAGATAAGTATAAATAGCCCTCCAAGACAAGCACAAGTATCTCCCTTCAAGTCGACTACAAAAGAAATAATAATCTCTCTCTAGAGGACATGTCGGCTCATCTCGAAGTCATGTCAGCTTATTACAAGCCCCAACAACTATAAATAGGGCCATTCAGATTTCATTTAGAGACAAAATTTCAGAGAAGTATTTTCGTTAGTGGTCTGCGGTTAGAAGTAGTGCGAAGAGCCAAGGAAAGTAACACTATAATAAGGGAGAAGCTCAAGAAGGAAGCCTCCATAACAACGAAGAAGAAGGGACGATATTCAAACCTGTTTAGGGGCTATTCCCTGTCACTCGTACAAGGAAGAAAGGCAAAATTAGTTGCAGAAGAAGCCGAGAAGAGTTCTAGAATGGTCAAGGCTAGTAGGGTCACTTGGGAAGTCGAATCAAGGGAAGATTCATCAAGCTGGAGTATGTAAGGAAAGTGATAACAAGGTACATCATACAATACACATGTTGCAACTAAGGCTATTGAAGGTAGCAGGTCTAATCTAAGAAACCGAGACTGAAAGATAACAGAGAAGGAAGGAGAAGCAAATAGTTTGACCATTGAAGAAAGGAGTTACACTAAGAGGTCTTGTGGCTTGGTCTTGGAGTGGCAAAAAGGTCTAGGGTCTTGGTCTTGGTATTCGTCAATTGGAATCTCTATAAGAAGAAGAATTTGTTCAGGTTTTCCTCTCAAGAGTGAGAGGTTTTGGCCCTGGCTGATAGCCTATATTCCGTGTCTCTTGTCTGTTTATGGTTTATGCTTGGTAGCTGTTTGATGAAGAATAACATTACGATAACATAAGTAAAAGAAGATCCTAATTAAGAAGTAAAAAACGTTCACAAACAATTATCTAACTAAGAGAAATCACCTAATCTCGATGCCCTAGATTTCTCAAAATGGTATCAGTGCTAAGGTGGCTAAGTCAAGGAAGGGCATCTTATCAAAGGACACTCAAGGATCAAACCTTGAGGAAGGCATCAAAGCAAAGATCATTTTTAAGACAACATCTTCAAAGGAAGCATTATAACCCTAGATCGAAGGAGGAGTCTGCAAAGAAGTCTTTGGATCATCATCAAGAAAAGAAGGTCAAGTTGAAGAGATCTTCGAATCAAGGTCCTTACCATTGAAGAAGATCATCCAAGAAGCATTAAGACATCTTCATCAATCATCATCAAAGGGATCAAGTTGAAGATTTTATCTTCACTTGACAAGTAAGTACTGTTTCTTCTATAATCTAATCTAGCAAAAATGACTTCATTTTGCAAGGAGATCTATAAGCTGGTTGGGTCATCGAACTTCCTTGCATGGAAAAGGAGGATAGATATAGTCCTCGAAGAAAATGAAGTTATTGATCATGTCAATGGAAAGGTCTCCAAACCATCCGAAGGACAAGCACTATTTGAATACATGGAAAGGGATCTAAGGGCTCAAGAGATTCTTATGGAGTCTGTCAAAGATCCCCTCATTCTCTATATAGTAGAGCTGGAGACATCTAAAGAGATATATGATAAACTGGTAGAACTATTCTCTGAAAGTGCCATAAGAGAGATCATATCACTTAGATTTGATCTACACAAATTGAAGGTATCAAAGGATGAAGGGATATCCTCATGTCTCTCAAAAGCATCTCAAATAAGATCTCAACTTCAAGATCTGGGAGAGATGATATCGGATAAAGAAATGATCTCCATTGTTCTAAATGCACTAACTGATGAACAAGGTAACCTCGTATCAAATACCTATGAGGACAAGAAATCTATCCCATTCAACAACTTGTGGTCTCTATGCAAGATAGAAGAAGACAGGTTGAGGGCAAAAAGTGTTGAAGAATCAAATGAGAAGATTCAAACATTTGCTGGAAGGAAAGGGAAATTTGGAAAATTTGGTCCTTAGAAAGGAAAGAAGAACATAGCTAAGATTCAATGATATGGATGTAAATAATATGGACATTACAAGAAAGATTGTCCCAAGTTAAAGAAGGGCAATAACAAGAGAGATAGAGAAGAAGCCCATATCACCAAAGAAGTGGAGGAAGCTGAAAAGAAGAAGTCCAAGAAAGAGGAAGTAAGAGATCTCCACTATTGAGATAGTCTTCCTCACGTAAGTTCTTTTCAAGTTCCTAAGTATTCTGTTGTAAGATATGGCTATCATGATTCACTAAGTAAAATAATGGGATGCATCAAGGCATCATAGAAGCATTGAAAGCAAGAGCTCGGGACATCATCATAGAGAAGCATGAAAGATGGTTAGAATCTATGGAAGTCAAGGATATATCTCTTGGGAATCTCATTGAAAACACAAGTGGCAAGGTCATCTAGTACAAGGTTCATCATACATCTGTCAAAAGGAAACATCTGCTGATGGGGATACTTTAGATCCTCAAGATTCTCTGATGAAATCTTCATTGAAAGGTTCATCGATCATGAGGGGAAGTAAGTGTTTCATCAAGAATTCCAAACTTGTGGAATTCATGGGATGATGACATAAAAGTGACTCAGATCAAGGGATTGAAGCTATTTCAATCAAGGAAGTTGTTACATAAAGTCTGGATGACCCAAAGGAAAAATGAGGTATGTATGCTCACATTTGATATTGTGGAAGTCATGTCATATGGTTGCAGATATCATGAACTATTGCTCTGTCTTAAGAGCATGATCAAAAGAATCTCCTCCCTCAAGGGGATGCAGGAGTTCATGGGTCACACATTCACTAGATGAAATCAACATAATATGTCCTCATATGAAGTATGAGGTGGTTGACTACAATTGAGGAACTTTGATTGGAAGCTCCTGGGAATGAAATGTGTGAAGAAAGGAAGGAAGAGATCGTGGAATATGCAACCATGGTAAAGGCAATCAACATCCGAAAGACCAAGAAGATTTGACTAGGATATCTCCATGGAAGATATGAAGACTTTGATGGAGTCTGAAAAAGAAAGAGACCCTTGACAATATATATCTTTGGGAGATGTGTCGATATGTATGCAGGATGCTGATGCAAACTAGAAGATGTCATGATGAAAGACCATCACAAAGGTAATGTTGATTTTAATGTTCATTCCTTTATTTTTGAACAAATATCTGGATGGGTTTATGCAGGGCTACTGAGGGAAGATCTATGGATGTCTTCCACCATCGATGCACATGTAGTAGGATGAAATATCCTTAAGTAAACATGGCATGAAGAAAGCAACATGGCATGAAGGAAGGCCAAATATGGACTAATGGATCACTTTCCGTTGATGACATTGCTGACTCATGGATGAAAGTGATGCATGGTTGGTGCCCTATGTAGAAGTCTCAAACATGAAGACTCTTGGATAACGAAAAGAAGTTCATGACATCGTGAGGAGGCGTTCTTCAAAGCAACTGATTGTCCCATCATCTCCACCTGAGGAGTTGTTGTAGGTCCTAATTAAGAGGGAGCTTGGAAACAAGTTTCTTACTTGGAAGAAATTTGGAAATTTCTAAGCCAAGAGGGAGCTTAGGTACATTCCTTGTGTAGGAATGAGTACATTACTTTATTGGAATAGATATGTACTCCCTAATTAAGAGGGAGAGGTAGACACATCACTTTTGTCTTCTCTTGGGAAGACAGAATGGAGGATTGGGTAAACATCTAACATCCGATACTCTTTGAGGATGAGTTAGGGCACCCAAGATAAGAGAAGTCGTAGAGGACCGATATTCTTTGAGGATTGGGAATCCCAGATAAGAATAGTACTGGTGGAACACACCCTGAGAACTCAGGTGGGGTATGTTCTAAGAGAGACAATGATGAGGGTGTCTATACATCATTGGTATCGCTTGCATTTTGCTCAGATCTCGTGGAGAGATAGAGCTATTAGTCAAGGCCTTGCTATGTGACAATGCTAGTTGATATGATGCTAAACAGATGGGTTACCAATCCGACTCTTCTTATGAGAAATTCTTCAGATTGAGAATGACCAAGTACCATTATGAATACCTCCCTAGTTAAGAGGGAGTGTTGAAAAGTGTAACTAGGTTCGGTCTTCATAATGACATGTGTAATTGTGATTTTATGTAATTGATGAAAAGAAGAAAAATAAAATTATTATTGTAATGCTTGTCTCATGGGTTTCATGAGCAAGGAATTTTATTTTTAGTGATGGCTCCCATTGTGAGCCTTTAGGATTTGTCATCTAGTCATAAAAGTCAATTTGAGTCTATGTCATGTATGAAGGACCCTTCTTGGGCATGTTACATCTTGTATGAGTCATTAGATAAGTATAAATAGCCCTCCAAGACAAGCACAAGTATCTCCCTTCAAGTCGACTGTAAAAGAAATAATAATCTCTCTCTAGAGGACACGTCAGCTCATCTCGAAGTCATGTCAGCGTATTAGAAGCTCCAACAACTATAAATAGGGCCATTCGGATTTCATTTAGAGACAAAATTTCAGAGAAGTATTTTCGTTAGTGGTCTGCGGTTAGAAGTAGTGCGAAGAGCCAAGGAAAGAAACACTATAATAAGCGAGAAGCTCAAGAAGGAAGTGTTGAAATTTCTAAGTCTGACACGTTAGAAACCCTTCATTCACTTTACTGATTTATTCCTACCTACTTGTTATGTTAATTAACAAGTTATTTACCATGTAAATACTGGAAATAAATACAAATGCATGCTCAACACGTTATAGATCACCAACTGAAGGAAATAGAAACAATCACGCAAGTGACACGTTGTTTTTGGACTAATGTCCCCGGAAAAACCCAATGCGGGAAAACCGGTGCAGCTATCTGAGGGTTTTATTATTAAGCAACTCTTTTCTGAGTACACTGGGTGCCAAACTGGCTAACTCGACAAAGATAAAAAATCTGGCAGCAATATCTCTCTTCGGAAACAGGTATTCGGAAAGCCTGCTCCATGAAATCCCTCTCCAACACAATCTGAAGCTCAACGTCAGCCCTGTTGGCCTCTGTGTCAGCCTGAAACCCTCTGCGTCAGTCTACTGAGGCTCTGCGCAGCCTCTCTGGCTCTCTGCGTCTCCTGTAGCCTTTGCGTGGATGATGCAGGCCCTTCTGGCTCTTCGTAGTCTCTGCTTCTTCTGTGTGGCTCCCTCTCGCTCTGCGTCTGCTTCTCTTTGCTTCTGCGCTGGTCTCTCGGTACTGTCCTTGCCTCTCTGCCTCGTACTCACTGTCCCTCGCTGCAACTGATCACTGATTCTATCTCTCTTAGCAAACCCCATTCTAGAGAATAGAATGACTGATCACTCTGGTGTGTTCTCCAATTGACCCTCAAGCCTCTTCTTATACTTTTCTCGTTGGTCCATCAACGGCCGAGATTAAATCTCTAATCAACGACTAAGATTAGATTTGGCTTGATCCATGACTTTTGGAACCTTCTAACCCAGTTTTATATTAATACCCATTAATATTTAACTTTTCCTAAGTTTAGACTTAGGAACTTCATTAAAAATATTAATTATTTTAGTATCTCCCAAACCGGGTACAATTTGTCCAAACCATTTCTGGGTCTTGGAGATCTCATCTGCTTTAGCCTCTCCGCCAATTTTCATGGCTAGAGCACATCCGATGCTACCCCAAATCAACAAGAAGCCTCCTCAACAGCAAAGAAAAAGGGAAGATATCCGAACCTGTTTAGGGGTTGTCTCCAGTCACTCTTACAAGGAAGAAAGGCAAAATTAGCTGCAGAAGAAGTCGAGAAGAGTTCTAGAAGGGTCAAGGCTAGTAAGGTCACTTGGGAAACCGAATCAAGGGAAGATTCATCAAGCCGGAGTATGTAAGGAAAGTGATAACAAGGTACATCATACAATATACATGCTGCAACTAAGGTTACTGAAGGTAGCAGGGCTAATCTAAGAAATCGAGATATGAAAGATAGCAAAGAAGGAACGATAATCAAATAGTTTGACCTTTGAAGAAAGGAGTTAAACTAAGAGGTCTTGTGGCTTGGTCATGGAGTGGCAAAAAGGTCTAGGGTCTTGGTCTTGGTTTTCGTCCATTGGAATCTCTATAAGAAGAAGAATTTGTTCGGGTTTTCCTCTCAAGAGTGAGAGGTTTTGGCCCTGGTTGATAGCCTATATTCTGTGTCTCTTGTCTCTTTATTGATTATGCTTGGTAGCTGTTTGATGAACAATAACATTACAATAACATAAGTTAAAGAAGATCCTTATCAAGAAGTAAAAAGCATTCACAAGCAGTTAGCTAACTAAGAGAAATCACCTAATCTCGATGCCCTAGATTTCTCAACACTAGGAGGGGTTCCTATAGAGCGACTACTAGGTCAAGTGGCAACAATGGCGGGATAGCCCACTGTTACCTTAGCTAAAGCTCCCTGCTCTTTACGAACTTTCACTGATGTGAGGAGTTGTAGTATTAGAGAAATCACTAAGAATAATGTATTAATGGTGTAGAGGCAGTGATTTCAAGAGCCTATTCAAAGGGGAGACCCTAGTGATAGGGCTTGCTTACTTTAGAAGCAAGATATGTGGCTCTCCAAGAAGGTCTAGTGGGTGACTTGGACCTAGGGTTGAGGAGTGCTTCTTGATATGAAGAGCCCTAGACCTAAGAATCCTAGGAGAATAGGGTTCTTTAAGTAATCCTTGTGGGATTGGATTGACAAGGTTACGGGACCACAAAGAAACCCTAGTGGACCCAAATGAGGTCAAGGGTTTGGGGTGAAACTTCAAATAAAGGATCTTGACCAAGTGAGGGAGAATAAAAGGATTAAGAGATTGGATTTGAGTTGAGACTTTAATGCAATGATCCTTGATAATGTCACTAACCAAAGGAAACCTAGGGAGAATGGTTTTTGAGCTAGGGCTTGGCAAAACTTGAGATTCCACAGTCGGAATGGCTTCAAAATTGGAGGACCTTTCAAGGGCATACCAACGTTGCTCTAGACCAAAATTCACCAAGTTTTGATGGCTACAATCAAATTCGCATGAAGCCCTAGGGAACCTACTATGGTTAGGGCTTTGTTTGGAAGAAAAGAAGAAAGTACAAGATTATGGTGACCACCAAAGGAATTTGAGAATTAGTGTCTTGTTTTTTGGGCTTAATGTAGCCAAGATACACCAATATATCGAATTTTGATGTGCTAAGGAGCCTTATATGACTTTCGTTAGCCTTCCCAAGTGCAACAACTAGGTCATAGGGATTTACACTTTGATTTGGAAGATAGATGAAGTTTCAAGGCTTGTTAAGCTCCTAGGCCGCCTCTAGGAGCATTCGCTCTCCCTCCCAATGAGTAACACATGCAATATATCGATCATTCAAGACCCATAAAAACTTCCCATCGATTATGGCATGTACAAGAACAGTAATAAATATTCCCTGTGTTATAGAAGCAACAAGACGAAAATAGCATTAAAGTGTACTTACAAGAGAGACGAGTATATCCATTCATCTTGCTCGCAAAAATAGAAGCTCCAAAGACAATAGAGAAAATCCAAACATCGTAGTGCAACAAGACACTTCAATTTCGTCCAAGAAGAAAAGTGCGAAAATATTTTTAGAGATACTAATCCAAATCCCAGTGATGATCAAATGAAATGATCATCACATCAATATATATCCTTGTCTAAGGGGTTCGATTTGCCTAATAGGCCTAATGATGCCCCAACTAATAAAATAATGTGAAAAACAACATTCCTTGGTGACAAGTGTTGAAGAATCTAGGGCAATCATGTGTAGTGTTATTCTTCTTGACTTGATAACAATTTGCGAAGCACTTTTACAATTATCTTAGCTTGATCTTCTTCTTATTATTAGTTTGTGTGTTTCATCAAACTGCTACCAAAAACATAAAGACAAGAACACAAATGTTGGCTCTTTGCTAGGGCCAAAACCTCTCTTCTCTTAAGAGGAAAACCCTTTTGTAAGTTTTCTCTTATTGAAGCTTCTTTCTTGATCAATGCCAAACCCTAGACCTTTGACTAGAAGATCCTCCAAGCACAAGTCAAGTCTTTCTTTATTCTGCACCATGTTTCCTCGACACTTTGTTCACCTCCTTCTGGCACTTCGTTCCCTAGCACTCCGTCCTTCTTCCTGCACTTTGTTCTTCCTTAGTGTGACAGTAATGCAGCCCTAATTCTTGCATGTGAGAGAGGTACCCTAGAGAATTAGGGTCCTTTTTCCTTCGATAGAGAGAGAGTCTACTTCACATGACTTGAGAGGCCTTGTAGGCCTAATTTATAACCCAAACAATGATGGACATGTGATTGTGACCTTACTGTTGATATAACCATAGACTGTCCTACCTTTTCTAGCACGTGTGACTGTTGAACCCTAGAAAACATTCCTTAAATCTTGTGTGGTGACTTCTACTTCGTCGTTGTCCTTGGAGACCTTTCTTTCGTCCTTTTACTATCCTTTTCTTGCCTCCTTACCTCGCACATTTTAGAGATATGAATTCGTTATCTTTAGAGGAGTGGACAACCTCTATATATAGAGGACTGTCCCTCCTTTAGGCCGACTTGTAGGCCAACTTGCTGCTTTGAGGCCGACTTGACTTTCTTTGCTGTGTTAGGTGTTTTTAATGGTGCCATTGCTTCTTTTGATGGTGTCTTTGCTAGGAGGAGACTTGACTTTGCTTGGAGGTGTCTTATTTGACTTTTATACATAAATATACATAATGTAACATACCCTTAAGGTCTTCAACATAATTCTTTTGACTCTTTGACTCACTTACAACACTTTGACATGTGCTAGACCTACTTCAATGAGCAAGAAACTCATTGACATATATTATAAAAATAATATTTATTTTCTTGAGTAAATACAAATATCAAAAGTACTTTTATGAAGACCGAACCTAGTTACATTTCCTTCAACAACAAGCCCACCAAGATAGCTCCATAATACAAAAATAAGCCTCTAAAGAGGGAAAAATGATAGATACAATAGGTTGAAGGGCCATTGAAGGAGCCTAGTGGAGCCCATTGTGTACCAAAATGAATGGATGGGCTAGAAACATAGTGATAAAGGGGATGGCCCCTTGATATCTAAGCAAATGACCTGTGGTGCCTCCAAGTGGCTATGGGGGCACAATACATCCTCATGGGTCTCCAAATGGATCGACAAGCCTGTATCCCATCTATAAGGGTTGGAAGAATGATGCAAGCCCTCCCTTTGTCTCCCATGGTGAGACACATCCTCATCTGGGCCTTGGATCAACTGCCAAGTGTGTGGTGCCAGAGTGTAGCTAGTTGGGCAAGGTGGTCCAGGGGCATTATCATTGTCAAATAAATGGAACGCGAGCAAGCAGTGAGTGGAATTGAAGAATCCCATGATGTGGCAATCTGCTCTCTGCTATGGTGGAGGCGTATGGCTCTCAACACTCACCCTACAAATGCCAATATGACCTGTTGTCGCTCAAATTGTATAGGCACTGCGACAACGACTTAGGGCAGGGGTTGTCACTCTGATCCCTGCCCTCTCTGTTCTAGCTGTTTCCTAATAACAGGCTAGGGGGTAGTTCCTGTGGAATATGAATTTGAAAAGTCCCTGTGGAATATGAATTTGAAAGACCAGTTGGCAACCAACAAGTTCGGGAGACATGATTGAATGGCCTAGCCACTTGGTTGATTTTAGCAAGTTGAAAAATTAGATTGGATTATTCATAAGACTAGTGCCTTATGGAGTCAACTACATGATTTAAATCAATTTTATACTAGGTGACCGAATGAACAATCGCTGCTTAGATGCTTCGCTATCCTTTATGCTATGCAAATCCTATGACCTAGGTGAAATGCAACAATCTTGATTGAATTTAATTATATGCCTAACTAAGTGTATCCTTTGATCCTTATCTATTTTGAGGCTAGTATCAAAAGTAGGTGGCAGAGAGAAGTCAAGGTGAAGCAAGCAAAAGCTTGGTTAACAATACCTCTCCTTGAAATCTAACATACCTGGTGCCTTCAGCGTTCACCGTTTTAACCACTAGAGAGGGTCTGGTGTTCGCAAGCTAAGAGATGAAGGGTGTTCCTATCTCTCTATCAACCAAGCTTATGCTTGGAGGTAATATAATTAAAGCAAGTCTACGCCTAGAATGAAATGAAAGACACTTGAGTGTTCTTGAGTTAAGATTGTTTATGATCTTAAGCAGGTAATTACGATTTATATTTAGATTATGACAAAGAGTACTTAACAATAAATGAAAGACAATCTTAAACACAAGATAAAGTGCTCAATTTTACTAGTGCCCACAAGATGTATCAAATCTAACCAAGAGATAGTTGCTCTTAAAAACAAATCACCAATATGCCAAGGATAAAATTGTCATCCACAATAGATTTTAACCATGAAACAATAATGACAATGATGTCAAGTAAAAGAGATTAGAGCACTTAATCCCAAATGTTACTTAGAACAATTGACCAAGGTTCTCCTTATAATACTTATATGAGACAACACAAGAATGAAAAGGATATTAGTGACAATTGCTCAAGAGATAGACAATTAGATGATTAACGCTCCTTACACAATTAGCAATTTTCCAGGTTATGTCAACAAGATATCACAATGCCAATTTCATGTAATTAGATCCTTAATATTAACAAGAAATGCTAATATCCAATAACTCCTTGAATTACCAATTTAAGCAGTATTAACCAATCAACAAGATATTAGGATTATGTGCTTATGCGAGTGAGCTTATTAAGTGCAAGATTATGAACTTTAGGATTATGAAACTCCCAATAGGAGCAGTGCAACAACTAAACCAATGGTAAATTCACTTCAAAATCTAATGCACCAATGTCAGCTATCTTTTCGTAACTTATGTTTCAATTAACATGAGCAAAATGAAATTTTATAACAGCAGTGGGTTAACTTATGCCAAATATGCCAAAACAGACCCAAAATTATCACTTCTTGATTTAGATGAGAGCACTTACGATGAAATGCAAACAATTAGAAGATGCTTATGTCACTGTTTTATATCAGACTTTAGTATGCTTATGACAGTCAGCAAGTTTTCATGAAATAAACCAAATAATGACTACCCAATTGATGCAATTGATTTATCAATGTGTTAGACAATTTATGAGCAAATTTTAGGGCAATTAGATGAGTTTTATACTACTACTATCAAGTAATTATGTGGTTGTAAATGAAACAGTGAGGGAGTAAGGGTTTGAAGATGCAAACCAATAGGCATTTTGGCCTTTAAAAGCTTGTTCAAATTTCTTCTAATGGAGTGACCTCCTGCAATCACAACTTGTTAGCTCAAATCCACTGAATCTTGCTGCAACCACAGATTGTTAGATGCAAGATCAAAATGATAACCCAAACAAGGATAGATGAGGCAAAGAGGCTAGGGGAAGGGCTGGAAGAAGAGAGGCAAGGGCTAGAGAAGGCGCAGCAAGGCCCAATAAGCCAACGCTAGGGCAGAGAAGGCCCCACAAGGGGCAGCGACCAATGATCAAGCCCTCAAATGGCTGCCACAAGGGAAATAAGGCCAACAGGCCTGTGGCTAAGGGAAATGAGGCCAAGAAAGGCCTGCCAAGGGAGAGGAAGAGGTCCTAAGGCCTGCGGCTGAGGTGAACGAGGCTGCCAAGAGGCAGCGAAGGGAGGAAAAGGGCTAATGGAGGGGGCTAAAATTCACGGAAGGCCTGCGACCTAGGGTATGAGCCTTCTAGGGCTGACGATAGAGGAGAAGAGGGGGATGACAAGGGTTAAAAGGGTTGCTGCTAGGATTTGGAGGTCAAATGCTAGGCCTATAAGGCCTAAAAAATCCAGAACCCCTGCAAAAAAATTAAGATTATGCTTCAGACTTCCAGAATCGCCAAAAATCACCACAAAATGCCACAACAAGGCTAGTGACTTCCTTTTGCTTGGACGTTGAGCTTGGAGGAGAGATAGAGGGTGGATCTTGCCTGCCTAGGCCTAGATCCACATCTAGAAACCCCAACGAAAATTTTCCAAGGGTAGAAACCCTTGAAACCCTTAGAAAAATTTCAGAATTGTCTTGAGGAATCACTTGCACAAATGAAAACAAATTTTCCCAAAACCCCAATAAATACAAAAATCAAAATAAAACCCCAAATCCCAATTTCTGCAAAATGAGTGTTAGAAAATATTTACAAAATTTATTTTACAAAAATTATGTACATAAAATATTTACAAATATTCACAAATATACAATGCTTGTAATGCTTTTTTTTGAGAAAAATAATTTTTTGAATAATGACAATGGATAAATGTATTTTCGAAAGTTAGAGTATTAGCCACAATCTTTAGCAAAGTAATAATACCATATAAATTTTTTGGAGCCCAAACAAGGTCGGCCCTTGCCCACAATGTGTGAACTTGGAGCCCAAGGGTTAGTGTACCTGTAGATCTCTATTATATTTCTCAAGAAAAATCGTTAAATCATATAATGAATCGGATCACCTAAGATAAATCCAAAATTTACCAATAGAATGCTCCTATTATTGACAAATGAAATAACAATTTATATAGCACTGAAGCACAATATAGGATTAGCACATAACTAGCATGTGCCATATATCATGAAACAAAGACATCATGAACTGAACCCCAAAGTCTTTTATTATGATATCTAACGTTCTCAGTTGACCAATGGCTCAATACCAGTGTTACAAATTTACATAGTCCAGAACCAGAGTCATCATTGTGACTTGAGAAGCAAATGGCTTCTAATTTATAGATAAATCCTCCAAGTGGAAAATAACAACTAGTTGGCTTGAGCCCCGTTAAAATAATCTCGACTGTCGATAAATATTTGATCTTTTTATCATCTCCACCGTCGAAAATATTTATTTTGAGGAAATTTCGAATTTCTCTTAAAATCCATTTTTTTATTAATGCAAAAATTATTTTTTTTGGAATAATTTCTTCAAAATTTGACTTTGACTTAACCACTAAGGTCCAAGGGTTTAATTTTTCTTAAAAAATCCATTTTTGTCTTGGTGGGGGACCTCTAAGAATTAACTTTTTTTGACCCACAAATTTTTTGTTCATTTTCCACTTGGAAAAATTAATTTCTCTGAAATTATTTTTTGACTCTAAATTAATTAATTTTTCTAGCATAGGATTTAATTTTATTTTTGCCAAAAAATTAATTAATTGATACAAAAGTGAATTAATTATTTTTTCCACCCTCAAATATTTTAGCCATGGTGGCTAAGTATGAGGGACTATGCACTAAAATATTTTTTACATCAGATCTTTACAAATTAAACCCTCAAAGGGGGAATAGCCTTTTACATGACCCTCAAAATAATTATCCATTTCTGTGACACAATATGATCTAGTAGACCAAGTGATTTGTAATAAAATAATTTAGCCAAATAGCTTAAATTATTCCCAAACCACTTTTACAAAGGCTCGATATAACACTAGGATTCACCTAATACTTTGTTAATAAATTCCACCGTAGCTTTGCTATTTAAGTTGGAGGAAAAATTCTGTCGATTATCCATGTTTAGAACACACATAATGCGGTGAGGTTAAAAAACCTCCTATGATGAAATTCGTCGCCAAAATCAAAGGCTTACCTGGGTGTTGTTACATAAATTAAACAATCATACTAGCATCATTTACATTACAATTTGCAGAAATTGGGTTTACAATGATATATCAATTGGCTGGCTGATGATCCTGATTGTTGAAAGATTTTGCACACTGCTTCCTTGGACTTGTGACAAAATGGGTGCAACATGACCCTCTGGAGGGCTTAGAGAAAATCCTAGATGAAGACCCACCTGCAATCCTGTATAAAATTCAATGCATCCCCTCACCTTCTAGTACAACCAAACATTAGTGCGATTGAGTAAATGAGCTTACAAATCATGGAAACAAGTGGGCACTTCGTAGTGACATGCCCTTATATAATGGGCGTTAGAAAGTGCAACTGTCTCCAAGTTCAAGAAGAAGGTTAACAAAGTACCCTATTAGGTGGTTTCAATCTCTAAATGGGTAACATGTCGTTGGTACATCCATCAAATGGCAGGTGGCATGTGATGTAATGATTAATTAGAGTGGGACATCAAGGGGAGGCTCCAAGCCACATGCAATAGTACAAGGGTAGTTATGATAGGGGAAGCCCACACTTGTGTGTATGAATATAGGAGAGATAAATCGTGGCACATGAGTCACTCCGACCTTTGTTTTTCCACACTTCTTCATATGCCTTTTGCCTTTTATTGATTTTTGTTTTATAACTGCTCTGTTTGTTTTTGTAGTACCAAAGGTGTTCAAGTTTCGAAACTTTGTGGAGAGGTTGAAACACACGAGTTCTCCATAACTCAGAAATCGTTTATGGAAATTCCATCTAGAAGTGTCTGAATTAGATTATTAGCCTATTTTAAAATATTTCCCAAGTTTAAACTTAGGAAAAGGGGTCAATTAATCATTATTAATTGAGAAAGGTGTGAATCATCTAGAAAATCACATAGATCGACTAGGAAATAACATTAGCCCTTGATTAAGTTTTAATCTTGGCCGTTGGAGTCCCAACAAAAGATTATAAGAAGTCGATGGATAAATGAGAAGACACACACTTGAGATCGATTTCCTTGGGCAGTTCAATTTCCAGAGAGCAGCAATAGTTGCCAGAAGAGTTTGAACCAGAGAAGGGAAGCAGAGACAGGGGCAGTGATAATGAAGCCGAAGGAAGATTTTCCAGATATGGTGGGTACTTTGCAGAGAGGTCGAGATTTTCTCCAGGAGGCTGCGCAGAGGCAACGCGAAAGCCTCAAGAAGGCAATTTGATTTTGCTGAGGTGAAGCTAGTTTTCAGTTTCAGAAGCCAGAAAGCATTTCCAGAGTGCCGGAGAGACAGTTTCCCAGTCAACAATAGGCATGACGGCTTGATTTGTAGTTGTTCTAGGCTGAGCGTGTAGCAAACTACGCAGGGGTGACGCAAAAGCTACGCAGGGCAAGGTGGATGACTTGATTTTTAGGGGAAATCAAGTGTCGGGATTGCTCTGAGTGAGGGTAATTTCCCTTAGATAATTTTTGCTAGTTTTTTCTCTGCAGGATTGCCAATTTTTGGCATCCAGATTGTACTCAGATTATTTCACTATTGCTTAATAATTAAAATCCTCAACTATTGCACTTGTTTCCCAAGTTCGGTGTTTCCGGGGACATTTGTCCAAAAATAACTGTGTCAATTTTATGTGTGTGTGCTAGCATATTTCTCAGTTTCTAGCGCTATTATTTTCCGCATTATTTTGTGAAGATTGCGGTGTGTTTATTTCTTTGTTGTCTTAGCAATAAACTGATAATTTAATTAACAGTTAGAAGAAATAATTCCAGTTGTTGCAATAAAAATTTCAGTAGTGAAATTTTCACATGCTTGGGGTCTAGGGGATGAGAGCATGATGTGTAAGATATAGCAATGAATACCCCCTTTAAGTGGGGCAGTTCATCGCCCACTAGGGGTTGGGACAATCATGGGTTCCTCAATGATACAAGGGGCCAATATGTGTGGCCATAGGAACTAGGGTGATGGCCATAGTGATAGGGGTAGAGCTCATGTTTGGCTTTGACCCACATCTTAAATTTGTATGTCCCGACCATCTTTTACATTTTGTGGTACGTTTCCTATTGAGAGTGGTCAAGTTATGCTTATCCTTTCTTTTTAGTTGCATCAACTTTCGAGGCATCGTTCCAAGCCTGACCCAAGGTATGGACAAGGGGAGGGGGGAGGCTAACTCCTTGTGGACCCAGTGGACAAATGTGGATCCGGATGGGAAATATGGTGAAAGGGGTTATAATAAGTGGAAGGGATAGATGTATATGGTGTAGGGAAGCTGAACCATGCAACCAAAATCAGGGTTTCCCATGTAGTGCCACCCCTAAAGCTAGTAGCCAATAAAGTTCATGCCACGAGACTAGTATGGAAGGTTAACTGTCAAATTGGATAGAGGAGACAGGAGCACAAACCAAATCCACTCTTTCTACCGAATCCTCCCACTAATCCATGCTCAAAAAGTGTCCATGATAACTAAACAAAAATACCCAACTACACATTGAAAAGCCATACCTTCGGGGTTGGAAGGCCCACCTTCAAACATATGATCATAACAAATGGGTGAGGGAGCATATGGCTGGCTCGCGTGGCGGAGATAGTGGCACATCGAGCTATCTGGTGGATGCCAAAGGCTACTGGTTGCCGATTGAGGACTATCTAGGAGAAATTTTTTCCCCTATGGATATCACCCACAGGTTGTGGGTAACATCTGGCTCCAACTGGGACATGATCTCTCAGAAGAGTGCACAAACGTAGTCGAATGGGGAGGTCATGAGAACACCAACAATCTCTTGGGACCGCAGACTTGTTACCTGCACATATCAAAGACCAAGCACGTGAGGCAACATGTTTTTGTGGCTTCTTATGATTGCCCATGCTTATATTAGGCCATAAAATTAATAAGAAATAAAATGCAATTTTAATCTAAATGTTGCTAGTCTAGCATGACAATATCACATGATGTTAATTCTAATGTGAAAATGAGCATACAGTGCATCCTACTCTAACATGCATATGATACGATGCCAAGTGTCAAGAAAAGGGGTGATACGACTTAATTTGACTGGTTGTGGCCAAAGTTTGGCGTCAAGTTGAGCAATAGAATAGTAATCTTCACTGACTTTCCCAGGAATCTTGACAGGTAAAGGGTTTTTATCAACCAACACCACATCCCCATCCTTGTACTCCTTTTTAGGCTTCCATTTCTTATTTTGCTTGTGATTAGGCCTTTTAATGATACAAACCTCTTGAGATGGAAGAATAAGGGATGGTTCCTTAGTCTCCGGGATTTTGTAATAAGGGATTGGCCCTAGTTTTACCACATTAGTAGTATATGTAGGTTATCTATAAAGGGTGAAGGGAGTTCCATTAGACTACAGAATGGTGGCTAAGATAAATCCATTTGAAGTTGGCCACGCACAAAAGCACCCCATTTCCTAGACAATAACATTTCCCACACATCGGGAATATCTATGACTATGACATTCATGAGTAATGATATATCAAGGTTCATGGCTAAGTAAACCTTTAAATCTTTTATGAGGCCCTCTACTTCGACAAGTTGAGAGTTGAAACCACAAATTGCCTTATACTTTCGGGTAATGCTAAGATTTAGTTGCTTCATGACTTTTAATGGCATAATATTTACGGAAGCCCCTAAATCCAACATACAATTATGCAAAAGGAGGTCATTAATAGCTAAGGCGAGCAAGAATGGCTCATGTCCTGGGTTTGAATTGGAAAGATGAATGTTTTGCAATGTTATTGGTGTGTCTTCTTCTTCAAACCCAAAGGCTTTGTTGGCTTTCCATAGTTGCCGTGGCAGTTTCACAATCTCTTTTAAGGGAACTTGTACGATCATCTTTCCGATAACAGTACCTAGATCAACATCAAGTTCAACCTCCTTTCCCTTGGACTTGTTTTTGGGCTCTCCCTTTGGAGGATTCTTTTTAGAATTATCTTTCTTAGGGGGATCCTTCTTAGGAGGTTCTTTAGGAAGGGACTACTTAGGAGGAGGCTCTTTTTTGTTGGGTTCCATTGAGGTTGTGGAGGGGTCTTTATCACTCTTTCGTGAATATTGAATGCCCTTAAATCTCCCACTATCATTAGCATTAAGGTTTGGTTCATCCCTCTCTTCTCTGATGGTTACTTAACTAATCAGAGGATGAGTGTATGTGCCACCTAGCATAATGTTGAAGGTGTGGGAATCTACAATATAAGCTTGCTTATCACTCTCTTTATCTTCACTTTCTTCTTCATCACTTTGTTCACTTATGGAAGATGGTTCTTTCTCCACAACATTAGTTGGGGCTAATGTGTTACGAACTTGAGATGAGATTTGCTTGCGTTCATCATTTGCCGTCTTAGGAAAAGACTTGTTTTTAGGAATGAAACTTGATTTTTGAGCCTTTTCCAAGGTAGTGAAATTATCCATATAAAGTCCACCCCTCGAGTTCATTTCCTCAGATAGTTTATCAACCTTCTTAATGAGAACTAAAAGGGTTTCCTCAGTTTGGTCTTTGGATTTACTTTTCTTGACCTCAGCCTTAGCTTTAGGATGTTCATCCACATCCATCTTCGAAATCCTCATGTTTTGTTCAACTTCCATAACTATTTCTTTGGTCTCAACAAGGCTCTGCAATTTCTTATCTTTCAATGCATATGTTAGATGACCACCCATGACCTTGATAAATTTATCAAGGAAATTTGCGTTAGGAGGCCTAAGGTTATTACGGATGTTTCTTACTACCTTATCAAACTTTTGGATAAATTCTTTAATGTCTTCCCTTCCCCTACTTATGTGGTAAAACTTTTCAATGTTAAAAGACCTTTGGGCATCAAATGCGTAATGCCCCTGGGCTCGTCTCACTGGACAAGCGTGACAAAACCCAAGTGAGAAAACGCTGAACTGAAGGATGCCTCAACTGCTGCACTAAAACTGAACTGCGCTGCCCAGAAACTACACTGTCTGCTGACTTCGAAGGGCTGGAATCACTGCTTCCCGTGCTCAGTAAATTATGAGATTTCACCTCCTTGCTCCTTGGTCTAAACCCAGAAAAACCCAGGAAGGGTTTGAGCTGGTTCAGACTTCTGAAATTCGACTCCTAAGGAGCCCAACCTCAGTTGCAACTGCAAAAGCTAGCTTGCTGGAATGAGGCAGTAAAACCTCCTGGAAAGTGTCCCAAAACTTTGAGATGATCCCTCCTATGAATCTCCTTCCTTCCTAGATGAGTTTCCGAGCTGTAGCTCTTCCCCTCAAGACCCACAAATTGGCTGAACTGGCCCTCTGCGCTGTCCTCCAAGCCTAGAAATCGAACTGCTGGTTTGCTGCCTTCTCTGACTCCAAAACTGCTCCTGAATGCTAGCCCAATAATATTCTTCAAATTCCTTGGCTCCTCTAGCTAATGGCCGACCCAAGGTGGCTCTTTCTCCCTTTGCGTGATCTCACTGCTGGCCCAGAAATATGCACTCCCTAAAGATAGTTGAGTGCTTGTGTTGTAGATACTCGGAACTTCTGAAAATGCTGTGGAACTGCCTTCCTAGGGTGGTACTCGAAGTCCCCCGAAGGTAAGGTTGAATCTTCTGTTTGAGAGATTCGTGGCTGAACAGGCAGTTGACTCGCTAAGCAGCTCGAGCAAACAATCAAGTAAATTCGATGTACAAGAGTGAATGAATCACCAGGTGAGAGCCTCCTTCTCCTTATGACTTTGTGGGCCTTCCTTTGCCTCATTTGGGACCCTCCAACAACTATTCGAATTCCCTCCAAGCCATTCGAATTGCCTAGTTCGAATTCCCACATGGGTGGCCCCCACCTTCCACTAGCCAATTAATTTGGCCGAAATTTCTCCTAAGTCCCTAAATAGAAATTGCTGGGTCCTCTTCCTTGGCAAAATTATGGAAAATTGTGTAGAGATCAACTTGTTACAAATTGTTGGCATTATGACACAGGTTTGGCTCGATGACATAAGTGTTGTCCTTGATGGCAACTCACTCAAAGTGCAGATCACAAGTTTAGGCTCTCAAAATAGTAGAAAATGAGATACCCGCAGGTTCCTGTTCACAAAGCCGCGGACATACGCAGGTGCGTCGAACAAAAGTTGTGGACATGTACGCAGGTTCTCCAAACAAAAAGTGCGGACGTAAAGTACACACACTTTCATGCAGAGAAAAGCGCGCACGTGGGAAATCTTATGGTTGGTCCATGGTATTTAGTCCGACATTTTTGATCCTATGGTTTTGGTCCGTGGTTTTTGCATCTAAAGTATTGAACCCAGGTTTTGGGTCCCTAGTATTGGATCTCTATGGTTTTGGACCATGGTTTGAGTAAGGCCTAGACTATAAAAAGGAAAGGAGATCATTTGGCTGGGCAACTAATGTGTTGAATATCTTGAGATGAGCAAGATCTGAAATACTGGTGATCGGTTGGTGAGTTATAGCTGGACCTGAATCAAGGAGAAACCTGAGCATTACAAGACGGATCTACTGATGGGTCGAGATCTCTTTGGCGCATGATCAGATCTGTAAATCTGATAATCTGGGGTATAATTGAAGTCTGATAAATTATCTATACCCGCAGGTTTGACACAACGCAGGCGCGGATACCCGCAGGTTTGACACAGCACAGGCGCGGATACCCGCAGGCTCGACACAGCGCAGGCGCGTATACCCGCAGGCTTGACACAGCGCAGGCGCAGATACCCGCAGTTTTGACAGAGCGCAGGTGCGGATACCCGCAGGTTCGACACAGCGGAGGTGCGGATGCCCGCAAGTTAAAGAAGTGAATACTGCGGACGTACGCAGGTTTCTATTGGTGAAGTTGCAGACTTTTTCTTGAAATATGTTTTAGCTGCTTTTGTCTATTACTGTAGTGTTCAGGGTTTTGAATTGGTGTCTGGTTACTGGTACTGTGTTCTGAGAAGTTATTGATTCAGTATTTGTACAAGGAAGTTGGTTGATTGCAGATCTATTTGATGTTTGATTGATATTCATGGATCTAGTTTGAAAATTTATGAAACGTGGTCCCTGGAAGAAAAGAGAAGTCTTCTGTAGGTTAGCACCTACGTACTAGTACCTCAGCTAGTACAAGAGCTAAGGGGGTTGTAGCTCCCTTCCAGAAGAATCTGGAGAACGAGAGAAGGTTGTAGCCTTCTGCAGGTTGAAGCCTGCGTACTGGTATAAGACTGCATTAGTACAGAATCATTGTAAAAAAGAAGTTTCTAATTGAAAGAAGATAAAGACATATTGCAGTAGGTGGTTTTCACCCACATTGGTTTTCCACTTTATATTTGTGTTCTTTTGTGTCAATGTCTGCTCTACTTTTCTGTTCTTGCTTACTGTTATATGATTCTGACACACAGATTAATGATCAACATTTGAAGGATAAATTAAATTATAAGTCTGGGAGGTATACGCAAGTTTCATTAGTCAGATCTGCAAATCTTTGTATAAATTGAAAAGAATTTGATAATACTGATTCACCCCCCTTCTTAGTATTATTTCCAACAATTGGTATCAGAGCCAGGTCCTTCAGGAAAAGCTTGATCGCTTGAAGGAAGATCTATCATCATGAGCAACTACGAAAAGGAAGCATCTATCAGGCCACCGATTTTTGATGGGAGCAACTTTGTCTATTGGAAGGTAAAAACCACTGCCTATCTTCAATCTCTTGGTACAGAAGTTTGGGATATTGTGGAAACATGATACACATTTCCATCAACAACTCCTACAGATGTAGCTGGTAAGAAGCAGTATGAAACAAATGCAAAAGCTGTCAATACTCTATTAGGAAGTCTATCTCAATCAGAATTCGTCAAGGTTATGCAGCTCAAAAGCGCAAAAGAAATATGGGACAAGATCGTTCTGAGCTATGAAGGAGATGAACAGGTAAAACGAGCAAAATTACAAACTCTTAGAATTCAATATGAAAGTCTCAGAATGCATAATGATGAAAGTGTGGCTAGCTATTTCCTACGTATAGATGAGATCGTAAATTGTATGAAAAACTTGGGTGAAGAAATAAAAGAAGTTGTTTTGGTTGAAAAGGTTCTAAGATCTTTGTCTCCTAAGTTTGATTCAAAAGTTTCTACCATAGAAGAAAAGCAGAATCTACAAAGCCTTACCATGTCACAGCTGCACGAAATTCTAACTGCTTATGAAATGAGAAAAGGAGGACCATCAGACAGGAGAGAAGCTGCATTCAAGGCTTCAGGAAAAGGAGATTACTATGAGTCAGGACATATGTCAGAAGAAGAGGAAGAATCAAATTTTGTCAAGAACCTTCAACGGGGAACTGGAAGATTCAGAGGTAAGCTGCCTTTCAAATGCTTTGCTTATGGTAGAGTTGGTCATTATGCTGCAAAATGTCCTCACAAAGATAAACTAGATAAAGGTAAGGAACCTGTTAGATGGAACAGAAAACAGAATGTAAATAAGAAGAGTTATTACACGCATGAAGATAGTGATGGATTGTCAAATAGTGATGGAGATGAACAAGGTAATGATGATAGACTTTTGATGGCTTTTGAAGATGATGATTTCTTGGATGCTATAAATGAAGAAGGTCTTTATGAAGAAATTTCTAAACTTAAAGTTTGTTTAGAGGAAAAGAAAATGATTATAGATACTCTAACATTCCAACTTGCTGAAAAAGATAAACACAATGAAGAGTTAGAATGTGAAATTGTGGGACTTAGAAAAGAAATTGAGAAAACAAAAGCCCTTAATCTCAGATTTGCTAAAGGATCTGAAACTCTAGATGAGATTATCAAAGTGCAGCGTTCTCCTCTAATCAAGACTGGTCTCGGATATTCCGAAGAAGCATCTCAAGCTCAGAAGCAAGCGCAGAAGCCATCCACCTCCAAAAGTTATCTTGATGCAGCAAGGAGAAGTGAACAAGTTGACAATCGACAACAAAAGCATAATGCAGATCACCAGGTAAATCAGGGACAATTTGCTTCAAGAATGATCAAAGATTATCAAGTAAATCGGGGGCAATCTACGTCAAGGATGAACAGAAGCCTCAACCGACCACAGGTAAATCATTCTCATATTGGCTCAAGAATGGATGGAAACTACAATCATATGGTTGGTAGATTTGATAATCGCAGGAATTTCTTCAATGGCCAATGTTTCTCTTGTCATAACTTTGGTCATAAAGCTGCTCAATGTGTTGCCTACAAGACCATCATGACTAGGGAAGCTCAAAAACAAAGGAGTATGACAGGAATCATGAAAAGAACCTACAATAACTTCTTTGCTCTTGAAAATGAAATAGAATGTTCTATCTGTAACAACTTCGGTCATGAAGATTCTGAATGCAGAAGCAGGTTTCGGCAAACAACTCAGAAGGAGCAAGCCTCATTGAATTCCAAAACATGGAAAAAGAAAGAAACGCAACCGGAAAGATGTGGGATAGCCCTATATGCGGAAGGATAGGAAAATCAATGGTACATCGACAGTGGGTGCTCGAAACATATGACAGGTAATAAAGAAAAACTTCAGTCATATAGTGCCTTAGAAAAGGAAAAGAAGGTCTCATTTGGAAATGACACCCCTGCATTCATAAAAGGTAAAGGCTCTGTTCGTTTGAAAGAAAAGGTCAAGGCTAGTAATGCTATGTATGTTGATGGCTTAAAGCATAATCTATTAAGTGTTAGTCAGATGTGTGATCAAGGAACTGAGGTAATATTTCGATCAAATAGATGTATTGTTCGTGAGCTTGATACAGGAATGATAGTGATCAGAGGCATAAGAACTCCAAATAACTTATACGTACTCAAGGGAGAACAACAACAATGCTATTTAAGCAAGAATGATGAACACTGGCTATGGCACAAAAGACTGGGGCATCTTAGCTTCTCTCAGATAAGGAAAGCATGCAAATATCAGGCAGTTCGTGATCTTCCTGACATCAGAATTCCAGACAATACAATATGCAAATCATGTCAATTTGGTAAGCAAACCAGAACTAATTTCCCTGAGAAGGAAGGATCAGCTAGCAGGCCACTTGAACTTGTTCACACCGATATATGTGGTCCAACTAGGAAGAGGTCACCTCGAGGAGAAGAGTATTTCATATTGTTTATTGACGATTTTTCAAGGATGTGTTGGATAGGACTCATGAAGTATAAAGATGAAGCTTTCGAAAAGTTCAAGTCATTCAAAGCCTTGGTTGAAAACAAATCAGATCGCAGAATCAAATGCCTCAGATCTGATCGAGGAGGGGAATTTACCTCAGATGAATTTTTCGATTTTTGTGAAGAACATGGAATAAGAAGGGAATTTTCTGCTGCAAGGACTCCTCAGCAAAATGGAGTAGTGGAAAGGATGAATAGAACGGTTCAACAAATGGCTCGTGCTATGCTTGATGAGTCTGGAACTCCCGCAACTTTCTGGGGTGAAGCCGCATTTGCTGCTGTTACTATTCTCAACAAGACAAACGTTCGGGTAAACAACACTCAGACTCCTCATGAACTTTGGTACGATAAGACTCCCACGGTAAAATACTTCAAAATTTTTGGAAGCAAATGCTACATTAAAAGGACTGATGAAAATCTTGGCAAGTTTGAACCTAGAGCAGATGAAGGCATTTTACTTGGCTACTCTCCCCACAGCAAAGCTTACAAATGTTACAATAAAAGACTTGGTAAAATTGTTGAAAGTATTGATGTAGTGGTTGATGAAGATGGAAACACTCCTAGGTAGGTAAAATCTGAAGATTTCGAAGATGGCGAAGACTATCCGTCAATATCAAATCAGATTCATGATGGAGAAGAAACCCATGAGGCACCAGAAGAACAGATAAGGATAGAAGAAAGACTCCATCCAGATACGTTCAGAAGAATCATCCAGAATCTCAAATTTTGCGGCAGAAAGAGGCAGGTGTACAAACAAGAAGAACCATTTCAGAAGCTTCAAGCTATCTAGCATTACTCTCCTCCACTGAACCGTAGAATGTAAGAGAGGCTTGCAAAGATGAATGCTGGGTCAAGGCCATGGAAGAAGAACTCGAGCAGATTGAAAAGAATAACACTTGGGAGTTGGTTCTTAGACCAAAAGATAAGAATGTCATAGGGACAAAATGGATTTTAAAAAATAAGCTGAATGAAAATGGGGATGTGGTTAGAAACAAGGCAAGACTTGTTTGTAAAGGATATGCACAATAAGAAGGAATAGACTTTGAAGAAACTTTTGCTCCAGTTGCTAGACTTGAGGCCATAAGAATGTTCCTTGCTCTCTCTAGCTTTCAGAAGTTCAAAGTATTTCAGATGGACGTAAAATCTGCCTTTCTGAATGGAGACTTAAATGAAGAAGTATATATTGAACAACCAGATGGGTTTATTCTTGGAAATGATCCAAAACTTGTATGCAGACTCAAAAAGGCTCTCTATGGCCTTAAACAAGCTCCAAGGGCGTGGTATTATCGGTTGGATAAGTACCTCCATCAACAAGGTTTTATAAAAGGATCATCTGATAGCAATCTATATATAAAAATTGACAATGATAAGTTGATGATACTGGTTGTGTATGTTGATGATATCATCTTTGGTAGCAATGAAGAAGACATGAGTCAAAATTTTGCCTTGGTGATGCAGAAAGAGTTTGAAATGTCCATGCTTGGTGAGCTCACAACAAAGATGGCATCTTTCTATCACAAACCAAATATCTCAAGCAAATCTTGAAGAAATATGGGATGGAGGATTCGAAACCAGTATGTACCCCTATGGTGACAGGATGTAGCCTCAGCGCAAATGATGAATCGGTAGCTGTACATCAACTAAACTATAGATCCATGATTGGTAGTCTACTCTATCTAACAGGTACCTGACCAAACATTATGCATGTAGTGGGAATAGTTGGAAGGTTTCAGGCAAATCCAAAGGAAACTCATCTACAGGCAGTTAAGAGAATCTTCAAGTATCTTCAAGGAACTCAAAACTATGGTTTATGGTATCTTAGAGGTACAAATCTCACACTAAATGCATACACTGATGCGGATTGGGCAGGAAGCGTGGATGACAGGAAAAGCACTAGTGGTGGTGCATTCTTCATGGGTCCTAGATTAGTATCTTGGTTCAGCGAGAAACAAAGCTCTATTGCATTATCTACAGTTGAGGCAGAATATGTAGCTGCTGCATCGTGCTGCACACAACTCCTTTGGATGATGCAAACATTGCAAGATCTTCAAATCACTTGTACTCCACCTATCTCCATCTTCTGTGACAATACAAGTGCAATCAGTATTTCAAAGAATCCTGTCATGCATTCAAAGACTAAGCACATACCGATCAAGTATCACTTTCTCCGAGAACAAGTGCTTGAACAAAAGGTCAAATTGGAGTATGTTCCCTCTAAGGAACAAGTTGCTGATATTCTCACCAAACCACTGCCCAGGGAGACCTTTGAATACCTCAGACAAAAGCTGGGGGTAGTTGATGCATCATCCTGCTGTTGAATCTTGTCTGTTTCAGAGATTGTTGGCTGTACGCGAGTTTCATATGGGGTATACGCGTACATACGCTGGTTTATGTGGGTGTAGTCGACTTGAAGAAAAGCAAGGATGAGAAGAGTCCGATATGGGTCGGTTAGAGACCATCTGGCACAGGTTCAGGGGGAGCATATATTCTTCTAATAATGCATTGTTGGCATTATCAGGAGAAGCAAGTGCAGAAGGAGAACATGGATACTAATTTGAATAATGATTGACAGATGCTGTTGATGTTTTGTCTCTATATTTCTTTTGTCAAGGTCATATAACGGCCTATTTTGGTTGCCCCACTATGCCTGGGATGGATAATGTAATATACTTAATCTATCATGTATCCCCACTTGGTTGGGAGTCGTATGTATGAGTCTTTGGTGATAGGAAGGTCAGTTATGATGTATAAAGTCATATTTCTTTTGTAGAACATTTTCTTGCAGATCTTGCCTATATGTCAAGAGGAGCTTGGACAACAGCGCAGAGCAGAGATTTCAACGTGTACTCAGGGGGAGCATAACCCTTTGCCCTTGATGTCAAAGGGGGAGAAAAGACTTTGAGTGACTTTGGGTTGCCATCAAGTCCAAAGGGGGAGATTGTTGGCATTATGACACAGGTTTGGCTCGATGACATAAGTGTTGTCCTTGATGGCAACTCACTCAAAGTGCAGATCACAAGTTCAGGCTCTCAAAATAGTAGAAAATGAGATACCCGCAGGTTCCTGTTCACAAAGCCGCGGACATACACAGGTGCGCCGAACAAAAGCTGCAGACATGTACGCAGGTTCTCCGAACAAAAAGTGCGGACGTAAAGTACACGCACTTTCATGCAGAGAAAAGCACGCACGTGGGAAATCTTATGGTTGGTCCATGGTATTTAGTCCGACATTTTTGATCCTATGGTTTTGGTCCGTGGTTTTTGCATCTAAAGTATTGAACCCAGGTTTTGGGTCCCTAGTATTGGATCTCTATGGTTTTGGACCATGGTTTGAGTAAGGCCTAGACTATAAAAAGGAAAGGAGATCATTTGGTTGGCAACTAATGTGTTGAATATCTTGAGATGAGCAAGATCTGAAATACTGGTGATCGGTTGGTGAGTTATAGCTGGACCTGAATCAAGGAGAAACCTGAGCATTATAAGGCGGATCTATTGATGGGTCGAGATCTCTTTGGCGCATGATCAGATCTGTAAATCTGATAATTTGGGGTATAATTGAAGTCTGATAAATTATCTATACCCGCAGGTTTGACACAGCGCAGGCGCGGATACCCGCAGGTTTGACACAGCGCAGGCGCGGATACCTGCAGGCTCAACACAGCACAGACGCGTATACCCGCAGGGTTGACACAGCGCAGACGCGTATACCCGCAGGGTTGACACAGCGTAGGCGTGGATACCCGCAAGTTTTGACAGAGCGCAGGTGCGGATACCCGCAGGTTCGACACAGCGAAGGTGCGGATGCTCGTAAGTTAAAGAAGTGAATACTGCGGACGTACGCAGGTTTCTATTGGTGAAGTTGCGGACTTTTTCTTGAAATATGTTTTAGTTGCTTTTGTCTATTACTGCAGTGTTCAGGGTTTTGAATTGGTGTTTGGTTACTGGTACTGTGTTCTGAGAAGTTATTGATTCAGTATTTGTACAAGGAAATTGGTTGATTGCAGATCTATTTGATGTTTGATTGATATTCATGGATCTAGTTTGAAAATTTATGAAACGTGGTCCTTGGAAGAAAAGAGAAGTCTTCTGTAGGTCAGCTCCTACGTACAAGTACCTCAGCTAGTACAAGAGCTAAGGGGGTTGTAGCTCCCTTCCAGAAGAATCTGGAGAACGAGAGAAGGTTGTAGCCTTCTGCAGGTTGAAGCCTGCGTACTGGAATAAGATTGCACCGGTATAGAATCATTGTAAAAAGAAGTTTCTAATTGAAAGAAGATAGAGACATATTGCAGCAGGTGGTTTTCACCCACATTGGGTTTCCACCTTATATCTTGTGTTCTTTTGTGTGACTGTCTGTTCGACTTTTCTGTTCTTGCTTACTGTTATATGATTCTGACGCATAGATTAATGATCAACATCTGAAGGATAAATTAAATTACAAGTCTGGGAGGTATACGCAAGTTTCATTAGTCAGATCTGCAAATCTTTGTATAAATTGAAAAGAATTTGATAATACTGATTCACCCCCCCTCTCAGTATTATTTCCAACACAAATGTATTTGGGAAGGGACATGACAATCCTCCCTTCCCAAATGTTGCTTGCCCTCAAGCAATTCAGAGTTGGGTGCTCCAAAATGTGCTCACCCTCCCGGGTGGCATCCTCATCCAGCAAGTTTTTTCAACGTACCAAGAACTCCCTGATGGTCTTGCTCCTCAGCTTCCTCTCCCTCCTCTCTGGGATGGTCTCAGGCTCCAAAACCAAGTGGCCCTCATCATCCAATGGGGGTAACTCTACTGTTGCTGTCACCTGTTGCCCCAACACCTTTTTAAGGCACGAGACATGGAATATATTGTGAATCCTGCTCCCCGTAGGCAACTCCAATTCGTAGGTCACCTTCCCAACTCGCTTGATCACCCTGTGTGGCCCATAGAAGAGGGCTGTAGCTTCTCGGCCCCCTTCTACTTCAACGTAGACTGCTTGTACGACTGTAATCGGAGGTACACAAAATCCCCCTCCTCGAAATGTCTCTCGGTCCGGTGCCGATCTGAGTACACCTTCTGCTGGTTCTATGCTATCACTAAGTTATCCTTGAGAGCCTTGAGGATGTCTTAGCTCTCTTGGATGCAATCTTTGGCCTTTGGGGCCTGGTTGTCTCCAAAAACAATATCAGCAAAAGATAATGCATCATAACCATATAAGGCACGGAAAGGAGTCATACCGATGGACATGTGGTGGGTGGTGTTGTAGCAATACTCGCCCAAATGGAGCCACCAGATCCAAGCCCTCTGCTGTCCAGTCACGTAGTTCCTCAGATACCCCTCCAGCCACTAATTAACTCGCTCTGTCTAGCCATCTGTCTGGGGGTGGTAGCTTGTGCTATGAGTGAGCTCGGTACCGACCAACCTAAAAAGCTCCTGCCAGAAGCCTCCCATGAACTTGCTATCCCTATCACTCACAATGTTCTTAGGAAGCCTGTGTAACCGGAAGATCTCTTTGAAGAACAACTTTGCAACCTGTGCAACAAAATATCTGGTGGGGACGGCGAAAAAGTGGGCATACTTGGTCAACTGGTCGACCACTACATAAATGCAGTCCTTGCCCTGCATTGTGGGAAGCCCCGTGATGAAATCCATGGATATGCTCTCCCATTTCCCCTCAGGGATGGGAAGCGGCTGTAACAATCTTGCAGGGTGAATCAACTCCCCCTTGTTCCTCTGACATGCCTCACACTCGTGTACGTGCTTCAACATGTCCCCCTCAAGGCCCTTCCATGTGAATCTCTCCCTGCCAGTCATGTATGTTTTCCGGAACCCCTGATGCCCTGATAATGGTGAGTCATGTGCTGCTTGGAGCACTCTCTCCCTCAACTGCGAGTTGGGCACCAGAAATATGAGCCCCTTGTAGTAGATAGCCTCCTCCATCACCCGGTAGCGCTCATCTGCGTGGGTACCCTCCAGAATCTCGCATGCCCACCTATCCTTGGAATACTCCACTAATAGTTAGGCCTTCCAATCATGGCAGATGCTCATGAGTGACAGATCTATAGGTCTCCGTGATAGAGCATCAACCACCACATTGTGCTTTCCCCGCACATACTTTATGTCGAAGTCATAGGCTGGCACCTTGCTAACCCATCTCTGCTCCCTGTTGTTGGGGCCTTGCTGCCCCATGAAGTGACGAAGATTGTTGTGATTAGTCTTCACCCAAAACCCGTTACCCACCAAATAGTGTCGGAACTTGGCCAATGCATGCATGATGGCCAACATCTCGTTGTCATATATAGAATATGACCGTTCATGTGGTAAGAGCTTCTGACCCTCGAAAGCAATGGGGTGCCCATCTTGTGATAGTATTGCTCCAACTCCCTCCCCGGATGCATCACACTCCACGGTGAAGGGCTAGGAAAAGTCCAAAAGTTGTAAAACTGGACATCTACTCATCACCTCCTTGAGGCGATCAAAAGCTGCCTGTGCCCCATCAGTCCATGCGAAAGCCCCTTTCTTGCTCAAAAATCTGTCAGGGGTGCTGCCAACTGCGAAAACCCCTTGATGAACTTCTGGTAATAAGTGCAGATACCCAAGAAGCCCCTCAACGCTGTCACATCCTTGGGTACTGGCCTATCACGGATAGCTCGTATCTTCTCCTCATGGAACTTCACCCAATCTGCACCAATGATATGCCCTAAGTAGAGCATCTCTATTAGGCCAAACTTGCACTTGGACAGTTTGGCATAAAACTGGTGCTCCAAAATATGCAGCACCTCCTCCAAGTGCTGGAGATGCTCCTCCCAAATCCTGCTGTAAATCAAGATATCGTCGAAGAAAACCAGCACAAATCTCCTCAACTTCCTCTGGAAGACATGGTTCATACACGACTAGAAGGTAGCCGGAGCGTTGGTCAGCCCAAATGGCATGACCAGGAACTCGAAGTTCCCATAATGGCACTGAAAAGCTGTGTTGGGGATGCCCTGATCCCTCACCTTGATTTGGTGGTACCCCGATCATAGATCTATCTTAGAGAAGTACTTGGCTCCTCTAAGCTCATCCATCAACTCATCTATGCAGGGGATGGGGTACCGGTTCTTCAGTGTCTTCCGGTTGAGGGCCTGGTAGTCAATGCACATGCGTAAGGTTCCATTCTTCTTCACCAACACTACTGAAGAAGTGAAGGGACTGGAACTTGGCCTAATATGGCCCAATGCCAACAACTCTCTGATGGCCCTCTCAATCTCATCCTTATAGGCCTTAGGATGCCTATAAGGGGTAGTGATCACCGCTTGCACGCCCGACTCCAGCTCAATGGTGTGCTCGAATCCCTTGTCTGGCGGCAGCCCTGGTGGAATATCCCCAAACACCACTACGTACTTGTCCAACAAGGTCTGTATGTCCGGAGGTGGTGGCTGGACCTATACCTCAACCTCTGGAACCCTTAGCTCCATTGCCCATGCTATGTCCCCATGTCGCTGATCTGCCTCCATCCTATGTGCTGAGATTGTTTGGGGTGGATATGAATGCATGCCTCTAAGGACCACTGACTTGCCATCCGACCCGGTGAACACCATCTCCAGTTTCTTCCAGTCAGTAGTGACTCGCCCAAGGGAGTACAACCACTGGACACCCATCACCACTTTGGTGTCTGGCACATCGGCCACAAAGAAGTGGTCAGTCATATAGTAGTTCCCCATAACTACTGTCAAAGAAGGCACATATTGAGTGCACTGCATGGTACAGTCACCTGTTACTAGGATTGAAAAACCCTCAAACTCAGTCGTGGTGAGGCCCCTCCTGCAAACCAACTGGGCATCTATGAAGTTGTGGGTAGCCCCACTGTCAACTAAGACCGACACCCACTGTCCCTGTATAGTGCCTCTGATCCTCAATGTCAAGAATTTGGGGACCCCGCATAAAGAAGCAAGGACTCCCCTGGATGGAGCAAAGGATGCCCCTCCTTGTGGAGGTGGTGGTGGTTGTCCCCTATTAGCCAGACTCTCACTGTCTCCCACACCACACTCTTGCTCCAATTCATCTTCCTGGTCACTGTCTGAAAAGACCTCAATATAATGTGCTTTGCCAACAGTGCACCAATGGCTTGGTGCCCAGGGCTCCCGACAAGTGAAGCACAACTTCCTCCTCCCGAGGTCCTTCCGTGTCTCATCATCTAGTTGCCCCGTCCTTGGGTGGTTCTCTAAGGTGGGGGTCTAGGGTCATGCCCCTTCTGTGGAAAACGGGTCTGTGCACGGAAAGGTGCTCTGGTCTTGGGGATGACCCCTTGTAGATCTCTAGTGCACATAACTGCCTCTTGCAGCGTGGAGGTTCTTCGTGACTTCACTAGTCCACCCATGGGCTCAAGTAAGCCCTCTATGAAAGTATATAACCTCCGAGCCTATGATAGATCCGAGACCATCACTGAAACTCGCAAAAACTCCGAAATATATTGCTTTGGGTTACGTGTCTGGTGCAGTTGGGTCAGCTCCCTGAAATGGGCCTCCGGATCCCTCTGGTCAAAGCGTTCTACCACCCTCCTGGTGAAATCCTCATATGAAGCCACATTGGCATGCCCCAAGGTGGCCAAACCATGAAACCACCAGTCATGGGCTCCCCCTTCCATGCGCAGCGTGGCCATATTGATGGCTTCCTTCCAACTCTGTCATCTGCTTGAGTTGGAAATAGGTGTCCATCTTCTCAACCCAATCCCTAGCAGTGCACTTGGTAGTGCCATCGAATGTAGGGAAGTACATCCTCCCTATGGTCCTCTGCAGCTCATAGCTCTACGTGCCCTGTCCTCCATAGCCCTTGCTCTTCTCATTCTGCTTGAGCTTGCAGAAATCTCTGAAAGAGAGTGCTTCCCTAAACTCTGCACCCATAGATTGCCACTCTCTAAAGTGTTCTCCCATCTGTGTGGGGTCTTCACCCCTTGTTGGTTCGATCTGTGCCGCAGGTACGAAAGAGGGTAGTGTGGCTCGAGTTGGCCCACTAGCTGATGGGGGTTGTGCTGCCGGTGAAGGGTGATTGAATTGCTAGGAGGCTTTAGAAGTTTCCCCAAATAAGAATCCTCTAGGGGTGGTTCTCTCTCTGTTCTGCATTTTTATCTCCTCCAACATCTCTTTTTGGCCCTTCGCTAAATCATTCAAAGCCTTCAAGAGGCTGTCAAAAGCCATCTCCTCCCTGCTCTTGGGCTCTACCATATCTTCCTCTGCTACCACTGCTTTCCCCCTGTCCTCCGTGTATGGAGTGATTTCCAACTCTCTCTCTTTCCTCCGGTACCTCGGCCTCCTGTATGTGATGTTCTGCTGGTCCCCTTCTCTCATAGGAGAAAATCCCCACCACTGAGCCAAGACCTAGGCTCTGATACCATTGTAATGTTCTTGGGCTCGTCTCAATGGACAAGCGTGACAAAACCCAAGTGAGAAAATGTTGAACTGAAGGATGCCTCAACTGCTGCACCAAAATTGAACTGCGCTGCCCAGAAATTGCACTGTCTGCTGACTTCGAATGGATGGAATCACTGCTTCCCATGCTCAACAAATTATGAGATTTCACCTCCTTGCTCCTTGGCCTAAACTCAGAGAAACCCAGAAGGGTTTGAGCCGGTTCAAACTTCTGAAATTCGATCCCCAAGGAGCTCAACCTCAGCTGCAATTGCAAAACTCGGCCTGTTGGAATGAGGTTGTAAAACCTCCTAGAAAGTGCCCCAAAACTCTAAGATGATCCTTCCTATGAATCTCCTTCCTTCCCGGATGAGTTTTCGGGCTGTAGCTCTTCCCCTCAAGACCCACGAATTGGCTGAATTGGCCCTCTGCGCTGTCCTCCAAGCTTGGAAATCGAACTGCTGGTTTGCTGCCTTCTCTGAACCCAAAATTGCTCCTCAATGCTGGTCCAATATTGTCCTTGATTCCTTGGCTCCTCCAGCTAATGGTTGGCCGAAGGTGGCTCTTTCTCCCTCTGCGTGATCTCACTGCTGGCCCAGAAATACGCACTCCCTGAAGATAGTTGAGTGACTGTGCTGTAGATACTCCCCGAAACTCCTGATGATGCTCTGGAACTTCCTTCCTAGGGTCGCACTCTAAGTCCCTCGAAGGTAAGGTTGAATCTCCCGCTTGAGAGATTCGTGACTGAACAGTCAGTTGACTCGGTTAAGCAGTCGAGCAAACGGTCAAGTAAATTCGATGTACAAGAGTGAATGAATCACCAAGTGAGAGCCTCCTTCTCCTTATGACTTCGTGGGCCTTCCTTTGCCTCATGTCTCCAACAACTATTCGAATAGCCTCCAAGACATTCAAATTGCCTAGTTCGAATTCCCACGTGGGTGGCCTCCACCTTCCACCAGCCAACTAATCTGGCCAAAATTTCACCCGAGTCCCTAAGTCGAAACTGTTGGTTCCTCTTCCTTGGCAAAATTGTGCAAAATTGTGTAGAGATAAACCTATTACAAATGTATTTGGGAAGAGACATGACAAGATGACCATCTTTTCATGAAAATTTCTTCAAATTGATCAGCATAATTTATGCTACCATAAGGGAGACTAAGATACCATTCCCTAACCTTCCCTTCAAAAGAAAAGGCAAATGGCATCATGATCCTGTTGTGTTAAAATTGGCAACTAGGGCCAAACTCCACATGGGTCATCTTATTTATGATCGCTGATATTTTTATTGAATTCCTCTCTCTGAATGGTGTAGGATTGATCTAAAGATCATCCGATTTTGACATGTAAAAATGAAGATATGAATTTATTTATATTATGGACAAATTGTCAAGGTCGGCCAGCGAGCAGAACATGCATTCAAACCCCTAGCTCATCCTCAACGTTGCATATAAAAGGAGGAGACCTCAAGTCATTTTATCATCATCTCATCTTCACACGTCTCTCTCTCCTCACTTGATTGGGTATGCTAATCTGGGTCCATAAGAGTGGTATGAGACACTCTCTTTTATCTGGATTGATTTTGGGTCAGTAAAGAATGGTATGATACATTCTTGATCATTTCTTCTTCTTCATAGTTCAGCAGAGTAGTGCAGAGCAGTGCATTGATGGCATAGATAGTACCGACTAGCAGGTGGATTAGCAAATGGAGTTCTCCCTAGTTGAGAGGGAGTGTTAAAATTGGCAACTAGGGCCAAACTCCACATGGGTCATCTTATTTATGATAGCTGATATTTTTCTTGGATTCCCCTCTTTAAGAGGTGTAGGATTGATCTAAAGATCATCCGATTCCGACATGTAAAAATGAAGATGTGAACTTATTTATATTATGAATAAATTGTCAAGGTTGGCCAGCAAGCAAAACAGGGATTCAAACCCCCAGTTCATTCTCAACGTTGCATATAAAAGGAGTAGACCTCAATTCATTTTATCATCACCTCATCTTCACACATCTCTCTCTCCTCACTTGATTGGGTACGCTAATCTAGGCAACTGTCTCTCACACGTGCGAAGGAAGGAGGACTTTTTTTGTTTGACTGCGTTGACTAGCTTGACCGAATTTCAGAGATTGTATCTTGGGCTGCGTTGACCAGCATTGACCTCCTTTTGACTGCAGATTGGGTGAGGTATCTTCTCCTTAGCAGGGACCTCTCATTTGACCAACGTTGACTGCACTAGGGCTGGCCACAGTTTGACTTTCGTTGACTAGCTTTTGACTAGACTTTTGCGGACTATTTTGGGCTGATTGGGCTCGCTGTTGGAGGTCAAAGTTGATTGGGTTTGATCGAGCTGTTTAGAGGAAGGATTTCGCCCTATTTGACCAATGTTGACTTTTCTGGTTAGGGCTTCTTGTTGCTGTCATAAATGATCAGATTTGTAATTTGTACTATCTCTCTCTTTGCTGAACTATTGAAGAACATAAGAAGAATTGATCAAGGGTTTCCCCACATTGGGGTTTGTCCCTAGCTGGTGCCACATCTTGTGTTCTCTTGTCTTGGCTTGTCTTCTACTGTTTATGTTTATGTTCTATATGCATTTTACTATCATTCTGATGTGATTGCAAAACTGGATATTTATATTGGGCTAGTAAAGAAATTGAAGTAAATTGCTCTTAAGCATAGAACATACCATTGTTACCTAAAATTAACATGCTGTCATCTTCTATCAACCTAGGAGAGATCATCCAATAGAAATCATCAACATGACCATAAGCACTTTTGGTGGAATCACCCCTAAACTTGGGTAATCAATCATTGTATTTTAAAGGTAATGGCTCAGGATTGTCACTCAACTTTAAGGGTCCAAAAACACCAGCTAAATGCCTTTTACTTCACAGGCTTTTGGGTTGGTTTTGATTTTGGTTGGTGTTGGAAGTTGTTGCCATCTTGGGAGTGGGATCACCAACCTCTCCAAATTCAGGGATAAGGTTTGTTCTAGCAGGTAATGGAGGAATGTTATCGCCTTCAAGTAGATTAGGGGATCAGACAACGAATGGAGTCGCTTGAGGAATATTTAAAATGTCATTTTATGAATCAATTCCTCAATGATTTGCTAGGGAGATGAACCTGCTTCCTCCTCGGCAACGACACCAAAAATGTTACCACTCAATCTAGCATGGGTCCTAGGAGGGGTTCCTATAGAGCGACTACTAGGTCAAGTAATAACAATGGAGCGATAGCCCACTGTCACTTCAACTAAAGCTCCCTGCTCTTTACGAACTTTCATTGATGGGTGGAGTCTTGATATTAGAGAAATCACTACGAATAATGTATCATTGGTGTAGAGGCAGTGATTTCAGGAGCCTATTCAAAGGAGAGACTCTAGTGATAGGGATTTCTTGTCTTAGAAATAAGATGTGTGGCTCTTCAAGAAGGGCTAGTGGGAGACCTAGACCTATGGTTGAGGAGTGTTTCTTGATATTAAGAGCCCTAGAGCTAAGAATTCCAGGAGAATAGGGTTCTCTATGTAATCCTTGTGGGATTGGATTGACAAGGTTGTGGGACCACAAAGAAACCCTAGTGGACCCAAACGAGGTCAAGGGTTTGGGGTGAAACTTCAAACAAAGGATCTTGACCAAGTGAGGAAGAAGAAAAGGATCAAAAGATTGGATTTGACATGAGCCTTTAATGCAATGATCCTTGATAAAGCCACTAACCAAAGGAAACCTAGGGAGAATGGTTTTTGAGCTAGGGCTTGGCAAAACTTGAGATTCCACCAATAGAATGGCTTCAGAATTGGAGGACCTCTCAAGGACAAACCAACGCAACTCTAGATAAATATTCACCAAGTACTGTGACGGATTATGACTGATATTTTAAGTCAAGTACATGGACATGGATAAGGAGAATGATGGATTGGATAAGCATCTTGGACAAACATTCTTGAGTCATGTACTATGATGGATTAGGATAGAGATCCTAAGTGAAGTACATTGACTTGGATAAGAATGGTTTGATGGACAAACATTTCCTTGAGGGAAATGGTCTGGTAAAAGATATACTCTGGGTATCCTAGGTGGAGTATGTACCTCAGTGAGGCAGTGTGGTGTCCCATGGAATGCCTCCCAACATTGTGCTCTGATCTTGTGAGAGATAAAGTGTACCTGTCAAGGCCTTGGTAATGTGACAATGCTAGTTATGATGATAATTTGATGCTTATCAATCTAGATCCCTTCTTATGAGAATATTTCAACTTGAGATAGACCTGTTGAGTCATTATGAATACCTCCCTAGTTAAGAGGGAGTGTTGGAAAAGTAACTAGGTTCGGTCTTCATATTAATTTGTATTTTATGTAAATGAAGAAAAATAATTTTATTTGTTTCAAGCATGGGTTTCATGCTCAAGTCTAGAGTAAGCATGTTCTTCATGCTTTTAGGGATTAATTGAGTCAAAGTCCATCTAGACTCTTTGTAAGAAAAGGAAAAAAATTATTTTAGTCAAAAAGTGTCAAATAGTCATCCATAAAGCCGACCCTCCAGTTAGTCAAGTCGGCCTACTGATCAAACGTGACCCTTCATAGTGATGAACAACTATATATAGGCGTGAATCCTCCACCAAAAGGACATAAGTTCGGTTGATGTTTTGAAGAAGTATGTGAGTTGCAGTGGCAAGGATATGCAAAGTTTTCTATGGAAGGATGTGCGAGTTCTTTGAAGCTTTATGACAAGGCTGAAAATCTCAAGCAATCTGTAATTTTTGTGATAGAATTGAAAATCTGAAGAAGTCTACAATTAGTGACAGGGACAAAGTTTGAAGAAGCTTGATTTTGACTATGATTCAGAAGGAGGGTTGACTTGGGGATCTTATGGAGGAAGTTGTCTTGGTCTTTGGGCCTTGAAGGTCTCATTTTGATTTGATTCTGAAAGAAGAGCATTGTTTGGGTCTTCCCCAGTTGTGGGGTTTTTTCTTGGAGTGGAGCCTATATCATGTGTTCTTTGTGTCTTTGTGATCTTCATGTTTTGGTAATTGCTTGATGAAGTAAAACTAAATCATAAAAAGCCAACAAATATCACAAGTAATTATCATGTAAGGAGAACGAGTTAATACTCTGCAAACTCATTAATTTTCTAACACCTTGGACAACTTTGAAGTAGAGGTTTGGGTCTGCATTACTTCTTGTGAATCCAAGCTTCATTAGGTAGCTATCAATGCGAGCATACCAAGCCCTAGGGGATTGCTTCAATCCATAGAGTGCCTTCTTCAGCCTGCACACGAGTATTCCTGTCTTGTACTTCAAATCCCCATGGTTGCTCACCATATACTTCTTCTTGGAGTATGCCATGTAAAAATGCGGTCTTCACATCCATTTGGTGAAGAGTCCAACCTTGGCTGGCAGTTAGAGCTACAATAGATCTAATGTAGCGGGCAACTAGTGCAAAAATGTCATCATAATCTTCTCCCTCTTTCTGAGAGAAACCTCTAACCACGAACCTCACCTTATATTTCTCAATACTTCCATCTGCTCCATGCTTGATCTTGTACAACCATTTAGAAGTCACAATAGACTTCCCTTCGAGCCTTGGAACTACTTCCCACACATCATTCTTCATTATAGATTCATATTCTTTGGCCATAACATCCTTCTAGACCTTCTCTTTCACTGCTATTAAAAGGTGTGAGGCTCAGCCTGTATGATGTTGCTCATAGCCACAACATAACCCTGATATCGACATGGCTTCTTACTTTCTCTAAATGTTCCTCTGGCAGCGACATGTCTTTCAACATCCTATAAGGTATCACAAAGCCAAAGTCGTCTCTTCTTGGCAGGAGGATCACATGGAGGAGGATCCAAGGATTCCATAGGTTCAATGGGATCATCAACAACATCCCTCTCGGGTTCAGGCACATATATTAGGTCCATGTCATCATCCTTCTTCTCAACATAGGGAGGAGGAAGCAGAATGTCCTTTTCTTTTCCAAGGGCAACATCTTTATCGAATATCACATCCCTGCTAAACTTGATATTCCTTTGACTAGGCACATATATTCTAAGAGCTTTAGAATTTTCACAATATCCAACAAATGTACCTTTCTTTCTTGAAGCTTGTAGCGTGTTCCTCTTGTCGTTTGGCACATGAAAGTATACAAGGCATCCAAAGATCCTTAAGTGTCCAACGTCGTGCTTTACACTCGTGAAGACTTCTTCGGGGGTCTTATCACCCAAGGCTTTATGAGGGGTCCTGTTTTGGACATAGACCACAGTGTTTGCAGCTTCACCCCACAAAAACTCTTTCAATTTTTGATCACGCAGCATGGTTCAGGCAACTTCCATGATGGTCCTATGATTTCTTTCATCCACTCCATTTTGTTGAGGGTTATAAGGTACAATGATCTTCTTCTTAATTCCTGTTTTCTTGCAAAAGTCATTGAACTCATTTGAAATGAATTCTCCACCATTATCAGACTTGAAGACCGTGATTCTCTTCCATACTTGATTCTATATTAGTGCCTTGAAGTCCTTAAACAAATCAAATGTCTCGTCCTTGTGTTTCAAGAAGAATAACCATGTATTTCATGAGAAGTCATCCACAAAGAGTCATCCATAAAGATTATGTAGTATAGTTAGCCACCAAGAGATTTCATTGACATGGGTCCACATAGATCAAAATGTATCAGGTAAAGTATACTACTAGTCTTGCTCTTGATAGAAGGGAATGGTCCCTTTGATTTCTTTCCACTTGCACATCCCGGACAGACCCCATCATGATTAGCTTGAACCTCAGGCATTCCAGAAACCATCCTCCTTACTTTAGGCAAGGCTTCATAGTGAAGATGAGCAAAGCTTCGGTGCCATAGCTCACTTTGATTATTGCTATCATATACCAATGCTCGGATTGGTCTTCCATTGACTCTATAAAGTCCTTCAATTCTTGATCCCAATGTGAATGCATCCCTCATGCAAGATTCCATAAGCCAAGTAAGAACCTTCCCTCTTATGAAGACAACTCTCATCCCTTTGTCTTCCAAGGAAAATATAGATACAAGGTTCTTCTTTAATCCTGGTATGTACATAACATCATGTAGATGTATGATTTCACCATAATCCAAAAGAAAAGAAACAAAACCAAAGCCCTTTACATGATAAGTAGAATTATCCCCAAGAATGATCTTCAAATTAGTCTCCCTCTCAACCAGGTTTGGGAGGATTTCATGATACCTAATGAAGTGTCTAGAGGCCCCACTATCTACCAGCCAACTATCAAACGAATCCAGAGGAGAGGAACTAGAAAGAGCAGAAATAAGAAAATATTCAGATTGAGTAGAAGCTTCATTATTTCCATAGCTTGAGTTCCTTGATCTCGTTTGAGGGCGGTGGCCATCTTCACGATCATCAGGAGCATCTCTTCTTCTTCTATTATTTGACTTGTAGTTGTTGTAGCCATGATTGTTGTTGTCGTTGGACCTTGGAGCTCTTCTCTTTCCTGGGCAGTCTCGAGCATAGTGACCATGTTCGTGACGATTGTAGCATTCAATTTTCCTCAATCTTCTATTCGAGTCCTTGGATTTAAGTCAAGGCTTTCTTGAATTAGATGGTATTCCTTTTTCCTTTCCTCTTCTTGTCTTAAGTAGCAAATGCAGAGGGTTATCCTTCTTCATGCTTTTGGATCCTTTCCTTAGAAATTTTTCCTAGCCTCTTCTTGAGTGCACTTGCCAATGAGCTCATCAAATGTCTGGAACTTGTCATTGTTGCTTATAGTAGTAATAAATGTCTCCCAAATTTGAGGAAGGCCTCCAAGTGCAACGAGCACTAGTTCTTTATCAGACATAAGTTCTTCGACAGTCAGAAGTTGTTTAATGCCCTAATTTCGAAATTTACTAGAAATCAAATTAGACCTAAAATTACCAATTTAATTGCAGATACATACTTGTATATCCCGTTTGAAGATGATTTTGAGCTATCGTTGCTTCCCACTCCTACTACCAAATCGACCGTTTCCTCCCAGCGTATGTGGGATCAACCTAACTGATTCCTAGATCCAAAAGACTTCAAAATTGATGTCTTTTGGCCCCCGTGCCAAAAACCACCCTAAGAACAATGCTCAGATATCAATCTCTCCAATAATTCCACCCTCAAAATCGACCCTTCCTCTATTTCATTTCCCTTTGGACATCCTGCAAATGTTACCCACAAATTCTCCTCCGTTTCACTCGCAAAATCCGCTTCCCTTCGTGCTCCCCTCTGTCTCTGTATATTCACCCCTTGGCGGTCACCACTTTCTTTACTAGCTGAATCTGTCGCTACATTACATGGTGACACCTAAAATCATCTCTGCAACGTGTTATCACATTTTGCTTATGGTAATTGTATGTCGACATGTGCGTTAGGTTTACTTTTAGTATTAGTGTTTTTTACTTATTTAAATGTCCTTGGCCCATACTATGTACTACATTTAGTTTAATTTGTTATTTGACATATATATATATATATATATATATATATAATTGGCTTTAAATTTTACATTTATATTTATAACCATATTTACTTTATAGTTTAAATTTATATCATTGAGATTATTTAGAGTATTGCTTATTAATTATGACGCAATGAGCAATATGTGTGGTGATGGATAAGGGTGTAACTTCTATTTGAAGGAGTGTCGTGTTATTGAACATTTATAGTCAATTTAGAATGTATACTAGTGCTGTGCATGTGATGCATGCATATGTAGCTATTATATACATGCCTCGTATGCATGCTAACATTCCTATGCTCCCTGTAATTCGAGATGGGTCACTACAAGTTTATCCTTGAGTTGGGATATACTCATGAAGTATCACCGCATAGTCTCTCCTTTGTTCATTTTGATGTCCTTGAGTTGATTTTTGAAGGAGAGAATATGGTTCAAATTTTTGACCTCATACAGACCAACCAACTTATCATAAATTTCCTGGACTGCTTCAACTTAGAAATATAAGTAGGTAAATGATCTCTTAAAGAATCAATAATGATTTTCTTTGCTTTGATCTCACCTTTCTTGTACTTGGCCTTGATAGCAGTAGAAGCATTCTCCGGAGGCTCAGGTACTTTTCCTTCCACATATTCCAAGACATCATTCTCATCCAAGGTCACTTCCAACCTGATTTTCCAAGCAAAAAAAATTGATGAGTCATTTAGCTTCTCTCCTTCCTTGAAGTATGAGGTAGACATATTGACCAAGTCAAATAAGCTTCTTCAACTCCTTCCAAAAGTGATTGCTGGTCTGTTGATTCCTTGGGCTTGTCTTCACCTCAGCTCTAATACCATGTTAATTTTCTAGTGTTCTATGCTTAACAGAATCACTTATATCAATTCTTCAAATAGCAATCAATTTATCCAATATAACTCAATCTTCCAGCAACAATAAGCAATTGTAGATAGAACAGTAAACCAATGCAAAATAGAAGACAACCAAGAACAATAGAGACACAATATTTGTTCAAAGACAAAGGAAAAAGCCCACAAGGGGGAAAACTCTTTCAAAATTCTTCTTCTATTAGATTGTCATCAAATGTTCAGCAGAGAGATACAATGTTCAAGTACATCCACAATTAATCAAAGGGTCAAGCCACTGACTAACAAAGCAAATTATCTAATATTCAATCTAAAATGAGCAAAGAAGTAAACTCTAGTAAACAAGTCAAATCTACAAATTTTGTCAAAGTAAACAACAACAAGAGCAACCCTATTAGTCAAAGGTCAATGGTCAAATCACCTCCAAAGCAGCTCGACCAACAATTAAAAAATGCGGCCTCCTTTGTTGGTCAAAGTAAACCAAAAACACTCTAAGAATAGTGTTTGCAAATCTGGCCAAAGTCAAACTTTGACTTGTGGAAACCATAGTCCTGAAATCTTGGTCTATTAGTTTTTGTAGCATCAAAAGTGTTCTAGTCTCGAAACTTTCTGAAGAGGCTAAAACGAGTTCTCCATAACCCATAATTTTTTTCAGAAATTCCACCTAGAAGTGTCTCAATTAGATTATTAGCCTATCTTTAAATATTTCCTAAGTTTAAAGTTAGGAAATCTGGTTAATTAATCAGAATTAATTGAGATATGGTGTGAATCATCTAGAAACTCACATGGATCGACTCGGAAATAATCTGGGCCCTTGATTAAGTTTTAATCTTGGTCGTTGGAGGCCCAACAGAAGATTATAAGAAGAAGTCCATGGGTAGATGGAGAACACATTGGAGATACACACAAAGATTGATTGCCTTGGAGAGTTTGATTTTCCAGAGGCAGCAACCTGAAGAGTTCGAGCTAGAGAAAGAAGAGCCAGAGAAAGAAGCAGAGACAGATAGGGGTAGGGACAGTGAGGCTAGAGGAAATTTTTCCAGATCCGGTGAGTACATTTCAGAGAGGCATAGATAACCATAGAGAGGTTGTGCAATGGTTGCGTAGAAGCCTTTAAGAGGCAATTTGATCCTGCTGGGGAGAAGCAGAGTTTCAGTTCTAGAGGCCGAAAAGATGTTCCAGAGAGGAGAGACATTTTCCTAGTCAGCAGTAGACTAGACGGCTTGAGGAGCAGTTGATTCAAGCGTAGCGCAAAAGGGACTGTGTAAGGGTGATGCAGGCCTGCGTAGAGGCTGTTTAGACGACTCACTTGGAGCCACAGTTAGAGCTCAGATTGTTTGTGGGGGTGAGGAAAATTCCTCACTAGATTTTTGCTAGTATTTTTCTTTATAAAATTGCCAGATTTTAGCATCCAGTTGTACTCAGAATTTCTCACTCCTGCATAATAATATAAAACCCTTAGCTGGTGCACCGATTTTCCCAAGTTGGGTTTTTCGGGAGACATTTGTCCAAAAACAATTGTGTTAATTTTAATGTGTGTGCTAGCATATGTCTTAGTTTTTAGCGTTATTAGTTTCCGCAATTTTATTTGTGAAGGTTGCAGTGTGATTTATTCGATATTTGCTGTAGCAAATAAATTGTTAATTAGTTAACAATTAGAACAATTAATTCTAGTTTCTGCAATAGGATTTTAGACTTGAAATTTTCACATGGTATCAGAGTGAGATTGATCAGGGGGGAACTCAAAAGTGATAGGTAGAAATTGTCTAGATTCAGAGGGAGTCTACCAGCACGATTTCCAGATTTGCGCAAAAGTTGGTTTAGCAGATCAAACTAGTGGGCAGAGGGTTCGATTTTTCCAGTGCAGGTGGCGGGAAAAATTCGCAGAGCCTAAAAGCATTTCCAGCAGACAGTAGAAAAGTTGGAAAGCAATTCCGGTGAGGCAGATCAGATTTTCGCCGAGCAGAGTACTTGCTTGGATGCTGAAGGGTTTTGCAGCAGTTTGCAATAGCAGAATCAGCGCCGGGTGGAAGAGAAGTAGCACATACAGAGGGAAAATTTCTCTGAGGGGATCTCAGTTTTAGAGATCTAATTTTTCTAGTTGTAGATTGGCAGTAGCTGTGAGCAAATTTCCTCATTCCAAAAGGGAGTGCATGTAGCATATCCAACAACTGAGCAGAGGGAAAGAGGGATATTTTCAACCAAATATAGAGATGGCCACCATTGGGCTTAGAGATTAGGATAGTTTGGAGGGCGCTTCCAACTATGTCATTTGGAAGACTAGGATGTCTTTTCTTTTGGATGAATATGGCTTGAAAGCTTATGTGGAGAATGTCGTAGCAGTACCCCAAGATGCCAATCAGTTTAAGGAGTACAGAAAAGAAATGGTGAAGGCGAAGCAGATGATTTGGATTTTGCGATGTTTGTAGCTATACCTCCAAGAAAGAGGTGGTGTGATATGGAGCTATAGTCCCATAGTTGCAGAGGATTGGGTAGGATCCTTGAGGTGTCCTCCTTGTGGATCATTACCTTGCTACGGGGGGCCCATATTATTCAGTAGCAGGATGGATCAGTGTCAGTGATGTAGTCAGATATCGGGGTGACAGTTGCAGGCTAGTAGCAGTCAGATGCTGAGGAGCGCAATGCAGTGTTGGCAACAGTGCAAAGTGACGTAGCGTAGAATCAACGACAACACAAATTCTTCAATAGACAGTGCAATGGCCGGTAATAGTCAAATACTCAGGAGACAGATACATCATATTGAACACAATTGATTCTGTATTTAGGATGCTTCTCAGCTACAGTTGTTGCAGTGCAGATGTAGAGTTGGCAGCAATATGGAAATGTCAGCAACAACACATACGCAACATCAAAGTTGCAGAGTAGATGGTGGGCAGTGGTCAAACATCATCAACGTGACAGAGGGTGATACATAGACATGGTGTTGTAGCAGCAGTGCAACACTAGAAGACCTTCCTCGCCAAGAGGGAGTGTTAGTTTTTGTAGCATCAGAAGTGTTCTAGTTTCAAAACTTTGTGGAGAGGCTAAAACACTGGAGTTCTCCATAACCCAGAAACCATTTATGGAAATTCCTCCTAGAAGTGTCTCAATTAAATTATTAGCCTATTTTTAAATATTTCCTAAGTCTAAACTTAAGAAATCTAGTTAATTAATTAGAATTAATTGAGATAAGGTGTGAATCATCTGGAAACTCACATGGATTGATTGGGAAATAATCTTGGCCCTGATTAAGTTTTAATCTTACTCGTTGGAGGTCCAACAGAAGATTATAAGAAGTCGTCGATGGGTAGATGGAGAACACGCTGAAGATACACCCAAAGATCGATTTCCTTGGAGAGTTCGATTTTCCAGAGGCAATAACTGGAAGAGTTCAAGCTAGAGAAGGAAGTAGAGACAAAGAGGGGCAAGGACAATGAGGCTGGAGGAAATTTTCCGGACCCGACGAGTACATTGTAGAGAGGCAGAGATAGCCACAGGGAGGCTGTGCAAGGGCTGCGTAGAAGCCTTTAAGAGGCATTTCAATCCTGCTGGGGAGAAGCAATGTTTCAGTTCTAGAGGTCGGAAAGACGTTCCAGAGGTCAGGAGAGACATTTTCGCTAGCAGAAGACTAGACAGCTTGACAAGCAGCTGATTCATGTAGAGCGCAGAAGGGACTGTGCAAGGGTGACACAGGCCTGCGCAGAGGCTGTTTGGATGGCTCACTTGGAGCTGCAGTCAGAGCCCAGATTGCTTGTGGGGGTGAGAAAAATTCCTCACTAGATTTTTGCTTGTGTTTTTCTCTGTAGGATTGCCAGATTTCGGCATCCAGTTGTACTGAGAATTTCTCACTGCTGCATAATAATATATAACCCTTAGCGACTGCACCAGTTTTCCCAAGTTGGGTTTTTCCGGGGACATTTGTCCAAAAATAATTGTGTTAATTTTCCTGTGTGTGTTAGCATATTTCTCAGTTTCCAATGCTATTATTTTCCGCAATTTTATTTGTGAAGGTTGCAGTGTGATTTATTCGATATTTGCTGTAGCAAATAAATTGTTAATTAATTAACAATTAGAAGAATTAATTCCAGTTGCTGCAATAGGATTTCAGACTTGAAATTTTCACACGGTCAACACTGGTCAAAATGTTCTGAAAAATTCGGTCAACCTCCCAGTCGACTCGGCCTTCCAAACAGATCTGAAATCCAGTCAAACAAGGTCGAATCCTCCAAGGTCAATGCTGGTAAAAACAGTCTCAAACAGAAGTGAAATTCTCTCAACAGAAAAAGACTCTCTTTCGCATGTGTGAGATCAACCTGCAATTTTCAGAGCTATACGAACCAATCAAATCAAGAGAGAGAAGATGTGATGTGTGATGATGTCCTCCAAGTCATGTGACATGATGTGTATTTATATGTGGTTGACGAGGTGGCTTTTCCTTGCCCAGGCCGAGTTGTACTTTTGTGTACATGTGGGTTTCATATTAAAAATAATATTTTTCCTTGACCAAATTAAAAATCTTCCAAGGGCTAGTAGGGGCTTCTCTGGATGAGGAAGACCTCCCAATGTAGAGAATTTCTCCTTGAGCTGCCAAATTTCAACAAGCGGGGTATTCTTAGAAGGTGTATGAATAACTTCAGAAATAGATGGAAGACTAATTCATATACAATTGGGCAAAATGGAGTCAAGATTTCAATCTTAGAGGGCTGTTTTTTAATCAATATTTAAGGTGAGATAGAGGTGCATTAGCATGCTACAATTAGCCTTAGTTTACTGTTTATTATTGCAAAATTTGGCTGGGAGTGCCTTTACAAAGGAGATCCTCTTGGGCAAATAATTAAAATAAGGATGCGCCATTCTTATGAAATAAAATCTGCAACAAACTCTTAGTAAGATGAATGCTTCAAAATTTAAATATTCAGAATTAAAACGGTGAAGGAACATAAGAGGGGAAGATGCACACTTAAGACCTTCTAAAGGGGTAAAATCACCCTTTGTAATTAGCACTTAAAACAGCATTTGCAAACAATTTCCACCTGCAATATTCAGCAACATGAGATGAAAAACATATGCCTCATATTACAAGATTGAGCCCATGAATCTTCGAAAGACATTAGACAGATCTTCAACTAAGCTCATCGAGGGGATTGCCCCAAAATTCAACCATGAAAAATAAATGGAGAGAGCTTCCCTTTAGATAGAGGTCTAGCTCCATCTCCTTACAAATAAATTAGTCGTTTCTAGATCCACTGATTTTTCCAGTAAGTAACAATAAAATATAGTTGGAAATTTGTAGATCCTAGTTCAAGATGGAATAAATTCTTTAACCACTGAACAGTGTCCTTATGAGTTTTTCCAAGAGGTAATAAAAAAATACTTGTGGCAATATCTATTATCTATATCCCTACTTCAAGTATGCTTAAATTCATGAACCACTAAACGGCCTCCTTAAGAGCTGGGTGTCCTCCATCTTGCTAACAAACACCTTAAAATGTGGATCAGATCTCATAGATGCATGTGCCGCTTATACTATGTATCTATTAGGTTTACTAGTGCAAATCCTCCTATAGATTTTTTGCTCTCTCCACATGTTTACTAGGAGGAATCTAGAGGGGGAACTATATGCGGATTTTTGTTCACATCCAATCAATGTGGAAAAGGTTTCCATGGAGTGAATGAAGCATATGTTGCCCTGATAAACTTTGGTAGGTTGGTATTAGTGATATCCACAAACAAGGCATTACTTTTTGGCCAACTGGTTTACTAGGGCCTTGGAAATGGAAGGTGAACAGGCATCGGAATTTCTATAAGAGTAATAGCTATGTGGTTTTTCTCATGCAAAAATGGTTGGAAACTTGTTGTACTTGTCAATGGTCATTATTTTATTTTCAATCTACCTAATGTGAAAATGGGAGGTACATTCATATTTACACCATGCAATAAAGATTAAGAAACATACATGCCTGTTCTTAAATGTAAGGTCAAGAGCCTAGAAAATAATTTCTATCAATTAACGTTCTCCTGTTGTATGTGTTTTTTAAATTCACCATTTTACAAATTCCTCCTGTTTGCTTGTCAAATGACTACTGTATTGAGTAAGACACCGATGGACTAAAAAGAGATTTAATGCATTGAGAGTGATTTCTCATACAATCTTGGATACAGTTCAGTTTGCTTCTTAGTTCTCTGCTCTTTGGATTTGTTAAGTCAATTGTCTTGTTTTCTGTTTAAGGATTCTAATTTTTAAATCTATGGTCATATGGATTAGTTCGTTGGCATTTTCATTAGAATATCTAATCTTCCTCAAGTACTTTTTTTGTTTACTTTTGTGTTGTAAGAAACAATCCTTATATACCTTTCTATCATCTCTCTGCAGTAGTGTGACTTGATCACTTCTTTATTCTTTTTTTGATGCCATATACAACTTCCAGTGACAAACTTTACCTTTTGTGTTTCAATTTCATACAGATAAATGCAAGCGATGACCGGTCTGCATCAACAATAGAGGGGAAAATTCTTGATGTGGTGCAAATGAACTCTGTCATGGCAGATTCTAAGCCAAAGTGTTTAGTGAGTTTTCAGTGTAATTCTCAAGGGACATTACTCATTCTGAAGATTTACCGTACAGGTTGAATAGTTATATTTTCTTTGCAGGTGATTGATGAAATTGATGGATCCCTTGGTGAGGGAAAGGGTGCTGTTGAAGTTTTGTTAAAGATGGTAAACACTTGTGATTGATATTTTAAGCAAACAATTGACCACTCTGTATTCTTATTTCCTGAGGCAAAAATGTTCGATAATGTTAACATCTTCAATCTTATTAATCAAGTCCATGAACATGAATGTCCGAATATCTGGATCAATCTGTTGCACTATATATCACCTGAGCTGTTTGGTATAGCTAGTTATGTTAATCAACAAAATGACACCATTTGGGAGCCTCTTTATTTGGCTGTGCCCATCTTTTAATTCACTATTCTCATAATGCTTTTTGCCTTACTTAAATTGTTAAGCAGCCAATGCAAAGTATCCTAGATGAAACCTTTAGACTGCGTCTCTTGTACTCATTGGTCCCAGACACATTCAAAATAAATAAAATATAGGTTGGCCCATGGTATTGTTAAATTTTTAAGTAGTTCTCTAATCTGATAAACATTTCTCACGATAGTTATTATGCATCATATACAATTACACAGAGAACTACAATAAAACATGAAGAGACAACCATACACAAATTTACCTTGGGAAAACCCACATGGGGGAAAATCCCAGCAATTCTTTCCTTATAGAATCAAGACAACGAGAGAGAGACATCAAAGTCAAACACTAGAGCTGACTTGGTCCTGTTAAAGTTCTAAGGGAGAAATAGTTCTCTGCTGTAGATAATTGCATTTTTAAACATTTTCAACAATTTTACACTAGAACTGACTTGGTCCTTTTAAAGTTCTAAGGGATAAATAGTTCTCTGCTGTAGATAATTGCATTTTTAAACATTTTCAACAATTTTACACTAGAACTGACTTGGTCCTGTTAAAGTTCTAAGGGATAAATAGTTCTCTGCTGTAGATAATTGCATTTTTAAACATTTTCAACAATTTTCACATTACATTTATCCCATATCATCATAAGCAATTATATAGAGAGAACATTAACATTAACAATGCAGTGAAACAATAAGGAAGATTAGAAGAAAAACATACACAATAGAGACACTAGGATTTTGGTCAGAGACCAGGGCAAAACCCAGAATCAATTCTTCTTCTTCTTAGATATTCATCAAATGTTCAATTGAGATACAAAGTACAATCATAATGAGACACAAGTCTTTCAACATCAATCACATTAGGTCTCTTAGGGCCAACCCTAGATCATACAAGATCCTTATGAGATGGAAACAAACAAGTCTATGGAGGAGGCATTCACAAGCTCTCCAAAAGACCTCTGATAGGTCTCCTAGTGATCAACAGATGAAACCATAAGGGTTGCCTCCATATCACTGTCACAAGTAGCATATATCTCTGTCTCAAGTAGCATACATGTTACTACCATAGGAGCACGTGACACTGTTATGTATCACGGTCATATCACAATCATATGTATCACTACCATGCATCACTGTCATAAGGACGCTGCCATGCATCACTGGCATTAGGACACTGCCATACATTACTGTCATTAGGACACTGCCATACATCACTATCGTATGGATACTGCCATATATCACTGTCATACATCACTGAAGATTAGGGCACTGCCATACATCACTGTCACAAGGATATTGCCATATATCACTGTCACGAGGACACTGCCATGCATCACTGAAGATTAGGACACTGTCGTACATCATTGTCATAAGGATAATGTCATATATCACTATCATAAGGACACTGCTATACATCACTGAAGATTAGGGCAAATAAACCCTTATCACAGAGCTGCTGAAGTAGGTTGTAATGATCTCCTAATAGACCTTATAAAGGCCACATAAGCATTATACCTTATTGTCCTTCACAAGGGACTGTACTAAGGGCTCTTCTAACTAGTCCTTCAAAATGTACACTAGCTCCCATACAAGTCTGTCTAAACTGGACCCACAACACCTAGCATCCATTAATATAAAAGAAACAAATGCATACCTTTTAGGATGTCCAACTGGCTGCCCCAAATATCCATGGTTCTGAGCACAACTTCGAGGTATTCGACCCTCTAATTAGGGCTCTTGTACCTGCCCTGATTCAGTCTCATCAGACCTTCAACAAACTATGCAAATCCTTCTTTCAATCTTGCGTTGTCCCTTCAAAAGGTGTGGCCTTGTCCCATTAACTAGTCTGACCTTTCGACTGTGAAAATTCGGTGACCCTGAATCCTACTGCAACAATTGATTAAGTTTCTTCTATTTGTTAAATAACTTGAACAAATTATTTACTGCAGCCTTCACAAATACAATACTGCGGAAGAAATAAAAACACTGGAAGAATAGATGCAGACACACAATAATACATCGTTATTTTTAGACCAATGTCCCCGGAAAAACCCAACTTGGGAAAACCGGTGCAGCAGCTGAGGGTTTTATTATTATGTAGCAGTAAATCTGATTACAAATCTATGGAAGCTCAAATCTAGCTTTCCATGCTGAGAAAATGACTGACAGAAGTCTAGTGAGAAAAATTTCACTTCCACCGGGGTTTCGATACTAACCTTGGCTCAAGATGCGCTGCGCCTTGCTGCCTCTATGTCACCCTACGCAGATCTGTGTTAGCCTGCTCGAACCAGTGCCTCTCTTGTTGATTAATCAACTGCTACTCTCGAAACTCGATCTTCCTGGCCTCTAGACTCCCACTCCGGCTTCTGGCACTGAATTTCGACTTCTTCTCAGCAAAATACAGATCTCCCTTTGAAGCTCTGTGCTGCCTCTCTGCACTGCGTTAGCCTCTCAGTGGAATTCTCTGTCTCTCTTCTATGCACTCAACGGACTAGAAAAACTTCCTTCTGGCCTTACTATCCCTACCCCTCTCTCACTGCTTTGAAACTACTGAATCACCTCCGGCAACTTACCGCTGCTACTCTGGAGTTCGATTTCCCAACAATATCGAATTCCTTGTCTCACAAGTGTGTTCTCCAACCCCCATCGAATTTCTTCTTATAATCTCTCGTTGAGGCTCTAACGACCAATATTAAAACATAATCAATGGCTAAGATTAACTAGAACTCGATCCATGTCTTCTTTTAGAAGATTTCACCATGACTTAATTATTACCCTTTAATTAATTAGGTTTCTTAAGTTTAGACTTAGCTATCATTAAAAAAATATTAATTATTTTAATTAAGTCATCTCTAGGTGGAATTTCCAGAAACGATTTCTGGGTTTTGGAGAATACATGTATTCTAGGCTCTCCACCAAATTTTGTGGCTAGAACACAATCGATGCTACAAAAATCAACACTCTCTCTTAGCGAGGAATGTGTTCTAGCGCTGCAACCCACTGAAGCAACACCCTGTCTTTGCACAACCTCCTGTTACATTGCTGATGTTTGGCAGTTGTTGCCCACGAACTACTGCGCGCTGCATCTGTGCCACTATTGGCCCTGCTAAACTGCTGCCAACACTGCATCTACACTGCAACTCCCTCTCCATTTGCTGTTGCTGCAACGACAACGAATGCGATGGAAAAACATCCAAAATATTGAACCAACTGTGGTTAGTATGATGCATCTGTCACCTGAGTTCAGACCGTTGCTAGACTCTGCATTGTCACTAAAGCCTTTGCGCTGCTGCTGACTCTGCTCTATGCTAACTGCACTGTTGTCAACTCTACTCTGCATTGCTCAACATCTGACCTGCTACTAGCTACTGCATCTGTCACTCTAGCATCTGACTGCACCAACTGCCATTGATCCATCCTGCTACTGCATACTGTGGGCCTTCGTAGCCAGGGAATGATCCAAGAGGTGGATTCCTCAAGGATCCTGCCCATTTGTAGCTCTCTGGGGCTACAAAACCAAGTCACCCCACCTCACTTTTGGAGGTATTTCGGTAATCATGGAAAAATCTTCCTCCAATCCAGAAGATAACTTGTCAATCTTCACGGATGCAGCCTGCTGATCCTGCTTCTCCTCCTTGTCCTTCTTTCTGAGAGGACATTGAGCGCTGTAGTGGCCAAGCTCACCACATTTGAAGCATTTCACTTTGGAAATGTCCTTCCTCTTGTGCTGCTCCTGCTGGCCCTTTGATGCGAGGGGCACATCTTCCTCTTCCTTTACTTGCTTCGTCCCACTGGTGCTGGTGCTGCAGTGATGGTGGTATTCACCAAATCTCGCTTCATCTCTTCTTGCTGCAGATTAGTCCACAAACGATCCTAGTCTGGCAACTTTTCTCTACCTAGAATACTCTGGACGAAGACTTGCCACTCTTCGGAAACGTTGTTTAGAGAAAACCGCACCAACTTTGTAGGTTGAGGCGCTGAAACTACTGCAGACAATTGATCTCGAATATCCTGAAGCCTAGTAAGGAATGGGTCTATATGCTTCTCTTTCTGCATCCTCGTGCATCTTAGCTTCTCCTCAAGATACATCTTATGCTGCTCGGAATATCCCTCCTATAGCGTAGCAAGTGCTTCCCACATCTGTCGGGCAGTGTCTTTACCAGCTATGTGAGACACCACGCGATATCAAACCCCATCGGGAATCAATCTCTTTGCCTTATCCATCTCCTTCTTGTAGCCTTAAGAGGATCTACATCTGCCGGTACAACTACCACTCCATTGGTATATTCTTTGTGATTGTACCCATCTAGAAGATGGGAAATTCTTGCCTTCCAGATCACGTAGTTGGAGGCTTTGTCCAATGGATCCTGATCTCTCAAACCTGCTGATGCCATCTCTGCAAAAATGTCGAATTCCTCCTCTGTGCAACAGCTGACTAGCTCTACGCACTCACTGTTGGAGTGGGAAAATATGCTCACGGCTACTGCTGCTCTGCTAGGAAATTCCAAACTTTTGGGCTAGAAGTCCCCTGAGGAAAGAATTCCCTTAGTGTGTGCTCTTCCTTCCTTTTGACGCTATTTTGCCATAGCAAACTACTGCAAAATAACTGCGTCCTAGTTGAATATTTTCTTTGCAAGGAAAACCACTGCGTCTCCCTCTGCCTCTGGTAACCTCTGATCTGGAAAATATATTCTCTGTCGACTCTCTTAGAGAAATAAATCTTCCTCAGAAACTGACCCTCCTAGCCCAAGGACTGCGTTGCCCCTTGAGGGTTTCGAACTGCTGCCTACGCAGAAATTCGAACCTCCTTCTCGTCTGCTGCTACTGAGCTCTTCGAATTTTATTTGTACTCTGATACCATGTGAAAATTCCGTGACCCTGAATCTCACTGCAACAACTGATTAAGTTTCTTCTATTTGTTAAATAACTTGAACAAATTATTTACTGCATTCTACGGTAAATATCGAAACTAATACACTACAACCTTCATAGATACAATACTGCGGAAAAAATAAAAATACTGGAAGAATAGATGCACACACAATCATACACCGTTATTTTTGGACCAATGTCCCCGGAAAAATCCAACTTGGGAAAACCGATGCAACAACTGATGGTTTTATTATTATATAGAAGTAAATATAAGTACAAATCTATGGAAGCTCAAATCTAGCTTTCCATATAAAGAAAATGACAAATAGAAGTCTAGTGAGAAAAATCTCACTTCCACCGGTGATCCGACACTGACTTTGGCTCAAGATGAGTTGCGCCTTGCTACCTCTGTGTCACTGTACGCAAATCTGTGTCAGCCTGCTCGGACCAGCGTCTCCCTTGCTGATTGATCAACTGCTACTCTAGAAACTTGATCTTCCTAGCCTTCGGCTCCCACTCCTGCTTCTGGCACTGAATTTCGACTTCTCTTCAGCAAAATATGGATCTCCCTCTGAAGCTCTGCGCTGCCTCTCTGCACTACGTCAACCTCTTTGTGGAATTCTCTGTCTCTCTACTATGCACTCACCGGACTGGAAAAACTTCCTTCTGGCCTTACTATCCTTGCCCCTCTCTCACTGCTACGAAACTATTGAATCACCTCTGGCAACTTACTGTTGCTACTCTGGAGTTGATTTCCCAGCAATATCGAATTCCTTGTCTCACAAGTGTGTTCTCCAACCCCCATCGAATTTCTTATTATAATCTCTCGTTGAGGCTTCAACGACCAAGATTAAAACATAATCGATGACTAAGATTAACTAGAACTCAATCCATGACTTGTTCTAGAAGATTTCACCATGACTTAATTAATACCCTTTAATTAATAAGTTTTCCTAAGTTTAGACTTAGGCATCATTAAAAAAAGATTAATTATTTTAATTAAGTCATCTCTAGGTGGAATTTCCAAAAACGATTTCTGGGTTTGGAAGAATACATGTATTCTAACCTCTCCACCAAATTTCATGGCTAGAACACAACCGATGCTACAAAAATCAACATCGACCATCCAAAACAAGGCCTGCGACTCCTTAAAAACCTCTGCCACAAAAATTTCGACCCTTTCTTGTTGAACAGTAGGTTTGCGGCTAGATCACATAGGTATTAGCTCAAACACATGCCCAAATTTCTCCTTAAAAGCTCGGCTAGCCCCTTCCTAACTCAGCCACTCAGATCATAAGCAAATGACAACAAAACCTTCCTTTCTCCACTTCGGCTAGGGCTCTCAAGGCTAGGACTACCTCATGTTATCTCTCTCCAAAGATACGTTGAACTTGTGATCAAATGAGCCACAAAGTGATATAATTTATAAACATTTGATTGGGTGAAAGGGTGCCACCAATAGTGGAGCCGACTTGAACTTGTGTCAACGTGGTCCTTCAATTTAGTGAGGCCAACTTGAGGAAGACCGTTATATCCACAGGTCATTTGCTTGGAGATTAAGGGGCCACCCCCTTTATCACTATATTTGGAGCCCATCCACTCATTTTGGCACATATTGGACTCCACTAGGCCTTCTAATGGCCCTCCTAGTTATTTATTTATCATTTGGGTCCTCTTGAGAGGCTTATTTTTCATGTTTTGGAGCTATCTTGGTGGGCTTGTCACCAAGGAATGTTATTTTGCACATTATTTTATTATTATGGGCATCATTAGGCCTAATTAGGAAAATCGAACCCTTAGAGGATCATATATATTGATGAGATGATCATTCTATTCCTCATGATCACTTGGATTTGTATCTCTCTTCTTGAGAATTTTGCTATAGTTATTGATGGACAAATTGGATGAGTATTGATGCATTTCTATGTTTTGATATCTTTCTTAGTTTTGGAGCTTCGTTTTTGCCTCTTTTTGATGATTGGATATACCCGCTATATTTGTAAGTGCTTTTTCATGGTCTACCTTTCTCTATTCTTGTATACATGTATAATGTATGTGATTTTCGCTCATGAAATTTCAAATTTTGCCCTAATTTTATGCAAATTTGTCAAATTTAGATCTTGTGAGGATATTGCATATGTTACATGTCTAGGTAGAGTGAATGAATGTTCCTAGGGGTACATTATCTCCATAATTGCCTAGAGAAGTCATCAAATTACTGCAACAAGAACTATAAATTCCTTTGGTAACCTAGTAGCTGACACTAGGGCCATGCGAAGTTGACACAAGACTCCTTGATTGGGTAAAATCACTCCAAAAATTGAAAGCACATTGACTCCATTCTCCCAATAGGCTAGGCACTGATCTTATCTTTGTTGATAACATTAACGAATATCTCTTTCACCTCTTTTTTTACTTTCTAAGCCCTAACCCTAGATGTCTCCTAGGGCATTAAGCGACATCCACCATAAGCATCCATTCCAAGAGTGAGTAGGCCCTCATAAAGTTTGAAGGATTTTATGTGGCTAGATTTTGAAATATCTCAAGCCCTAGTTCCAATTTCGCTCTTGCCCCTTGGTTTCCTTGGTTAGTGGCTTCATCAAGGGTCATTCCATCACAAATCAAGCAAAATCAAATTTCATTGATCCTTTTCTTCTCCCTTGCTTGGTCTAGATCTTTTGTTTAAAGTTTCAGCGAAACCCTAGACCTTGCTTGGGTCAGCTTGGGCTTCTTTGTGGTCCCAAACCTTCACCATTCATTATTTCACAAAGGCTGCATAGAAGCCCTCTTGTCTTAGGAATCTTAGGTCTAGGGCATTTCCAATCATGCAATATCTCTAATCCTTAGGTCTAAGCCTCCTTTGAGCCTTTCTTGGAGAGCCTCACACTTTGCTTCCAAAGCACTCAAACCCATAATTTGAGTCTCTCCTGTGAATGGGCTCTTGAGATCACTATCTATCCCATCATTGAATTACCATTTATAGTGATTTCTCTCATACCGGGACTCCTCCCATTGGTGAAAGTCTGTAAAGAGCAGGGGACATAGACTGAGATGACAACGGGTCCTTATACCATTGTTGCCACTAGGTCTAGTAGTTTCCCCTTCGGAACCCCTCCTAGGACCCCTGCTAGATTGAGCAGTAACAATTACTAGGCTCACTTTGTGTGGTATGGAATGGAAGTAAAGAGAGCTTAGCAACTAATGCAACAAAAAGGAAACGTGAAAAGTTTAATAGGTTGGGGATGAAAGAGGATCCAATGCCTTTTTACTTGGGCTATGGAGGCCATGGATGCAATCTAAGGGGGATTTCTACTAAATATTAACAAACGAGAGATCGCAAGATGAGAAGGAAAGGGACTCACAATAGGATCTCCTCACAATGGTATAGTGGGTCCTTGTACCATTGTTGCCACTAGGTCTAGTAGTTGCCCCTTTGGAACCCCTCCTAAGACCCCTGCTAGATTGAGTGGTAACAATTATTAGGCTCACTTTGTGTGGTATGGAATGGAAGTAAAGAGAGCTTAGCAACTAATGCAACGAAAAGGAAACGTGAAAAGTTTAATAGGTTGGGGATGAAAGAGGATCCGTTGCCTTTTTACTTGGGCTATGGAGACCATGGATGCAATCTAAGGGGGATTTCTACTAAATATTAGTAAACGAGAGACTGCAAGATGAGAAGGAAAGGGACTCATAATAGGACCTCCTCAACTAAACTAGTCTAGGAGTGGTCAAGCATTCACTCATCATAGGAGGTCTAGAGCTTGTTACCACTCAAACCAACAGGGGACCTAAAGGGGTTTCCAAAAGGGCAACTGTGGAGGCTTAGCCCACTGTCACCATAGCTAAGTCTCACTGCTCTTTACGGACTTTCACCAATGGGAGGAGTGCTGGTAGTGTAGGGATTCACTTGTAAAGTATATGTCAATGGATAGGTGAAAAGTGACCCTGAAAACCCTTTCCCAAGGATGGAGTGAAGAATGGAGCTTGCTTGCTCTTTAAGCAAGGGACTTGGTCCACCAGGGATAAGGGGTGAGGTTTGGAGGGTTGAGGGAGAAAGGATAGGCCTATGAACAAGTTTCTCAATCCCTATAATCCTTGGGAAAATTGGATTCCAAATGGTCCTTGACAAATAGTCTTTATTGAGAAGCGGGACCACACGGGGCCAAGTGGACCCAACCCAGGTTCGGGGATGGAATGTAGCAACCAATGATGTTCCTATCTTGGACAAGGTGAGGGGAAAGGACCAAACAAGAATACTTTCTTCAAAAGGCTAAATTGATCCTATTGAGGTTTAGCCTTAGGGATGCCTAGGCACAATTCGATCCTAAAGGTAGGGCTTGAGATTCCCAGAGATTCCACCGTTAGAATTGCCTCAAATTTGGAGGAGAGGGAGGGGACCCATCAGCGCAGTAGCCTATAGGAGATTGAATTTTTTACTTGGGTCAATTCCTAGGAAATTGATGCCCTAGGTGACCTAATGGGGCTAGACTTGCGGAAAAAGGGGAAAATAGTCAAAAGAGGGTCGAAATGATCACCCTTTTTGAGGGATCAATGCCTAGTTCACTTGGGGATATGGAGTCAAGGATAATGATGAGTAAGAACTTGGTTTCTTGATCAAGGAGGCCCAGAAAGTCAACTTCGTCCAATGTTGAGAGAAAGAAAAGAAAAGTGACCTTCAAGCATTTATACTTCAAAGCAAATGATGCAAGCTTCTCGAGATAAATAAATCTCTAAGACATTTCATTCATATAACATTGGTCCATACATTAAATTAGCTAAAACATGCTCAATTCCACATTTTGATAATGCAGTAACTAGCCCTAATTTTAGCAGTATGCAACAACAAGAATAATAGCATCAAATGTTCCATACAATGTTATAAAGTATCCACCCAACATTTCATTTGCTCAATAAGGCTCCAAGACAAGAGAAATAGCCCAAATCCATACATCAAAATTCATCCATCTCCAAAAATATCCACTAGGGAAAAAGTGCGAAAATTCTCTATGATTAGAGAGATCCCAAGTCAAGTGATGATGCAAATGAATGTATCTAACATCAATATATAGCCTCCTAAGGAGTTCGAATTAGCCTATGGGTCTACATTAGCCTCTAATGATAAAATAATTTGTAAATAAAACCCCTACTGGTGACAAGCCCACCAAAGTAGCTCATAAGTTTAAAAACAAGCCTCACAAGGGGCCAAATAATGATATGTGCATGTCGTAGGGCCCTCTAAAGGCTTAATAGTATCCTGAAGTGCCATATCAAGGAAAAAATTCCTCAGAATATGATGGACAAGGGGATGGCCCCTTGTTCTCCAAGCAGTAGACCTGTGGTGCTCCCATTTGGTATGATGGCACATAGATGACCACATGGGTCTCCATATGAATTAGAGATCCTCTGCAAGGGTCCTAAGTGGTGGAATGAATGTTGTCATGACATTGTACAAGTCCTAGGACATCTGTCAAGAGTGTGGGGCTCTTGTGGGGACCTATTGGGCATCATGTACGAAGCATATCATCATCATCCCAAAAGTGGATCGCTAGTAATATTTGAGCGTCCATGAAGATCCGTGGAGTGCTGTTTGCTGTTGTGGAGGCCCATAGCTTTCTATGCACACCCTACATGTCCCAATGTAGACCTCTGGGGGTTAGGATCCCATATAGGGAAACCAAACCCAAATGGAAACCACCTGTAATTCTGCAGAAGATCCAATGCGTTCCCTAGGCTTCCAATACAACCATTCATGAAAATAATCGGGTAAAAAGCTTCAAATCACGGATAACAATGTAGGCACTTCATAATGGCATGCCCTTCCATAGTGGGCTTTGGCATGTGCTAGTGTCTCCAAGCTACAAAGGGGCTTAGCCATGTACCTTATTAGGTGGTTTCAACCCTTAAAGGGGATTGTATGTCCAATGTACATCCCTCTAATGGGGGTGGCAAGTGACAAATAAGTGGTATGGGATAGGGAATGAGAGGGGCAATCTCGGGCAACATTGTGGGGCATAAGGGTAGCTAGATAAGGGGAAGCGCACACCTGGATATGTAATGTATAGGAGGGAGCAATCGTGGTACATGAGGTGCCCCGACCTTGATTTTTCCACCCTTCTTCATATACTTTTTTCCTTTTATGAATTTTCTTTAATTAACTGCTCGAGCCTCAAAGGACAAGAGCATGATGTGTAAGATATAACAATGATTACCCCCTCTTAGGTAGGGCGGTTCATTGCCCTCTAGGGGTTGGGACAATCATGGGTCTTGAATGATAAAGGAGGCTCATCTAGGGCCTATGGAACCAAGGTGATGGCCAATGATTGGGTAGAGCTCATGTAATGGCTTTTGCCCACGTGCTAATTATTTTTGTCCTGACCATCTTTTGCATTTTGTGGTACAATTCCTTGTTAAATGTGGCTATTTATGCTTTTCACCTTTTCTTTTAATTGCTTCAACCTTCGGGGCATCATTCTAGGCTTGGCCTAAGGTGGGGGCAAGGGGATAGGGAGGCTAGCCTTATGTGGACCCAGGGGGAGGAAAGATGAATGAGGGTATGGTGAGTGGATAGGGAGTAATATGTCCGGATAAAGGAGCAGGACCATGGAACCAAAGTCGGGGTTTCCCAAGTAGTACCACCCTAGAACCAAATGGTCAATAAGGGAGATCCCACGGGACTAAGATCCAAGGGTTACAACCAAAAGAGGTCAAGGGGACAAGAGCACAAACTAAACCCAATCTTTTTGCCAAATCCCCCCATCAATCCATACCCAAAAGTATCCATGATAAGTAAACCCAATACTCAATTACTAAATGACAAGATGTACCTTTAGATTCGGGAGGCCCACCTTCAAACATAAGATCAATACAGGTGGGTGAGGGACCACATGGCTAGCTCAGGTGGCAGAGAAATTGTACAATGAGCTAGTGGGAGGCATCAAGGGGCTATCGACGGAGGCTCATCATGGAGAAAAATTTCTCCTGGGGATATCACCCACAAAGTAGTGGGTAATAGAGCGTACAACCCCTTATGTCTTAGAGAAGATACAAGCATGCACTCGTAATAGGAGATCAAGGGTTTTGCTTCATCTCCTTAAGACAAGGTGCTCCTAGATTTATCTTTGACAATCTAATCTATAATCACAAGTATACTACTGGTGTGCATATAATGTTATGAATATAATTCATAACAAATAAATAAAATAAATAAATGTAAATATTAAATAATCAAAAATTGATTATGTTAAATAGTCATTAAGTTAAGTGAAAAGGCATGTCTAAAAGACATGCCTAATCATGAAAAGTCACCTGCTTAGGTATAAAAGCAGGGCCTTATTGTAACATTCATATCACTTGTATAATTTTATATATAATAAATTATTATTTCAAATACCTCTTGTGTATTTTTATTTTCAAGTCTACAAGCTATCAGTTTTTATGCTTCAGTGGTATCAGAGCCATGGTGCACAATATAATTATGCAAGTCTTTGAGCGTAGTTCGCCGCACAATATGCCATTACGTTTACATCCTAAATGCGTTGAGCAATATAGTAAAATTCAAGAAGAATTTCAGCGTTTAGAAAAATCATATGCCGAAGTTAAAGCATGCCGAAAGCAAATCGATAATAAGGAAGATGATGATTGCGATGAAGCTGATATAGATCAAGATAATGATTCCGATGAAGTTGGTCTTGATATGGATGAGAATAATATAGATCAGGATAATGATCCAAATGAATATGATGTGGATGAGGACTATCTTGAAAAACAAGAAGATGAACACTATCATAACAATGAAGAAGATGTTAAAGAAGACATTGATGATGATGAAGAAGAAGAAAATCATGTTAAGGTGCAGAGAGATATTTTGGAGGGTCTCATGGCTCGAATTGTAAGCTCAGAGAATACAACACATCTAAAGGAAGTGCTGGAGGAAGTGTCACCTCCGACCATCCTTGAAGCTTCATGTGAGAGTGGGCAAGGGCTACGAACTAATATGACAAATGAAACAACAAAAATTGTTGCAGTAAATTCCTTGACTGTTTCAACTTCATCTGCCATCACGAGAGCACAGTCTATTGTTTGCAAAGATACTAATTCAGGAGCACAAGAATCACATGGCAAGAATGAACCCCAAGCAATGGGTAAATCCATCAAAGTGTGTGATGATGATGCAGAAAATGACCTGGCAATATCATCCTTGTCTGTAGTTCCTCCTTTAGATGCAATAGAATCACATGTAATGGATCGAGATGATGATGTGAGGGCAGTTGCAGCAGAGGCCTTGACACCTGCAGCTGTGGTCTCCTTCGCTGGTGGGATGGTCAATACCATTCTTATGAAGCTATGGGATATTCTGCTTGCTCTTGATGATCTGAGTCCCTCCACTAGCAGCGTGATGCATTTGCTGGCAGATTTGTATTCACAATCAGAAGTGGTGCCAAAAACTTTAGGAGCCATACTGCCAGTGCAGAGGCAGATGATTGACCTGAATGAAGCAATTCAGCTTGATGACCAGGGAGATGGTGCAAAGTTGATGATAACTGTACTTACTATCAAGTTTGGCTCCTCGCCTATGGCCCTTTATGAGACATAGTATTTCGTCAGTCCGCCATGCTGCAATACGTACTTTGGAGTGACTTCTTGAGGCCGGAAGTAAAGGGAATTCGCTTACTGGCAGGATTGACAGCTTCTGGCCAATTCCTATCTTAGGGAATGCACTAAGAATTGTCTTCCAGAATCTGCTTTTGGAATCTAATGAAGCTATTGTCCAGTGCTCTGAGCAGGTTTGGTGGTTTTTACTTCAGTGTCCATAGGAGGAGCTGGTATTGGCTGCAAATTGTTATTTTGATTCATGGTTAAAGCTTTCAACAACCCCTACTGGGTCTCCATTGCCCCGACCTGAAGCAAACATCATTCCTTTGCGGCTTCTGAGGTTTCAAAAGAGCCTGAAATTCAAAGTGGTTCATCTCAACATAACAGGTGGGTACCGAACCAAGACTATCGGTCAACAACGTGATCACCGGCCACTTCACCGTGAGACTTGTTGTGCGTACGCCTCATTAATAATAACGTGCTATATTCTGCGGTCAAGCGGTGTGTGGTCGAACGGTCAACCGGCTTGGCAATGAGTGGGGCGGTGTACAACATTTCGGTTCAAAACCCGCACTTTGCTCAACGCGTGTGCTCCCGCGCCCAACGTTGTCTGTTTCTCTGGCCACCATATGGTTCATAACCCGCACTCAGGTCAACAATTAATTCATGGGTCAACCGGAATATTTCTCCAAGTCGCAATCCTTGGATATTAATCAATGAATTAATACAATCATGTTATAAATATAAATATTGGTTTATAAATATATAGTTATAATTATATAATAGTTATATAATTTATAATTTTTAACTATAAGGTTATATATCTATATATATATATTATTAATTGTATATTAAAAAAAATTATTATTTAAAAAAACTATATTAAAATATTAATTTTATTATATATATATATGTATTATTAAAAAATAAATAAAAAATAAAAATATCGATAACCCTGGACTCAAATCAAAGTTACCCACGAATCATAGAAGATGAGCTACCAATGACGCAGTCAAATGAAGAAAGTATTAGCGTTCAAGTGAAAAGAAGATATTCGTGGCAGATAAGAGATCAAATCCTTTCATCAACAAGCTTTGAGGACAAAGCTTCTAAAGGAAGGGGCTATGTTATGAATATAATTCATAACAAATAAATAAAATAAATAAATGTAAATATTAAATAATCAAAAATTGATTATGTTAAATAGTCATTAAGTTAAGTGAAAAGGCATGTCTAAAAGACATGCCTAATCATGAAAGGTCACCTGTTTAGGTATAAAAGCAGGGCCTCATTGTAACATTCATATCACTTGTACAATTTTATATATAATAAATTATTATTTCAAATACTTTCGTGTATTTTTACATTCAAGTCTACAAGCTATTAGTTTTTATGCTTCATATAACCTATTGTGAAAAATCGATAAAATATCGCTTATTGCAATCCACTTGTAATTAGCCAATGTATTTAATTTTGAGCCAAATTATTTTACTACAAAAACTGAATAAAACACGATTGAAATATTCACCAAAAATAAACTGCAGAAACTTCGATAGAAAACCAATCACAAAATGGATACAAATATTTTTGGATAAAACGTCCCTGGAGAAACCTCGAAGGGAAAACTGGTTCTTTATTGTTCTGAGGGTTTTATTAATCTTCAATAAATTCTGCAATTGATAAATATTACAATACTGCTTGCCAAACCCTGCCAAAGGTCCCTAGTATTTCTTCATCTCCATAGGTCAATCTAACCCCTGGAAGGCTCATGGCCTCCCTCTGCAACTCATCACAACCTCAAACTAGCAAGTACGACCTGTACGACCCCACTTGTGTGGCGCCTGGACCCTCTGATGCTCATGACCTGGACGTAATCAACCTCTCGGTTCTTCTAGCAACTCGTACGACCCTCCTGGCAATCTCGTATGGCCTCCTTTTGGCAAATATGGCCTCCACAAGAATTCTCGGCCTCTCTCAGAGAAAACACGACCCTCCTGGAAACGTCACGACCTCACTAACTCAGCCTCCTTGTCTGCAGAAAAACTCTTGCAAAATTCCTCCTCTGGATCTTGGAAGCTAGAAGAGTACTAATGAAAGAAAACCCCAAAAAAGATTCACTACTTCAATTGAAACACGACCCTCCTGGAAACATCACGACCTCACTAACTCAGCCTCCTTGTCTGCAGAAAAACTCTTGCAAAATTCCTCCTCTAGATCTTGGAAGCTAGAAGAGTACTAATGAAAGAAAACCCCAAAAAAGATTCACTACATCAATTGTTGCTAAAAACTTCAGAGGTGCCAAATCTCAATCATAATGATCATTGATCTCCAAGGCTGCCCATCTATTTTCTTTATAATCTCTTGTTGAGAAATCAACGGCCAAGATCTAAATCTGAAATGATCTAATCGATGGCTAAGATCGCTTAGAAACTTTTCTAGAAGTCTTTGGAGGAAAATCAACCATGTCTCAATTATTACTAATTGATTAATCTATTTCCCTAAGTTAAAACTTAGATAGATAACTAAAATTGATTAAGTAATTTAATTAAGACATTTCCATTCGAAAGAATAACATGGGCTTGGAGATATTTTCTGCTCGTGTTCGTAGGCTAATTGACACCACCTGAGGCTAGAACACTTGGTTGAGCTACGTCAACCAATACATATGCCACACATAAATATATTGTACATACAATAGAGATCATAATTTAGACATAAGCTACCTTACTCCAATGCTTGGAGCTAGCTTGCTGACAAGTTCTTCCATTTAGTAATTTTTGAGTTGCAAATAGAGAGAGCAAGCCTTTCTATAGGCTTTATACCAAGTCTATCATATAATAAAATAATATTTTTTTCCTATATCCACTTTTCTCTTACAATAAAATAAGACTTTTAACAACTTGCTTACTAAAAGTAGCAAGAAATTGGTTGGGATTTTTAACTTCCTCCAATAAAATGTTCTAGGAAAATAAAAATACTAATATTCTCATCTAACCCCAACAATGATAAAATATGGAGTTAGTTAAAATAATGTTCCCAAAATAGCCAACGAGTTAACAACTTTCTCAACTAATTTCTCAAAAATAGCCAATGTGGTTTAAGATCTACTTCTTCTCTAAGGAAAACAATTTAATAATGTAACTGATGAAAACAAATTCTGGGATCTCTTCATTTCTAGTTTTTTGTTGTTGTTGTTGTTGTTGTTGTTCTGGTCATGCTCCTAGACCTGTGGGTTATGGGGCCACAATCAATCTTTAATCTCGGTACGCATGACGTAACACGCACCTCCACACCAGAAGGAGCTACAGGTTTGAACAATGTTGTAGGTTTTAAACAGAAATCACAAGCCGAAAGACCAAAAATCACCAACGGATTCCCTCATGCTGGGCACACCACGATCTCTACGCAACATTAATTCTTCAAAACAATCCACACTTCACTTGTTTTCCAAAGAATCATTGTTTGGCAATCCTCTCTTTATCCAAGCACCGAGACTCATTTGTACGTTTGACTGGCCTAGGATAGCCAAATGATCCACGCCATTCTACATGTACATCAACTAATAATCTAAATCATGTTAGAAAATCAGAAAATCATAAAATTTTTCTCTTGTTGATAATTACTTGTGATTTTTTTGAGTTATTATTATCTTTGTTATGTTCTTCTTTTATCTTAGTTTCATCAAGCAATTACCAAGACCAAAACACGAAGATCAAGTACACAATATGTAGGCACTCAACCAGGGCGAAAACCCCTATATAGGGGAAAACCCAGTCAAAGAACTCTTCCTTCACTAGATTCAAAATGAGATAGACCAAGACCTTAGACCAACAAATCTTCGTCGTCCTCCAAGTCAGCTTTCCAAGATGATTTAGTAGTCTCTTCTTATCCAGCAGCTTCAGCCCACGAGCAATTCAGAAATTCGACTTCCAGCTACAAAATTTCAACCCCCAGCTACAGAATTTTGGCCCATCTTTAGCGGTGCAGTTTTCTGCCCCTCCAACAGCTTCACAACTTCACACGAGAGAGAGAGAGAGAGAGAGAGAGAGAGAGAGAGAATTTCGACTTTTTATGCTTGAGAGAGACCTCCTTCTTCTTCGCTAGCCCTTTCCACTTCTTTCCTTGAAATTCACACTTTTTCTAGCCCCAAAAGTTGCAGATTGAACTTGATGAGTGAGAGACACAAATGAGGTCGAGTGTTGGCTTTATATAGGTGTTTCTGCCCCTCTATTTAGGCGGACTTGTCCAGTTTGAGGTTGACTTGGTGGAGGAGGCCTAATTGACCTATTTTACATTAAAATAAATTTTTTTCTTCACAAATAAATCCCAAGAAGGGTTTGTTACAATATGACATGGACAAGGACACTTGACATAAACCTGTAAGCTTTCAATGGAGGCTTTGACCTAAAAACAATTGACCCAAGCATGAAACCCATGCTTTAATAAGTCAATTTCTTTTTCTTTCTTTTGACAAATATATTTCATTATGACTCAAATACAATTATGAAGATCGACACTAGTTACATTCTTCAACACTCCCTCTTAGCTAGGGAGGTATTCATAATTACATATATATAGAGGTACATGGAAGATCTCAAAAATGAACTACAAAGAGTTCTCGTACACTCAATGCTGCGGACTAGATACCTGACCATGGTATCCGGGTGGAACTAAGATGAACTCAAGATTTCAGCCACTCTAGGTACCATCAGGCTTACTAGCTAACCAACAACCCAGGGATCTAGGTGCGTATCTAGGGTCGGAGCTCCATGACCAACGCCACCCTCCCTCTTTAGGATCTAGACATCAACACATAGGCCGACCAGATGTCCTCCCAAGCATCCACCATTAGATGCTTCAACTCTCCCTATCAAACTAGATATATCCATTTGTCCAAGCATGTTTCTAGAGTGTTCAACCTTTTTATGGAGAGATTTATCTATACAAACACAAACCCCAATCAACTTTCAAATATACATACAAGCAAATACAAACCTTTGGGGGTCCTCAATCGTTCTGATGCTACTTTCATCATCAAGTTATATACAATTTGTCGGAAGTTTTCTTCTTCTTTCATTTCTTTAGCAACACCAAATACATCTTCAGATCTTTCTCAAGTCTTTTGTTTGCAACTTCATGAACATTTATTGATAGTAAAAGTGCTTACTTCAAAGTATTCACTGTCATAATATGCCCTCCCTCTTAATTGGGAAGATATACCCTTTCTTCTATCTAGGCTCCCTCTTAACTTAGGGAGATCAACCACTTCCTTCTTTTATAACATTGGAGAACCTTTCATGGCTTCTATTTCTTCTTACGGTGTCAAGGTTATATTGATCATCATCATTCACATAAATTCCTTTATTATGCTCATCAATATTATCAAGTCATCTTTACTTACGAACATCTTCATCATCTTGAAGATTATGTGCTTGCAACACTTTACTAACAAGTACAACCAAATACAAACATATAGATGCATGAAGTTAACTATATCAGAATCATATTGCTATAATGTAAGCATTAGACTTTAGACATCAAACACCTAAACCTAGTTAGGTTCAAGAGACATATCCTTTTACATGCTAGACATCAACCTCTTGCTAGAGTTTTGTCATAAACCCTAGACTTCATCATCAAGACTTAGAGCAACACGATCAAGATATCAATCTCATTATATCCATGGACTCTATTACTTTTAGAGATATATGAGACTCTACCATGATTTATTGCAAACCCTAGTTTTCATTTTCGAGACACAATACCTTAGATATCAATTCAATCAAATAACAATTCTACTATGCATCTAAGGTTTCAACAATTTTCAGAATGTACATGTTAGACTTACTAGGGTTTGTTGCAAAGCCTAGATTAAATCATATCGAAAACATCATCATATCCTAGAATATCAAAACCCTAGATTTTACAAACTAAAACATGAGCATCAACAATTATGTTAGCATACTCGCATATACATGTCTAGGATTTCATGCACTAGCATTTCTCATCAATACAAACATCATTACATCGAAGTTAGATATACAATGATTTTCACTGGGCCAGGGTTTCGATCAAACATACGAACATACACATACGACTCCATTCCTAGAATCTTACTATAACTATTACAAAAGTTTTGTTCATAAACCCTAATTCACCAAACCCTAAATATTAGGGTTTCTATAATACCAAAATCTAAACATCAAAAGAATAACAACCCTAAGTAGACTAGGGTTTCCTAATCAATATTGACATACCCTTAGCAACAAGAGGCTAGGGTTTTATAGTGAACTTTAAAGGTTAGGGTTACACAAGAATGATCAAATAATATCATGAGGGTAGATTCAATCTGATGATTAATCACCTTAACAAGAATCTTTAACTTCAGCCCTGGCAGAGCACTCCTTAAAAACTAAACACCATATCTGTCTGGAAAGCGCATCAATTATCGCCAGAGAAGAGCAGCATCAGAGACGAAAGATCAGAGAAGCGCTTGAAATTATCAAACATCCTCATAATCTGAACAGAGATAATGGCGTGGAGATTAGCGGGAGCTGGCTTCCCTTGATCAAGGAAATAAAAATCACAAGTGCATCCCCTGGTTAAGGCCTCAGCAGGTAAGTTATCCCTCTCCTTTCTGGTGTCTTCAGTCTTTGTTTTCATTTAGGTCTAGGTATAGATTTTCCATTAAATTCTAGGATTTATTATTTCATTATTGCTATTAAGTAATATATTAATCATTATATTAATTTATTATAAATATTAATTATTTATAATAGTTAATATAATATAATTTATATTAATAATAATAATTTAATTAATTTTTTTTTAGGAATTAATATTAATTAAAACTAATTTCTTATTAGTTTTAATCATATTAAAGTTAATGTTATTTTCATTTAGTTCTAGAAAAGCTTATTAATAATATTATATCATATTAAATTTAGTTCTAGGTATAATATTAATAAAGCTAATTATTAATTTTAAATTTAGTTCTAGGTATAATGATATTTTCATTTAGTTCTAGGTTTAATATTAATAAAACTAACTAATATTATTATATCATATTAAATTAAATAAAACAAAATTAATAAAACAATTTAATATTAATACAAATTAATAATTTTTTTTTTTTTCATATAATATTAATAAAACAATTTATTAATTAATTTCATTTTAGAGTTAATTTTAATTTCTTTTAGTTCTAGGTATAAGTTATTTTCTTATTAGAGTTAGTGTTATTTTCATTTAATTCTAGGTATAATATTAATAAAGCAAAGTTAAATTAATAAAACAAATTAATAAATCAAATTAATAAAATTAATTAAAATTATAAATATTAAAATTAATTAAAATTATAAAATTATAAAATAATTAATTATAAAATTAATTAAAATTATAAAAATTAAAATTAATTAAAATTATAAAATTATAAAATTAATGAAATTAATAAAATTAATTAAACAAATTAATAATTAATTAAAATTATAAAAATTATGACAGCCGACAGTTTGTCATTCTAATTGTTTTATCCTCATCACTATTTATCAATTCTTTGTTGCTCTTCTGCTCATCATCATTCTCATATCCTGATGATGGATCCCATTTGGGATTTGAAACGTTGGTACAAAAATCTTAAAACTGTGGATTCTCCGGTCATGAATTCAAAAGAATCTTTAAGATTCAAAACCCTAGACATAACGGTGTCAACAATGTAAAGTAAATTTCAAAAGAGAATGAACATACCTTTTCTATGAAGAGAACCTTGTAACAAAACTTGTAGTTTGATACATACCTTGAATTGTTCTTTAACAAACCTTGTAACACATCAATTCTTGAAGGGATTCCTTTGCAAACTTCTACCATGCTTCAAGTCTATCCTTTGAGGTCTCCTCCATAACCTTTGAGTATTCAACAAGCTTTCCTAACCAAGGAAAAATATAAAGAGAAAAGTTATTAGCATACAGTATAAACATGTCTTGATGTGAGGAGGAAACCAAACATGAAAATATGATACAAAGAACAAAATACTTTTCTTTTGTAAAATGGTGAAGGCTCCCTCTTAACCCAATCCTTTTGAGGGATACCTACAATCTTATCAAAATAATTTAAAATTGTTCTAACAAGACATGCTAGACCTATAAACTCTAGAAATCAAAACATAAAGGAAAACAATTCAAAACTAAAAATAGAAGACTAAGAGGGATATGTGAGAGAGAGAGGACTTAATAGTATAAGTCCTTGACTTTTCATTCTTCAGATTTGTTCTTCTTAGGTGGAGCTTCATCGATAACATTTGCTTGATCCCTATCTCTCTTCTTATTCCTTGGATTCTCTGGACATTGATTTTTGTAGTGACCCATCTTGTGACAATTGTAACATTCAATCTTGGATAGGTCAACCTTCTTCTTTGGTCATTTGAACTTCTTGAAGGTTCCCTTCTTCTTGTGATGAGCAGAATAGGCATTAGAGATGTTTTCTTCTTCATCCTCCTTGTTGTTTACTAACGATACTTGAGCTTCTTCTTGACTGCATGCATTCCACATTTGTTCAAATGTTGGAGTATCCTTCCAACTGTTAAGTCTTGATGCAAAGGCACTCCAAGATTTTGGTAGTCCTAGAAGAGCAATAATTACGAGCTCCTTTTTTGGGACAACTTCATCTAATCACTTGGAGTTCATCTCTGATTCTAGATATCCTTATAAAGTAGGATGATACAATGTCTTCTTTTGTCATCTTAATGGTCCTTAATTCATTTTTGAGACTTGCTATTTGACCAATGTTCTTGATTGTGGATAATTTGGAATAAACCTCATACATTTCTTGAGTGGAATCTATGTTGGATATGTATGGGATGAGGTTGTCCTTTACTCCATACACTATTAGGTTCATGGTCAAGATTTTAGTTTCTTTGAAATTTGCTTTCTTTGCTTCATCTGTAGGCTTCTTGACTTTTCCTTGAACAAGATCCAAAACTTTGTTCTTTTCGAGGATGAGATCTATCCTCTTTTTCCAAGCCCTGTAGTTGGAGGCTCCTTCTAGTTTGTTTCCTCCCTTCATTGAGTTTGACATAGTTCCTGTAGATAGTAGACTTATCTCCTTATATGATCCCTTTTTCTTAATGACCTTTCTTTGATCTCCTTTTCCTCAATAGATCTTCAACTTGCCTTTTTCCTTCTTCTTCACCTTAGCTCTGATACCATGTTAGAAAATCGGAAAGGTAGAAAGATTTTCTCTTGTTGATAATTACTTGTGATTTCTTTGAGTTCTTATTATCTTTCTTATGTTCTTCTTTTATCTTAGTTTCATCAAGAAATTACCAAGACCAAAACACGAAGATCAAGTACACCATATGTAGGCACTCAGCGAGGGCTAAAACCCCTATATAGGGGAAAACCCAGTCAATGAACTCTTAGACCTTAGATTCAAAATGAGATAGACCAAGACCTTAGACCAACAAACCTTCCTCCTTCACCAAGTAAACTTTCCAAGATGATTTAATAGTCTCTTCTTATCCAACAACTTCAACCTACCAACAATCTAGAAATTCCACTTCTTAGCTACAAAATTTCGGCCCAACTTCAGCTTTGTAGTTTTCGGCCCCTCTAGTAGCTTCACAGCTTCACACTTGTGAGAGAGAGAGAATTTCAACCTCTTATGCTTGAGAGAAACCTCCTTCTTCGCTAGCCCTTTCCTCTTCTTTCCTTGAAATTCTCACTTTTTCTGGGCCCAAAAGTTGCAGATTGAACTTGACGAGTGAGAAACACAAATGAGGTCGAGTTGCTGCCTTTATATATGTGTTTCTGCCCCTCAGTTTAGTCCGACTCGTCTAGTTTGAGGCCGATTTGGTGGAGGAGGCCTAATTGACCTATTTTACCTTAAAATAAAATTCTTTCTTGACAAATAAATCCCAAGAAGGGTTTGTTACAATATGACACGGACAAGGACCCTCGACATAAACACTAGAAGCATTCAATGGAGGCTTTGGCCTAAAAATAATTGACCTAAGCGTGAAACCCATGCTTTAATAAGTCAAATTCTTTAATAATAAAATTTCTTTTTCTTTCTTTTGACAAATATATTTCATTATGACTCAAATACAATTACGAAGACAAACACTAGTTACTTTCTTCAACAAATCAAACTTGGCAATTTCACTGTATACGTCCTTATTTGCGACAAGCTTTAGGGATTGTGACGTCCTTCCAAAAATCGTAAGACATAAGATTCATTCTCCCATACAATGAGTGAGTCACAATTTTTGTTTACAAGGATTTTTTATTATACCATCGCAACATCAACACGCTGGCTCACACCAACTACATGCAACGTCGTACAGTAACTCACACAACAAGACAAAAATATAAACTATGAGGTTTGTACACGCAAAATTACGCAAGAAGCAAATTCCATTAATTAAAATTACTATACTATTACATGGCATCTCTTAGTACCTTGGCGGGCCCGAACTCAATTCTAATGGTCGCCTCTTTTCAATGCCAAAAGGCTATAATTTCTAGAGGAAATTACATTTTCATGGATCACTTCAGATCCATGATTTTCTCCATAAAACTCTCAACATAATCCCTAAAATCCCTCACCAATAAGATCCTCAAGCTTTTTAATCTTTTAGAAAATAGATAATACCCTGCCTTTTTTACAACAACACCTTCCAAAACTTGTTCTTGCCGATTTTTCGGAGGATGGGTCAATGCTCCTGCATCAGTCTCCCAAGGTACAAAAATTTATGACCTCCTAGTCATATGCTTATGGTCTTCTCGTAACAACTTTAACTTGTGAGTTGCAACATGCCTCTATAGGAACAAGTTTCCACCTTGGCACACGATACCTCACCAAACTTTCTCTCGAGTTTGGGCTTTTGGCATCTTCCTACTTTAATCCTTCGAAACCATTGAGCACTCCTTGCTCTAGGCTATTGCAAATCTTCTTACCTTTCTCTACTGTGACCTGCATAGAGAAGACAAATCTCTTACCAGATCTTCAATCATCTTGTACCTTCTTGTTGTTGCTTCTCCTTCACACTACATGCATGAATCTTCTGCACTTAGATATGTTAAATTTGGCAGCTAGGGAGTAATTCCCTAGCACTCCTCTCATTTGGTTAAGCAAAGGATTATTATTACAAGAAGACTCTTATAATAAAAGGAATTGGATTTCTCTCCAAGTGAAAAAGCTGATAAGATGCGTCTTACCTCTCCCTTATGGTCGAGCACCTAAAGGTCCTCTCGGCTTCAATAGGAGGGAAAATTTGAAAATTTAAAATCGATTATTGTTTGACTTCCATTCGTTGACTATAAATAAAACTCCATTGTGTAAAGAACGATACATGAGAAACATCTCTCTCTCGGCAATTTAGTTTGATGGCTTCGAGACTTCGATGGGTTTGAGGTTCTTTGGTCTATTCTCTCGCACATGCTACAAGTATCGTTGTTATGAGACTATACTCACATCAGGTCTCTGTTCTAGAAGGTCACATCGGTATGAAAGTTAACGCATCTATGATTTGGTATATCGTGACATGCCATAACATGTATGACTCACATCGCAGTTGACTAGTCTCAGTGCTTTTGGTCTCGACACACCTTATATACAGTCTTGACATATTGCGTCATGTATACGGTATACATGTATGACTCGCACCAATGCTTTGTATGTATAGTTGCCTCAACACACTTTATATATAGTCTCAACATTCACATGTTTGTAGGCTCTTGGCACAATTGTTTTGGCTCTGTATGTCTTAGCGCCATTATATTAATCTGTAGCATATGACCAAAGGCATCATTTTATCTCATGGACGGAAGCTATGGTTGAGGGCATCATTATGTCTCGTGGATGGAGGCATCATTATTTGCAGTATTACATACATAAGGATGGTGGCATCTGTGGCATCACATTCGTCTGTAGCATCATATACATGCATAGTGGTGTCAGATCTATATTTGCACAACAACATCATTTGCACTATGGTATTGGGTTATATGTATTTGCGCAATGGCACCATCTCCACAGTCATATACAATTTTGTATTATATTGTTATGATATAAGAAGTTAGCAACAATCTCTCATTTACAAAATCTCTCATTTACAACATCTCTCCACCTATATAATCAACATCACTCAGGCACTGCATTGAATCTTAGCATTGACTCGTATATAGTTTGGTATGCGCTCAGTTTAGCAGCGATATAACTAACTCTAACTTACATGGTCCCTCTGCATTACATTACAATATATATATATATATATATATATATATATATATATATATGGTTCTCTACAGTTACAGTACAATCCCTTTTCAGACAATTATAACAACATGATCATGATGTTATGATGGTGATAACAATGATGCATATGACAAGGATTTATGTTGCAATTATCTTGACATACAGGACAATGCTCTTGATGAAGATTTTGCTCTCTTAGATGTATCTCGTATTGTTCATAAACGTAGTTGTGAACCCCTTTGAATTGGCCATATATGGATTGATAAGGCTCATGATGATGTAATTTGTATCACAATTGAACAATTGATGAAATCTAATAAAAGAAGAAGAATTCTGGGTTTTCTCCCTTGTGGGGGTTTTCCCTGGTCTTCGACCAATCCTGGTGTCTCTATGTGTGCTTGCTTTTCTTCTGTTGTTCATTTTACTATTCCATTGCATTACTGTTGTTATTGTTCCTTCTACATAATTGCATATGATGAAATACTGTTATAATGTTGTGGAGTGAATTCAATATGTAAATGATGTAATGCAATTATCAAAGCAAAGAACAATGAAGCCCCAAGGAAAATTAACATGATACCACTTGTTGAAAACAAATTCTGGGATCTCTTCGTTTCTAGGTTTTTTCTGGTCATGCTCCTAGACGTGTGGGTTATGGGGTCACAATCAATCTTTAATGTTGGTACCCATTGCGTAACATGCACCTCTACACCAAAAGGAGCTACAGGTCCTGTTGCCACACAATCTAGTAGGGGTCCTGGGAGGGGTACCTAAGGGACAACAATGGGGCAAAGACCCACTATCACCTCAGTCAGTGTCCCTTGCACTTTACAAACTTTCACCGATGGGAGGAGTCCCAGTATAAGGGAGAACACTAATAATGATTAGATCGATGACAAGGTATGACGTGATTTCCAAGGCCCATTCAAAGGAGAGGCTCAATACTTCAAGAGAAGCTAAAGGCTCTCCAAGAAAGACAAATGAGGAAGACCAAGGCCTAGGGTTAGAGATATTTAAATAATGATGAGGATGTCTAAGGTCAAGGTTGCAAAGATGATTAGGACCTCTCAAGAAGCCTTGTATGATGATTATATGCCTTTAAATAGGCTTTCACTATAGAAGCCTAGAATGGGATCACATGAGACCTAAGGTTTATGAATAACTGTGGAAGGAGACCCTCCAAGGATCTCACTAGGTCAAGGTAGTGAAAGGAAAGGGTTTGAATGATTTATTCCATCGAATACTTATGTGCAAAATCCTCAAGAAAGCCAACACTCCTAAACGTTCAAGATACATTTCAAAGTTAGAGCCAGGGCTTGAGATTTCTCAAGAATGAACTTTGGGAATTCCCCAAAACTCTTAGGATTCTTAGAGGAGACACCAGTGCAGTAGCTTGTCCAAGCGGAATAGGAAAAGTCCCTCTGTAAAGGAATTCACATGCAGCCCTAGGTAGGCTATCTAGGGAAGAGGCTGGATTTTTTAGGAGGAGAAAAAGAGAGGTAAAAATAGGTGATCACCAAATTTGCTTGGATTAATGCCTTATCCTTGGGCTATGGAGTATGTGATTCGAAATCCGACTAAAATTTGTTCTCAAGGAGGCTAAATTGTGATGCCCTAGAAATCACTCTTTAGCATTTACCCATCCAAGATCAATGGAATTTTATGGAAGAAAAACAAGTTTTAATCTACAAGGAACATTCATCTACTTCCTATTCAATGAGTGACATGCACAAATTTGCAATCTAACAATCTTTCCAATGATATTCAATAATTAGGGCACAAGAAGAACTAGCTAGTTGCAAGATTTCCACACATTAGACATTATTACATGAAAATTTCCAACAAAAGTACTTACAAGATAACGAGAGATATATCCAATCCAAAATCAAGATAGCGGCTCCAAGAAAGAATAAGATTCTAGCTCCCCAAAATATCAAAATGCATCAAAAGAGCTCCAATAGATATCCGAAGAAAAGTTAGAAATTTTCAAGAGAGAGCTCTCCAAGTGTGATGATGATGTTTGATACAAATGAGGCTCTACTTTATTTATGTGAGCCTCTAAGAGTTCGAATTAGCCTAAGATGCCCCTAAAAATATTTTAATGTGCAAAATAACATAACTTTGATGACAAACCCACCAAATAGCTCATAAAGTGTAGGATAAGCCATCCAAATGAGGCCGAAATGATGTAGCAATGGTGTAGGAGGGCCATTGGAAGGCCTAATCAAGTCCTTAAGGTGCCATGATGAAGAAGAGGGCTCCATAAATGATGGTCAATGGGGTGGCCCCTTGATCTCCAAGTAAACATCATGTGGTGCTCCAAATTGGCTCTGGGGCACAAGTAGTGGTCTCATGGGTCTCTTGGTGTGAAATAAGCTTGTAGACCGCTCCAAATAAGGGCACGAAAGATGGTGCTTGCCCTCCCATGTCCCAAGGATGAGACAAACCTCCTCCGAGCTTCAGATTAGTTGCTAACCCTATATACAATGTTAAGCTGGCTGGGGGCACTGCTGGTACAAGTGCATCGTCTCACATATAATTTGGGGCAATGACCAAGCTGCTGAAGGTGCTGAGGCTGCACATGGTATGAGATAATGCTCTGTCACATGATGGAAACTCATGGCTCTCAAGGCTTCCCCTACAAGTGTTAATATGATCCTTTGGTGTGCTTGGGTCCCGTATAGGGAGGCCAAGCCCAAAGTGAAACTATTTGCCAATCTTGTATAAGATCCAATGCGTCTCCTCGCCTTTAGATACAATAATTGTTAGTGCAATTGAGTGAATAAGCTCATTAATCAAGGGCAAAAATGAGGCTTCATAGTGGGGTTCCCTTCCAATTTTGGGGCTTTGAACATGTAATTGTGTTACCTCCCTAGGTAGGAGTGGCTAATAAACAACCCTATTAGGTGTTCCCAACCCTTAAAGGCAAGGACATGTCTAAGGTACATCCTTCAAGTGGTAGGTGTCATGTGATCAATGATGAGGTGGATTGGGACACAGGGGTCTTAAGGCCAAATGGCATGGGCTCAAAGGTGTTAATGATGAGAGATGTCCACATATTTGGGTGCATGAATGTAGGAGGTAGCAATTGTGGTACATGAGTTACCTTGACCTTTATTTTTCCACCCTTCTTCATTTCCATTTGCCTTTTATTGATCTTTCTTTTATTTTATTGCTTGGGGCTCCAAGGAATGAGAGCATGATGTGTATGATGTAGCAATGATTACCCCCTTAAGGTGGGGCAGTTCATCGCCCACCAAGGGTTGGGACATACATGGGTTCCTTAATGATGCAAGGGGCACTCATAGGGGCCCTAGGAACTAGGGTGATGGCCATAATGATAGGGGGTAGAGCTCATGTTTGGCTTTTGTCCATGTGCTAAATTTTATTGTTTCGACTACATTTTGAATTTTGTGGTACATTTCCTTTTGTATGTTGCCATATTATGCTTTTATCTTTTTTTTAGCTGCATTAACCTCTGGAGCATCATTCCAGGCCCAACCGAGACATGTGGAGTCTGGACAAGGGGAGGGGGGTACGAGAGCCTTGTGGACCGAGTCGTTCGTTGAGAAATCTATAGGGCAATAGTTAAGATGATTTTTCTTTCTATGAACTGCTTGTGATGCCTTTTTACTTTTTCTTACTTAATTGGCTTCTTCACTTATTATTATGTTCGAATATCATCAAACAACTACCAAAACAAGAAGAACAATAGTACACAAGAACACAGAATGTAGGCTGCAAGCCAGGGCCAAAACCTCTCGACTTGAGAGGAAAACCCACTAAATGTCTTCTCTTCTTATAGATTCTTCAATTGACGAATTCCAAGACCTCTAGACCAAGACCAATACCCTCTAAGACCAAGTCCAACCTTTTTGAATGATGTGCTTCCCTTGTCCAAGTCAAACCCAGTCAAATCTCTTCTAGCAACACAACTTCGACCCCCAACTTCAGAATTTTGGCCTCTACTGCAGGTCTGAAATTTTCACCCCCCTGCAACTGCTACTGCATCCACACGTGTGAGCAAAATTAGCCTTCCAAGGCCTCCTAGCAACTTCGCTTGCCTTGCTTCCTTGTCTAGGGCTAGTAGGTGACCTAGTAGACCCTTCTTCCAGCAGATTTGATCCTCTTCCAGTAGATAGAGAATTTCGACCTTGAAGCAACAAACCCTAGCTTCTCTTCTTCGCATGTGTGAGAGAGAATTAGCCCAAAAACAATCTTTCTTCGTCCTCTTCCTTCTTCGCTTGCCTTCTTGCTCTTCTCCTTTGCTTGAATGAGTGAGTGATGAATGTGTCTCAAGGAGGTCGAGTTCCCTCCTTTATATAGGCTTCTCAAGGTGGATGTGGCTCCTCAAAATAGGCCGACTTCTCAGCTGCCATGCTGACTTGGTCTTGAAGGGTATTTTGACACTTCTAATGACAAACAATTTTCTTTACAAGTTACGATGTGCCCGATGGGGTCTTCAACTTATGACAATCACTCTTTTGACTTCTTGACCTAGGACAAACCTTAGAAGCACTCAATGGGTGCTTGACCTATAAAATAAAAGGCCTTGAGCATGAAACCCATGCTTCAGAAACTGTGTTGCACGGGTACCCGCACCCGGGGGTGGGGTTCTCGAACCCGCACCGGGTTCCCGCACCCAAGTCCCGGAAACGGGTACGGGTTCTTCTCAGACGCACCCAGAAGAACCGGGTTCTTCTGTGAAGAACCGGGTTCTTCAAAAAAAAAATTTGGGTTCTTAGCCTTTGACGGGTTCTTGGGTTCTTGGGTTCTTCGGGTGCTTGGGTTCTTGGGTTCTTCGGGTTCTTCAAGTTGGGTTCTTCGGGGTTCTTCGGGGTTCTTTGGGTTCTTCGGGTTCTTCGGGTTCTTCAATAAAAAACTAATGGGTTCTTCATAAAAAAAAATAATTTTTTTTATTGAAACAATGAAATTTAAAAAATAATTTAAAACACCCTAAATCTTAAAGGCAAATATCATTGTTTAAAACATAAGTGAAACGCTATACGCATTGTTCTTGGCGGCATAGCAGTTGGCAGCTTCAGCTTGGACCGTGGGCAGCTTGCTCAGCGTGGACCGTGGGCAGCTTCCGGCAGCAGTGGGCAGTGGAGCGTTGCAGTGAGTGCGTATTTACTATTTAGTAATGTCTGATTCATTTGTTTAATGTGAGAGTTTGGTCTCCGTCTGTTTAATGTTACAGTGCGATTCTTTATTAAACACTGTGTATTTTTACAGTATAACATCATTAAAGGAATATTGGTGGAAACCTGGTATGTTACAGGAGTTCCCTCGTATCTCTGAATGATCTCGGGGATTTTGTCATCGTAGCCACGACACCTTTTAGTTGGACCAAAGTGAAGAAATTCCTTATACTAGATTAACTTACCATTCAAACTACTTAGTTATTGGAGACTACAGTTAAACCTATAAAAGCTCAGGATAAATGTCAGACTAATACGGTTTTAAAAATTAAAATTTATGAAAGCTGAAGCATAAATCATTGAAGTCATTGAAACTAGTATTACGGTTACCAGAGGGTTTCACCGATAGAGTGAGAGTACAGGGTTTTCTTGAAGACAATAAAAAATTCAAATTGATCTTAAGAGGGTTTTCCGCGTGTTTCCATCGTAAAATTTGCAGATCTGCCAGTGTTTCCTTTGCAGGGTGGAAAGAGGCTACTTGGGTGACCTATTTCCCTTTAGCCGTGAGTCTAGGGGCTTGCTTGTAGTAGCTGGTGTGACGGGATTTATTAGGCCTGCAATCACTTAAATATTTGCTACAGATTCTGAAAGAGACCAGTCACCAGACAAATTTGCTTTGAAATTCTAATTAAAATTCAACTCATATTTGAGAGAATAGGTGTGAGATTTCAGCTTATTTACCTCCTAATTGTAAGCAGATTTTAGGACTGATATTTCTGTTTTGCAGAGGTAGTTAGCATTGAGTCAAAATGTATATCATTAGGTCTTCTTGAAGACAATAAAAATATATAACATTGAGTCTCTTGTAAAACATTGAGAAGTATTAGACTAAGACATTAATGCATTAGCATAAATAAGGATTAAGCATAATTTCTTATGTTTTGTATGCGTATTGGTATTGCAGAATTGGTAACCTTTCATAATCATCACTCGATTAGAAAATGTGGCAAGTAGCTTCTATATCTACTGGTAAACCAAGGTTGGTTTAGTATATCTAGCTAGGTATATGTCCTCGTGTGCAAGACAGCACACCGTTGAGACTCGAAACATCACGTTGTAAAACGAGACTAGCATTAATGCTCTTGCAATCTTGCAAAGATTCCTGAATCATCAATATTTCTAAACGCCTTTTTTCCTCTTTAGCTAGAGACACATCCTCCTTGTAGACTCTGCACTGAATTAAGACAACAGATATTCCATATTTCGTGACAGTGAGTGTAAGGAAAAGGGTCACAGAAACATGGATAGTTTCCAAGGGCGTGCTAGAGAATCACAGGAGAGCTCGAGGGAAGCATGTCAATGTTGAATGTTCAATGATGTGCAATGTTTAAATGATTATCATTAAAGTTTTCTTGTTTAAAGTTGAAAAAATATACAAATTGTCAAATTCAAATTTCACATATATTATTAATTATAAATTATAATTTATAAATTTATAAAATATAATTATTAAAATTTAATATTATTATATTACCCGACGAACCCACGCACCCTGTTTCCAAAAATGCCGTCCCCGTCCCCGTCCCCGCACCCACGTTTCCTGGCAACATAGTTCAGAAATAATGATAATAATTTTCTTTCATTTTACAATATTCAAGAATCAAAAGTACATTTCATATTTAAGAAGACCAAACCTAGTTACACATTTTTCAACATGGTCATGTGGACTCGGAGAGGGAACATGATGAAATAAGGCATGTAATGCGCGGGGGGAGCGAAAAATATTAAACGGGAAAATGGGACCACGCTACCAAAATCAAGGTTTCCCAAGTAGTGCCCATGCTAAAGCTGTAAGCCAATAGGGGAGATCCCATGGGACTAGGGTTGAGGACTAACCTCTAGTTAAGGTAAGGGAACAAGACTACAGTCAAAACCCTTCCTCCTTCGAAGTCACCCAATAATCCATACCTAAATATACCCAAGAAAAACAAGCATAAACACCCAATTACATAATAAAAAGTCATACCTTTGGGATTAGATGGCCCTCCTTCAAACATACGATCTCGACAGATGGGCGAGGGGACATATGACTGACTTAGGGAGCGGAGACATCTGGCACAATATTTGCTACACTGGTGTCTGTCAGGGGCTGCTGGCTGTCGGCTGGGGTCACCCACTGATGGTGGGTAATAGGTTTGAACAACATTGTAGGTTTAAAAAAGAATCACAGGCCGAAAGTCCGAAAAGCCACAGCAAAATCCCTAATGCTGGGCTCACCACAATCCTCTACGCCACATTAGTTCTTTAGAACAATCCACACTTCACTTGTTTTCCAAAGAATCAATGTGTGGCAATCCTCTCTTTATCCAAGCACCGAGACTCATATGTACGTTTGACTAGCATAGGATAGCCAAATGACCCACGTCATTCTACATGCAGATCAGCCAATATTCTAAATCAAACTTGGCAACTTGACTATATACGTCCTTATTTGCAACAGGTTTTAGGGATCGTGACATCCTTCCAAAAGTCATAAGACATAAGATTCATTCTCCCAAAGAGCGAGCAAGTCACAATGTTTGTTTTCCAGGCTTTTTTACTATACCATCGCAACATCAACACACTGACTCACACCAGCTACATGCAACATCACACGCTGGCTCACACAAGACATTACTATGAGGTTTGTACAAGAAAAAGTTACGCAGGAACCAAATTTCATTAATTAAAACTACTATACTATTACATGGCATCTCTCAGTGCTTTGGTAGGCTTGATCTCAATTCTAATGGCTGCCTTTTTCAATGCCCGAGGCTACAATTCATAGAAAAAATTACATTTTCATGGATCACTTCGGATCGATGATTTTCTCCATAAGGCTCTCAACATAATCCCTAACATCCCTCATCGATAGGAGCTTCAAGCTTTTTAATCTTTTAAAATATAGATATTACCCTGCCTTTTTTTATAGCTGTGCCTTGTAGAACTCGTTCTTGCTGATTTTTCGGACAATGGGTCGATGCTCTTGCATCAGTAACCCACTCTTATGATAAGTCAATTATAAATAAAATAGTGAATATGGTGTCCACTTATTATGATCTAAGGTGATCACTCCCCCAAATATGAAAGAAAATGCAGGGCATATAACTCACATAGGTTGGATAGTATGAAAGTTCCCAACACTATGTCATTGTTTGTGTGCTGTATGACAACCGTTATGCAAGTAATTGGTTTGAATTTTCAACATAACACCGTAACTCATCCACTTATGCCATCAAATGAATACACCATGGTCTGAAGGCCTCCACATCTAATGATTAATTCCATTGATTTGTAGAGTAAAATGTGGAAGTAGCCCCACATATTTGTTCGAGTATATGTGCTATTGTAATGTCCCTTTCCAAATGATCACTTCTGAAGAATGACTTAGCAACCAATTTGATTCCTGTAGGCTATAGTTTGCAAAAAAAGGGAACGATTGATTTAATTATTTAATGTCATTTGGGTGAAAAAGAAACATTTCTAAGTTGATGTTGAGTAGTTAAATTAAAAAGGTGTTATTAAGTGACTATGTAGAAAAAAGGAGGAAACTATATAAAGTCACTTTATATTATTTAAGATGACCCATGGTATTCTAATGACCTATGGATTTTGATTACGCATTGTAATCTGACCTATGATATTCTAATGACAAAGCTATAAAAAGAGGATTGGATTTCACTTCTGATTATGCATTGGTTATTTGTGTAAATTGATTTGGTGAGCTCTTGGAGCTTATGAGAAAAGGGTGAGAACCCTAGTGAGGATTAGTTTTGGTTGTGAGACATATCCACCCTAGCTAATTAAGATTGGTTTCTGTGGCGGGCATTGAGAAATCTAGATGCTTGTATATTAGGGGTGATTTCTCTTACTTGATAATTACTTGTAAATGTTGTTGGCCTTTTATTACTTATATTATCTTCTCTTCATCAAGCAATTACCAAAATTTACAAAACATGAAGATCACAAGAGACAAAGAACACAAAGATGTAGGCTCCAAGCTAGGGCAAAACCCCACAGGGGAAAACCCAAACAAATCCTCTTCTAATAGAATCATATCAAAGTGAGATATCCAAGAACCAGAAACCAAGACCAAGACTGCCACAAGAGCCCCAAGTAAACCCTCCTTCAAGTCTCCTTCAATGAAGTCAATGTCAATAAAGTCAATGCTCTCAAAATCTGGTCAAACTCTGAAATTCTCGGACCTGCAATATTTTTGAAGTTTCGACCTTGTAACAACTTTAAAATTTCGCACGTGTAAACAAAATCAACCCTATGTTGCATGGGGACTCGTCCCCATCAAAATTCATGACGTTTCCTTTGTTTTGACAATCTGGTTACTTTGGAACTCGTTAGAAACGTCTCCAATGGGTTGGGGACGCCATCAGTGACTTGGGGACTTCAAGGCCGTCCCTAGGACGTCCCTCGAAAAAACAAGGGCTTTTAGGGCATGTCCTAAACTTCCCTTGATAAATTGGGGACATTAGGACGCCCCTCGATATAATGCACATTTAACATTTAAAAAAATTCAAATAAAATTGAAAATCTAAATAAAAAAAATAAAAAAACTAACCTAAATGCTAAACCCTATCCGCATACTTAGGAAACCTAATTTCTAAACAATACAAATTTCAAACATATTGTATATCACATAACATATTCTACATGGCAGCTAAGAAACACGACATCGAAGTTACAACGAACAATGACGAAGTTTTCAGGGTTACAGTTGAGAAGGTTACACCGTTACAACAAACAAACCGAACAACGAACAAGGCATCATGGTGACGACGATTCACAATGATTCTCAAGGCTTCACGGTAATTCTCAAGGCTTCATGGTGATGATAGGTGAAAGTCACAGGTGAAACTCTGCACTAAACTGTTAAAACTTAAGTAGTCGAGCCAAAATGCAGGGTTCATATATACTATCACAATGTAATGCTTAAAAATATGTTGAAGCGTGAGATATTAGCACCTTTTTGGGTTTTTAGTCAGATTTTCAGATTTTCTTGCTTGGGGCTCTCGCTAAACTTGGAGCAATAGTTCGTTTGTTGGTTGTCAAAGTAAGTTTAAAGTTTAAAGTTTTATTTTTAACCAGTGGTATAGTATGAGATTTTTAATTTTATTTTGTTCTTAAAATTTTAAAAATTTAAAGCAAATCTATTACATTGTTCAAAATTGAAATGCCATTTTCTTTTAATTTCAGTGCTCACCTCTAAAAGCAAATCAAATGGACAACAACACTTCAACAATTGCTCAACGTGAGGGTGAAACATTAGCAAGGGCAACGAAAAATTCTGTTTTAATCAACACAAAGAAACCCTTGCTTCAGTTTGTCAAAAAAATCACCAAGAATAAGAAGAAAAACAATGGTGGTTTAGAGGATTGGTTATGCAACCTTTGTGTTCATCATTTTAAGGGAAACTACACTAGGGTTTACCATCATCTTTTGGCTATTTTTGGAGATGGAGTAAAGGCATGCACTTGTCCATTAGGAAAGAGAACTGAACTTATTAAACTTAACATGGCTGCATAGGTGGCATTGTAGAGACGGGGGAGGACAACCCAATTGTTTTCAAAAAACCAAAAATTTTAAGCACGGAAGAAGAGTACTCTCAAAGAGAAATCAATGAAAAAGATTTAACTGATTTATTTGGGGTTCTAGTTCCAGTGAATCTAGTAATCTAGTTTAGGTAAAAAAGGAAAATCTGTTGTAACAAATGTTGATTTCTGTAGCATCGAATGTGCTCTAGCCTCGAGATTTTGCAAAGAGGCTAAGACACATGCATTCTCCAGTGCCCAGAAATTGTTTGGGAAAATTCCACCTAGAGATGGTTTAATTAAAATAATTAATCATTTTTAATGTATTCCTAAGTCTAAACTTAGGAAATGTGATTAATTAAAGGGTATTAATTAAGTGTGAATCTTCAAGAAGAAGACGATGATCAACTCCTAGTTAATTTTAGCCTTTGATTATGTTTTAATCTTGTCCGTTGGTGCTCCAACAAGAGATTATAAGAAGAAGCTTGATGGGCACTTAGAGAACACATCGAGTGAGAGAGATCAAGAGATCAAATTTTTCAAGAGTAGCAACATTGAGTTCCCTGAGTAAGATCGAGTGATCTTCTTGCAGTGAGGGTCAGGGATAGTAGTCCGGAGGAGAGTTTTCCAGATCCGGAGAGTACAAGGCAGAGGAGGCATAGAGAGGTTCAGAGAGGTAGCACAAAGCTTCAGAGGGAGTTCAAAATTCAGCTGGGAGAGTCGAGATCTAGTGCCAGAAGCCGGGGTGTGAGACCACAGGGCCAGAGGGTCGAATTTCCAGACAACAGGAGATAAGAGGAGGTGACGCAGAGCTTAGGGGCTGTGACGCAGATCTGTGTAGGTTGACGCGGAGGCTGCGCAGAGGCAGCGTGGGGCTAGCCTTCCAAAGCTTGATTAGTATCAGATTTGTGAAAAATCGGTTACTTGATTCCTACTGCAACAATTGATGTTAATTCTGCTAATTGTTAATTCGACTAACCAATTTACTTGCTGTGTGCTACAGAAAATATCAAATTAAATACATTGCAGCCTACACAAATAAAAACTGCGGAAAATAAATATGGCATAGGAGAAATAAACATCACACACATCTACACAATTATTTTTGGACAAATGTCCCAGGAAAAACCCAATGCAAGAAAACCTGTGCAACAACTGAGGGTTTGTATTATTAAGGAGTAGTTTTCTGAATACAATCTATGGATGCCTTGCTGGCTATCCAGTACAATGAATATCACTGACAGAAGATTAGTGAGAAATACCTGACACTATCCCTGGCGATCCCGACTGATCCAGCTACAGAATGGTTAGTCCCTTGCTACCTCTGCGCAGTCATTGTGTAGGCCCAATGTCACAGCTCCTAGGGACAACGTCACCCCTTCTACTAATCGATTTGCCTCTTTGAGACTTCGATTTTGTCCTCCCGGTCTCACAGCCCGACATCCGGCTTCAGAAATTGATCTCTCCAGCAAAAATATGAATCTACTCAAGGCTTTGCGCTGCCTCTGCGTCAGCCTACGCTACCCAGCGTAGCCTCTGCACTGCCTCTCCCGGATCTCTCTCTGCCTCCTCTGCTGAGTATTCCGGGATCACGAGAAATCTCCAACCGGAACTATCCCTGCCCCTCACTGCAAGAGATCACTTTGAATTTCTCTCGGACAACTGCTACACTGCTCTCTTCATAAATTCGATCTTTGATCTCTTACTCGATGTGTTTTCCAAATGGCCATCAAGCCTCCTCTTATAATCCTTCTGTTGAGAACCAACAACCCAGATTAGATTCTAACCAATGGCTCAGATCATTTTGGCTTGATCCTCGCCTTTTTCTAGAAGTTTCATCCACACTTAGATTAATACCCTTTAATTATTTTAATCTCCTAATTTAGACTTAGGCACCCATTAAAAATTATTAATTATTTTAATAAAACTGATTCCGGGTGGAATTTCCCAAAACGATTTCTGGGTATTGTGGAATACATGTGTCTAAGCCTCCCTTCAAATTTTGATGCTTAGAACACATCCAATGCTACTAGAAATCAACACTCACTGTTAGCAAGGAATGCGCTCCTAAGTTGCATTGAAACGGATACGGGAACAGATACGGAAATGAGGTTTGAAACGGATACAGAAACAAGGTTTGAAACATATACGACAAATTTTCAAAAAATCCCGATATGATACGACAAGGAAACGACATATATATATATATATATATATATATATATATATATATATATATATATAGATATATATATATATATATATGACAAAATAAAACTTTCATATTACCATTCATATTTTAGAATCTATATTCTATATTTAAAAATACATAATCATCATCATGAATTCGACATAAACAAATCATCATCACTAATTCAGCTTAAACATTGTCATCATCGTTAGAGATTATTATAACATTCAACATATATGATATCATCAAGTTTTTGTTTCCAATTTCAATCATCAACATTATCACCAAAATTAATAATGCTAAATGCACACTACATAGTACAAATTACAAATTTGAACTATGACTGGCAGTCTACTATCATGTGACATGTCATGGTATTCAATGTCCATTATTCAAAAGTTTAAAACATCATCATAAATCACATTTACATATCATCAAATATGTTTTCATCCATGTAATTAAGATTCACATCATCATTTGGATCCTCTCCATGAGTGGGAGCATTGCTGCCATATCCACTTGAAGATGCAATTATTGGTGCCTCCTCATCAAACAAATCATGAGACGATGCATTCAACGTCATATCCAAGTTAGAAAACTCCGGAAATGGATCCAAACCCTTAAAAATGCCCGAAATGTTTCAAAAATAGGATCTCGTGTTTCCAAAAAAAGGAAACGCTTCAAAATTAGGATCCCGCGTTTCCAAAAAATTAAAACGTTTCCTTGCCGTATTGAACCCGTTTCTGTTTCTGAAACGTTGAACGATGTTTCTGGGGTTTGGGAGGGACGTTTTCGGTAACTTAGATGTGCTCTAGTAATGAAACCTGCTGAAGCATCACCCTGAATCTGTAACATCTCCCTCTGCGCTGTTGCTGTCTGACATCTCTGCCCATCAACTACTGCGCAAATGTTGCATCTCTACTGTCGTTGACCTTGCCACTACCAACACTGCATCTGCATTGCAACCTTCTCCAACTGTTGCTGCTACTGCATCAACAATGGAAAAGCATCCAAAATTACTGAACAGGTGTTCAACATGATGCATTTGTTGTTGGAGTTATGACTGCTGCCAGTCTCTGCGTTGACCCTCTGAAGCCTCTGTGTTGCTGCTGACTCTGCTTTGTGCCAATTGCATTGTTGCCAACTCTAGCTCTCTGCCGCTCTGTCTCTGGCGCTCCTAGCCACTGCAACTGTTACTCCGACACTCCTCTGCACCAATTGACACTGGTCCATCCTGCTACTTCTGATTTGGGCTCCCATAGCAAGGTATTGATCCAAGAGGTATACTCTTCAAGGACCTTGCCCATTTGCAGTTCTTTCGAACTACAGTTCTATGTCACCCCGCCTCTGGGCAATGATGGCAAACTCCTCCTCCTCAATTTGTGCGGATGCAACCTTCAGATCATGCTTCTTATCCCTGGCCTTCTTGAGAGGACACTCTGTAGTGTATTGACCAAATTCACATCGGAAGCACTTGATCTTTGAAACATCTTTCTTCTTCTTCCGCTGCTCCTATTGCTGCTTGGATGCGAGGGCTGCATTCTCATCCTCTTCCTTGGGCTTCGTCCCACTGTTGTTACTGCTACTATCAAGCTTGCACTTGACTAAGTCTCTCCTCACCTCTTCCTGCTGAAGAGCGGCCCACATCCCTTCCCAATCTGGCAATCTCTCTCTGCCCAGGATGCTCTGGACAAACACTTGCCATTCTTCTGAGACTGAATTTAGGGCTAGGCTCACCATCTCAGTAGGATGAGGTGTTGACCCCACCGCTGCCAACGAGTCTTAGATCTCTTGAAGCTTCGTAAGGATCAGATCAATGCGTTCCCCCTTCTGCATCTGCATGGATCTCATCTTCTGCTCCAAGTATATCTTCCACTGCTCGGAAGATCCTTCGTATAGCGTGGCCAAAGCTTCCGACATCTTCCGAGTAGTATCCTTGCCGACAATGTAACACACTACATGATCCCTCACTCCGTCGAGGATCAATCGTTTGGCCTTTGCCATCTCGGCCTTGTACTTCTTGAGTGGTTCTAGATCCGTGGGCACAACTACCACACTGCCGATGTAGGTCTTGAGATCATGCTCATCCAGAAGGCATGAGATCCTTGCCTTCCAGATAACATAGTTGGATGCACCCTCCAACCGATCGTGATCTCGCAACCCATTAGCTGCCATCTCTGCCAATGAACTGTCGAACTACCTCCTCTCTCCTCTGCACAACACCAGGCTAGCCTACGCACTCCTTGCTGGAGTTACTAATAGATCAAGTCCTCTCTGCTGTTGCTTAGCACTTGAGAAATCAAACTTCTTGGCTGGAAGTCCTCTTAGGAAGAATTCCCTCAACAATGTCTCACTCTCTCCCAGTAGAATCATTGACCCAGTCGAAACTTCGACCCAACATAATCTTTGAATTAGTAGAAACTACGACCTTGCAACTAATAGCCTAGTAAATCCACATGTGTGAGAGAGATAGAGACAACCCAAAAACTTTGATTTTCCTTCTCTAGCAAATCTCCTCCTTCTCTTGGAATTTCTCACTTTTGTGAGATATGCTCCAAATGAATTGACCTGCACTTCTATATATACCCTTTTATGGAGTTCAATTTATCCTCTTGTAGGCCGACTTGATCAGGTAAGGGCTGACTTGGTGTGGAGGTGACAAATGACTTATTTGACTCAATAATAATTTCTTACATGATTCAAAAGCCCAAGAAGGGTCTCATTAAATGGAAAATGACTCTAATGTCTTATTATAAAACCTAGAAGTCCTCGATGGGGACTTTGACCTAAAACATGATGACCCAAGCATGAAACCCATGCTTTAGTAAGTCATAATAATAATAATAATAATAATAATAATAATAATAATAATAATTCATTTTCTTTCTACATTAAATTATGACTCAAAATACAATTATGAAGACCAAACCTAGTTACATTCTTCAACACTCTCTCTTAACTAGGGAGGTATTCATACATACATATACAAGTACGTGGAAGATCTCAAAACACATGAACCATGAAGAGTTTAGGCACTTACGGTGCCACAGACTAGATTCCTGACCATGACAATCTATCCGGGTGGGACTAAGATGGACTAAAGCTTTCAGCCTCTCTAGGTACCATTAGGCTTACTTGCTAACCATCAACCCAGGGAGCTAGGTGCATAATGCAAGGTCAAAGCTCTATGACCAGCACCACCCTCCCTACTTCAGGAACGAGACATCAACACATATCCTGACAGATGTCCTCTCAGGTATTTTACACACAATGCCTCAACACATCAGATCTCTCTTGATCAAACAGATTGATAACCTCAAGCATGATTTTCAAAAATTTTGAGAGATTTACTTGAACAATCACAACCCCAATTAGTAACAACCTTTCAAATACTCATGAGTAAACACAAACCTTCGGGGTCTTCAAACATCTTGATGCTGCTTCACAATTTATCACAGTAGGACTTAGAGGTTTCCCAAACAAATCTTGACAGAAGTTTCTTCAATCATACAAATTCCTTTCCTAATTCACATGCAGCAACAACAAAATCCTGCTTTCTTTCTTTCAACAACACCTCCATATTCATTCTTCAATTTCTTCAAGGTATCCATCATGACTATAATATGCCCTCCCTCTCAACTTGGGAGATATCCTTCCTTTTATCTCGACCCCCTCTTAACTTGGGGATTAACGTCTTCCTATAACATCAGAGAATCTTTCATGGCTTCCATCCTTCTTATAAAAGTCATCTTGATGGTCATCATTTATATAACTTCCTTCATCATACTTATCAATCAAATCAACTTTACTTGCGAACATCTTCATCATTTTGAATATTATGTACCTTCTCAACTTAGATAGCAAGTACAACCAAATACATATATAGAGGCATGATGTTAAGTATATCACAATCATACAATAATGAAAGCATTAGACTTTAGACATCAAATACCTAAACTTGTTTAGGTTCATAATCAACAAGAGACACATACTTCTATACTTCAACTTCTTGCTAGGGTTTTGTCATAAACCCTAGACTTCATCATCAAGACTTCGAGCAACTTAATTAAGACAACAATCTTTATTATATCTAGGGTCTGGATAATTCTTCCAGAGATATGACATACTTCACTATAATATATTGTAGACCCTAGAATCAATTCAAACAAGCACACTTACAATGCATCTAACAATTTTAGAATTCATATGATAAACTTCTACTAGGATTTAATGCAAACCCTAGATTCCATCTTTGAGACACTAGGCCTTAGATGTCAATAATCAAAACCAATCACAACACAATCTAAGGTTTCAATGATATGACCAACTTCTACTAGAGTTTGTTATAAACCCTAGATTTTATCATAATGGAAATCATATCACCACATCATATCCTAGAATATCAAAACTTCTACTAGGGCTTAGTTGCAAACCCTAGACTTCTCACACTATAAGCATCAACAGTTTGGTTAGCACATGTATCTAGGATTTCATAATCATGCACAAGCATATCAATATCCATTATGTATGCCCAAGACACAAATATCAATACATTTAAAGTTATACATATAATGATCTTGATTAGGCTAGGGTTTTGATCAGATGAGCAAACATACACCTAGGGATTCATTCCTAGGACATCATCTAACATAAGGGTCTTGATTATAAATCCTACCAAACCCTAAAGATCTAGAGTTTTATAACTCAACAAACCCTAAATTTCCAAAAACTCTAAAGGTCTAGGAACACATTACCATCCAACCCTAAAGGACTAGGGCTTCCATAATAATACTAAAACTCCAAACATGACATTACCATCAAAACCCCAAACATCCAAAGAATAGTATTTTCTAGATTTCATCTGTAACCCTAAGTAGACTAGGTTTTTACATTATCATTGACATTCCCTTAGGTTAGGGTTTTATAAAGAACCTATTAGGTTTCCATAACCTATTAGGTCACTAATACACCAGCAATCTCTTGAAAGATACAAATGTGTTAGAAAAGTGGTTTGTGTAGATCTATAAGAGATTGTTGATATGTTAGCATACAAAGTACTTCATTACATATGTAGACTAGGTTTTTAAATGAAATGAATTCCATATCTCGTATGTAGAGCTTGCTAATAATATTTCTAGGGTTTGAAGCTAACTCATTAGTATGCTTATAGAATTTGTAATTCTTAAACGGCAGATCCTGAAGACTTTGGAGAATCTAGGGCTTGTAAACCCTAGCAAAGATTTGAGTTAGAAAACCCTAGGAACAAAAACCCTAACTAACCATTTCCGCTGTAAAAAGAAGAACCTAGCTCATGAGAATGACAAGAATGATATCATGTTGTTAGAAGGTTGATGAAAAGATTCAAGATCAAGAGGGAGCTGACTCTCCTCAAAGAGATAGGTATTCTACAACTCCTTTCTTTAATTATTACTGTTGCTATTTTATCTTTGTACTTTGCCTTTTTCTCTCTCATAATCTTGCAACAAAGGTTGTAGGTGAAGACAAGATCTATCTAAGCTTAATTAGCAGATGGAAGAATTGGAAGAACATGGAAAAACATAAAGATTAAGGAGTAAGAAGTCAATTAGATGGCAGCACAAAAGAAGAAGTTCACCTATCCCAGTTGGCAAGAAGGAGCTCTGATTGGTTTAGGAACACATTGATTTGGTGAACAATATTGATGCTGATACTACTGATGGTTGGAAGCTGATATGATTTCTTGGAAGAACATGAAGTTGAACTCTGTTGCAATGCGAAGGAAGAAGATATGAAGGCTTATGGAGAAGTTTGGCTCCATTTGATGACACGTTGGATTCGATATGAAGATTGTCAGAAAACCAGGAAGATTGAAGTGCTTTATAATTCAAGAGTATGATGCAGATAGGCGCCGAGAAGCTACTATAGATCTCCATGGAAGAACATGTAGCTAATGCATTGATAAGTATTTTTGAGACAAGCTTAGGCTTGTGGTTGTTTCTCCCTATTTGAGAGGGAGTGAGGATCTCCTTTGTGGTTGAGAGGGAGTGAGTGTGGACACCGTATTCTCCATGTGTCATGTACTAGGCTAGGACTAGCAACTGTAAGCCTTAGTAAAGGCACTGGTAAGGAGAATGGTGGATTGGATAAACATTTGGGACCGATATTCTTTGAAGATTTGTACTTTGTACATTAATGCAAGATAGGAATAGTCCCGAGGACCTATATTTCTTGATATGGAAATAATCTTGTGAGGACATACTTTGTGAACATCCAGATGGGGTATGTGCCTAAAGGGGCAGTGGTGTCCAAATTTATGCCTCCCAACATTGTGCTTTGATCTAGTTGAGAGATAGAGCTTGTTAGTCAAGGCCTTGCTATTTTGACAATGCTAGTTATATTGATGCCTATCAATCCAGATCCTTATAGAAGTTCTCAACTTGAGAATATCCTGATAAGTCATTATGAACACCTCCCTAGTTAAGAGGGAGTGTTGAAATTGTAACTAGGTTCAGTCTTCATAATTATTGTATTTCTTGTAAAAATAAAAGAAAAAATATTATTCTTTTTATTATCAAACATGTTCTTCATGCTTTATTTTTTGGTCAAAAGAAAAAGTCAAAGCGCATGTTCTTTGTGACCCTATATGAAGAAAATTTTGAATTTTGTAAACGTCACTTAGTTCCTCCATGTTGCCAAGTCGGCCCTCCTAGAGTTCATGTCGGCTAGCTTAAAGGATGTGACCCTTCACGTGTGGAAACAAGTATATATTGGCACCTATCCTACATCATTTGGCAACCATTCATTGATCTTTTGAGGCACACCAATCCTAGTTTTGAGGCACACCTATCCGAGTTCTGAGGCACATCAATCCGAGTTTTGAAGCACACCAGTCTGAGTTTTGAGGTACACCTATCCGAGTTTTGAAGCACTGTTTATACAAAGACTTTGTGGCATCATTATTGTGGTTGTTAGGCTGAAATAAAGACAAAATTTAGGCTTCTGTTGTGGACAAAAATTTGGCATTGTATGGACAATTTTGTGGACTCTTTAGTGGACAGAATCATGGCACCTTGTGGAAAAATCTATTGCAAATTTCATGTGAACTGTTGCTTGGTGGAGGGCTGACTTGGCACTTAGATCACTGGTTTGTTTTTGACTTGGATTTCTCTTGTTGATGAAGAAGCTATAAAGAAAGGATTGTTGGGTTTTCCCCCTTGTGGGTTTTTCCTGGCTTGGAGCCTAATTTCTTTAGTCTTTTGTCCTTTTGTGCATTGTAATTGTGTAATTTCTTGATGATTTAATGAATGAAGTAAAGACTAATTAAAAAATACATACATGAATAATCACAAGTAATTACCGTGATAAGAAATTCTCTCTTCAATAAGAATTTCAACAATAGGATGATTAACTTAGGAGAAAACAACTAAATCGTAGCAAGGAGTAAGGGAAATATGAAACCCTAGGTTTCAAACCCCAACTATCACTTTTGTGAGGGTATAAAGTCAATGGGGAGAGCTAGTTGAAATGGGATTGTCATACACATTCTATAAGTGGGTAATGCATGTAATACTATTACTAAGATTTCATAGAATAATTTCCAACAATAACTAGCACATTGTCATTGTTCATCTAAGCATGGGATCAGGAGAAAGATGTTGAAATACAAATGGAGTGGGTATACCCATCTCCATAGAAAGACCGTTGTTGTTAAAGTATGAAAGAGAGTGGGTGTATGATTATGTGGCTTGAATACAAAGGTAGTTGGGTGAATAAATACCCAATAATCATCAACATAGAATTGCCCAACTCTTGAGCAAACAACACCACTGAATTGCACAAAATTTTGAGGAATATGGCATCGATTTACTAGTTTGATAAAGAAGCATTATAAAGAGGCATAAATAAAAAATAGAGAAGGCTTGTTACCCACCAAAAGGGATTAACCCATAGGAGAAACTTTCTCCTAATTTGACAGCTACCCAGCCAACAACTCCATGATGGTCAACGCATAACATTATGCTAGATTTCTCCACCCATTTCTTCAATCAAATCTCTCTCCCATTTGACATTCTTCTTGAAGGAATGTGGCTCTTCTCTTCACAGGTATTCTAACCATTCTTGTAATCATGTGCTTTCATTTAATGTTATGGCAATATTAATATGGATCACTAGGCAATCTGAATGATTTACTGATCTCAAGTGTATCCTTCTTCCCACACTTCACTTGGGAGGTTAGTCTTTGACTCTAGTCTAGTGGGACCTCCTCTGAGGCGTTAGGGTTTAGTATGGGCATTACTGGGAATACACTAATTGATATAGCATGGCTAAGGTAATCCATGCTTACCACTTTCCATTTCTCTTGGTTATCCATCTCCATTCTTTGGGTTGGTAGTTAATGTAGTCAATGGTTATTGGGATTAGCACCCAATATCTATATCATTGAGTTTGGGGCTAGAAACTTGGCCCCCAAGGTTGATGCAGTTGAAAGAAAGTTGAAAGCATATAAAGCCACAATGAAAAAAATGTAAAATTCAAAAGATGGTTGGGACAATATTTAGTGGATGGGAAAAGGCCTAGCATGAGATTTGGCCCCCTAATTAGCCATCATCGAGCTCCTCAAACATTCAATGCTTCATCTCAAATAAAGGAATTCTTGAATGTCCCAACCCCGATGAGCAAGAAATTGCAACACCTTAAAGGGGTATTGGAAAAGCAAAAAGCAAGCTTGGGCTCCTAAGCTATGCACCAAGTAAGGACAAATCATTAAAGTAAAAGGTACACTAGGGACTAGAAGGGTGGAAAAGGCAAGCCGAGGAAAGGGGTTACTCATGCCACCACGATTGCTCCCTCCTTAATAATTACACTTAGGATGTTGGATCCTATTAGCTGGTCTCATAGTTATGGCACCTTCTTTGAAGTCTCTCTCACACCATGACAACCATATCACACACACCTATGGATTGATGGGCTAACCTAGGACATGTCACTCCTCTTGAGAGCTAGAAGCACCTAATAGGGTTGTTGACCTGGTCATCCCTAAGATAAGTGAGGTAACTCATTTACAAATCCTGCTCGCGTTAAACATTTGAAGGTGAGTTTTGTGTGAAGTATTCTTGTTCCCCTAATATTAAATATGGTTGACTATGATGCTTTAATGGTTTCATGCCCCTAATGAAGATAATCTCACTTGATCCCGAGAGGTTTTGTTTAGGTGGTTTCACATTATAGCATGAACCCTTTAAGGGATAGCTTCATTCTTCTAGTGGGCACTTTTCCCAATTTTAAGAGCAGTGCTGAGTCTTGACTTTGTGGCCCCAACGTTGCCCCTCCATATATGACCATTGGGCCTTGAGCTGCTTCCACATGATACTACACCTCTTGGTTTGCCTCTAGATGTTGAAACGTTGAGCTTGAATGCTTGAACGGTGGATTGTTTGATGATGTGCCTTGATGGACACAAGATGCCCCCAGGCTGCCCTTGACCTTATTTGATGGACAATACTTTGTTCTAGAGCCTATATGAGGATGGTTATCACTGAGATGACTTGGCAAGGCTAGCACATCCCTCTTTAATGCCAATGGTCACTCTTAGAGGTGCCATGTCACTCTCACATGCATGAAAATGGTGACGTAAGGCCTCCCTTGGATGACATCATGCTGGAGGAGGCACCCTTTGGCGATGTACACACACACTTTGGGACTTTTTCTCGGAGTGAAGAACACTCTTGGATGCTTGGCTTAGTTCCTTGGTGTCTTATTGCTTATTTTGGAGGATGATGTCATAGTGGAGACCATGTTTTCCCCACACGTGTGGGTTATTTTTTGCATTTTGTTATGTTTTAGAGGTATTTCAAGGTGGGCTGGTGACCTTTGACCTAGTAAAATTTTTCATACAAATAGATGGGAGACTTATTCACTCATTCATCATCATTCATCATTCATCATCACGCTTCTCTCTCTTTGGAAGTGCACACTAGCTCTTTTCCTATTGATGTTTGGGGCAGCCAGATGAATAATATCCTCCCTCTAGCCCTCTTAGAAGGCAAGACAACCCTTGGCAACCCTAGCAAATGGAGCTCCAATCACAATTTAATTTTTGGTCTACTAGCCTAGATTTGGACAAGTGGGCCCCACATGAAGGAATTTGACCTCCTAAGATGGATATAAATACAACTCAAGCCTCTTTATTTGTCACTCACTCATTCACTCATCCAATTATAAGAGACTTCATACATGCAAGCAAGAGAGGAGAGTTTTCAGGCTTGTTCTGGAGCATTTATCTCTTTGTTTCGACCAAATTCATCTTTTGAGGTTGACCGCGTTGTTGGAGGAGGTCAAGATATTGTTTGACCAGGATTTTGACCTCAGTTTGATGCATTGACCAACCCTACTGATGCGTTGACCTTGAACGAGTTTTTCTGAGCTACTTTGACTGAGTTTTGCACTGTGTTGACTAGGTTCATTGAGCTATTGTAGGGCTGAATTGCAGGCCTAAAGTTGAGGCCGAAAATTGTAGACTGAGGTTTGACTTCTTGGACAAATTTGATTGGGTTGACTATTGTTGACTTTGACAAGTCAAGGCTTTGACTATTGTATATGTAAATTAAAAATTTTGTTGCTGAACATTATTTTGACAAGAAAAAGAAGAAGAAAATTTTTAAGGGTTTTCCCCAAAGTGGGTTTTTCCTTGGCATTGCCAAATCTTTGTGTCTCATTATGTTGTCTTTTCTTGTATTTGTTCACTATTTTACTTTTGCTGTCATTTAAAGATTTAAATATATAATTGTTGGAAAAGATACATGTTAAATTAACATGTCCTCTTTTCTACTTCTCCACAATGTGATTCTATGGTGCAAATTGCTCTTGGAGAAGGGTTTTTTTGAAGAATTTGTTTCCGAATTTTTATCCACAGTCAACATTTTTAATCGACATTTCGAGTCCAAACCAGTGTTGAAATGTGTAACTAGGTTTGATCTTCATAATGTCTAATGTAATCATGATTTGATGGAAAAGTAAATAAATTTTATTATTATTATTTTTGTAGCATGGGTTTCATGCTCCAGGTTATTTTATTTGTAGGTCAAGCACCCATTGAGTGCTTCTAGGTGTCAAAGAGGTCAATTGTGTCATTGTAATATGTATTGTAACGACCAAACTACAATTTTATTTCAGAAATCCCACCAGAATGATTTAATGAGCAAACCCAAATTAAATCCCTAAGTTCTACAAAATTTACTGGCTACAATTTAAACATAATTTATCAATTTAATTCGCATATACTTACCTGGCTTCCGAGTTTAAAGTCGATTTCGTGCTGTTGTAGCCCCAATTCCCCCCGTTACCAAATGACCAAATTCTCTTGCCAAACTGAGCACAACCTTGGTACCCAACTCCAAAATACTTCGCAATTGAAGTACTTTGGCCCCTGTGCCTAAAAGCTTCAAAAACAATTACTAAAATCTCCAGTTCTGATTCGAATCTCCAATTCTGATTCAGATCTCCCGTTCTCCTTCCAATCTATTTTCCCCCTTCTAGTGTCTCTGCTTACTCGGATACCCTTCCTAGGTGGTCGCGACCCTCTTCCACCGCCCTCAATAGATCTTATTTGATAGTCATAAGCTTTACGTGTACCTGGAAGGTGAGGGTACGTATATATTAATATGTTTGTTATGTTAAACTAATAATTTCAACTTTTAAAATTTTATTTATAATATTTAAATAAAATGAATATGTATATATATATATATATATATATATATATATATAAGTGTTTGTTATTAGATTGATAAATTTTAACTTTTATATATATATATCAACAATAATTAACTTGTAACTTTATTACTATGGTGGTCAATATTTACATTAGAAGGATTGAAAGTGTTAATTTTATTTAACAACCTTATAAGTACGAAATATTTAATGTATATTTTGAGAGTGAAATTTTAGGTAATATCTCCCTTCTTAATAGTTTAGGTACTTAACCCCTTTATCATTCATTTAAACATCTTTCCTAATTATTTAATAAGTATACTAGTGCAAGGCATGTGATGTATGCATATGTAGCTATCATATGCATACATCGTATACATGCTAATACCCTTTTTCCTATAAATCGAAATGGGTCATTACATACTCCCTTTTTCAGAAAACTTAGTCCTGAAGTTAGGATTTATATAATATATCAGTGATTGCTTTAGCGACTAGTGTGATCATGTAAGGATTGAATCTCAAGATTTAATTTTTGTTTGAATATTTATAGGTTCATAAACTTAATAGTCATTCCCTGCCCCAACTAGTCTCCCAAGTTATTCTAGAATCATCCTATCCTTCCTAATCTCTTCTTATTCGCCCTCTACTGGAATATGCCATGGTGTCATCTATACTGATCTAAACCATTCATAAACCTTAAGGGTGATAACGTCGACCATATAGATCTGATTACCAAGTAGACATCTGATAGTCATCATTACATGTCTAGGGGAGCGTGGCTCGTATAGTCTTCCCATGACTCCAAGTTTTGGAGGATAAATGGTGGGCAACAACTCCACCCCTTCTAGTAGGACCAGTGTCAATATTTTATCATGGAATCTTATTGAGCCTTAATTGTTCTTGGAGATTTTGTCATCACTTGTTCATTTGGTAATGATGTTATTTGCAATGTAAACACTGTGAAAATTTGGATGCCCAAATTCCTACTGCAACAACTGATTAAATTTCTCCTACTTGATAATTTATGAATCAAGTTACTTACTGTTCCCTACAATAAATATCCAAACTAATACACTGTAGTCTACACCATTTAAATTTATAAACGGAAACAAGAAACTAAATAGGAAATAGATACAACACAATGACACCGTTATTTTTGGACAAAAGTCTCTGGAAAATCCAAATGTGGGAAAACCGGTGTAGCAACTCTAAGGGTTTTATTATTATGCAGTAGTAAATTTGAGTACAATTTGTTGGAAGGCCAACTGGCTATCCGATACAGAGAGAAACTGGGCAAAACAAACAATGATATGATCTCACCCTGTCACTGGAAGAATCTGACCCTGATCTAGCTGGAAGGAGTCTTTGTGCAGATCTGCGTTAGCTTTTGCGCAGATCTGCGTCAGCTTCTGCGCAGATCTGCGTCAGCTTCTGCGCAGATCTGCGTCAACCCTACGGAATTTCTGCGTCACCTCTGCTGGGGATTGCGTTGCTCTTATTTTGGATCCTCTGCTGTCCACAAACTTCGATTTTCTGCCTCCTGGTCTCACATCTCGACTCTCGGCTTTTGAAACTCGATTTTTTCAGTAGGAATTCAATCTCCCTCTAGGTTCTGCGCTGCCACTACGTCAGCTCTGCATGGGCCAGTGTCAGCCTCTCTTTGGATGTCATTCTGTCCTCTCTGTCTCGTACTCTCCGGCCCATGAAAACTTCTCTTCCAGATACTATCTCTACCCCTCATTGCAAAATATCATTTCAAAATTCTTTCCGGCAACTGTTCTGCTTCAGAAAATCGATATTTTGATCTTCACTCGATGTGTGTTCTCCAAGTGCCCATCAAGCCTTCTCTTATATCCTCTCGTTGATCAATCAACGATCCAGATTAGATTCTAATCAATGGCTAGGATCATATTGACTTGATGTGCGCCTTCTTCTAGAAGTTTCACCCATAGTTTAGATTAATACCCATTAATTGTTTTAATTTCCTAAGCTTAGACTTAGGGTCCCATTAAAAATAATTAATTATTTTAATGAAACTGTCTCTGGATGGAATTTCCCAAAACAATTTCTGGGTATTGGAGAATACATGTGTCTAAGCCTCCCTGTAAAGCTGGAGACTTAGAGCACATCTGATGCTACCAAAAATCAACACTCCCTCTTAGCAAGGAATGTGCTCTAGCAATGCAACCCACTGAAGCATTACTTTGTTCTATAACATCTCCTTCTGTGCTATTGATGTCTGACATCCTGTCCCCCAACAACTGCACAAATGCTGTATCTGTACTGCTACTGACCCTGCCACTGTCAACACTGCATCCGTACTGCAACTCCCTCTTAATTTTGCATCCATGCTGTTGTTGGTACTGCTACTACCAACTGCATCTGCACTGCAACCTTCTCCAACTGCTGCTGCTATTGCATCAACAACGGAAAAGCATCCCAAATTACCAAACTAGTGTTCAGTATGATGCATCTTGCTGTTGGAGTCCGACTGCTGCTAGTCTTTGCGTTGGCCCTCTGATCCAGGTGGATATTGGTGGCCACTTGCCAAGTCCACCTGGACCCCCACCATTGTTTCTCTCAGCATTTTCAGTTTCCTACATTGTAGCACAGTTTACTATTTTTCGCAGTTTTTCGGGTCCTGAACTTCTGGAGCCGTTTTGAGGCCCTAAACGACGTTTTTTTAGAAATCTGGGGCAACATGGGTCTATGTTTTCTCCCAAAGTGGTAGTGCTCGGATAGATCTTTCTAACGAGCTATTGTACGCGTCAAACGGAGATCGTATGCCAAAGTTACGACCCCGGGAAGTTGGTGTACCAATTTACCCAAACGGGGCCCATAGTTTGACGTTTCATGTTCTAGGGTTAGGTTTTTGGAATGTTAAGGGTTTTCCATTGTTTCTCAACAATAAATAGGCCTTCGAGCCTCATTGTAAGATAGTTCAGAGGCATGTAGACGCACATTTCTTCTTAGAGATAAGCTACCATCGCCTTAGCTGGTTTATTTCCATTTCTGGTGGTAAGCATATTTCAGTATTTTCCATTAATGAAATGAAGAATTATTTCAGCTGCATCTTTATGTATATGGTTATCTTTGTAATTTGTTGCGTTCCTGTTTAAATCCGGATCAGTGGTATCAGAGCGGTCTGCTTTTTCTCTGTTTTTCTTTGCATGTCCCCAACGAGGTCGGGATATAAGGAGTTAGGGCTTGAACTGGTCGAACCTTTGCAAGACCAGCCTCGCAAATCCCAACGGCCTCCCATGGCGGATGAGAAGAAAGACGAGGGAGCAGGAGATTCTATCAAAATCTTGCTCGAAGAAGCCCTCGAGCGACAAAGGAACGCGATGATGGATAGCTTTGCGCAGATCCTTCAGCGGCTACCCAGAGGTGACGCATCGGCTTCCAACAGCTACTCTGGAAACGCCGCGCCGTTTAAAGTATAAGTTAATTTTGAAATCCCCATCTTCGACGGTCAAATAGACGTAGATGCCGTAGATAAATGGTTAAATCTGCTAGATGGGTATTTTTCTGTTCATGAATTTTCAAGTCGGGAAAAGATTGTTTTCGCTCTTCTCAAAGCAGCCCCCCACGTCAAGGACTGGTGGGAAACCTACTGCGAGCAGAAAGATGAAAGTACAGGCTCACTATTTTCAGCCGCACCCACTTGGAATGACTTCCGGGATGCCATCAAGGAGCAGTACTACCCTGTCGGAAGCTATGAGGACAAATACATCAAATGGACCACACTGCGGCAGGGACGAGACCAAGATGTGCCGGAGTTCACAAACATTTTTCATACCCTTCGCACACAGTTGGATATCAAAGATTCTGAGTTGCATCTGGTACTCAAATACCGCGACTGCCTACACAGATACATCCAAGAAGAGATGGGGTTCTTGAACATCTCCTCACTCGGCACAGCATACCGATACGCTGTCAAAATCGAGCAAAAGTTCAAACAGAAGAAGCGAGACTTTGGATCTGCAAATCCGAAGCCCAAAGGACAAAGCCAAGGTGGGGTGACCCAAGACAACCCTTCGAAGCCGCAAGAAAAGAACAATACCACGAAGCCGAAGGAGGACACAGGAAAGTGGTGTGAGTTCCACAAGAGTCCCACTCATAACACAAGTGAGTGTCGGACCAAGCAGTCCCTGGTGGCCGAGTTGAAGGCTTCCGAATCAGATGCATGTTCTGACCCTGAGCCAGAACTTGACAAGGGGAATGGCAAAGGGAAGCAGATCATTGATGTGGATCCCAGCGCCACTGTTGGCACTGCCAAGATCCAGAAGAATGAACCTATAGATCCAGAAGAGGGGGAGCGTCTTTTCCACTCACAGATGTGGGTGAAGGGTTCGTCGCTGCAATTCATTGTCGACAGTGGCAGCCAAAAGAACCTCATTTCAGCAGAGGTCGTGAAGCGGTTGGGCCTATCGACTACACTGCACCCGCAGCCGTACAGTATCGGGTGGCTTCACGAAGGATGAGATCTAAAAGTTCGCCAGCAGTGCCGCCTTCCCTACAGCATCAAACCCTTCACAGACGAGGTATTGTGTGATGTTACACCTCTGGATGTTTGTGATGTATTATTAGGCCAACCATACTTGTGGAGGCGACATGCTGTGTATGAGTCCAGGCCTTGTGCTGTCATTATTTCTTTGAATAATTCATTCTACAGGATACCAGAGGTAGCCCCACCTACCGCCACATCTTTGATCACCGCTAAGAAAGGCAGCAAGCTCATCTCCCAGACCTGGAAATTCATCTGTCTGGTTCACTCCCAAAGTAAGGGGAAGATTGTCAGCACATCCATGACCCCCGCGAAGGGTTCCTCCATGCAGCAGCGGCAGCAAAGGGATACAGTCATGACAAGACACAAGAACAACTGCTCCTCACCCAGAGGGGTACCACACAAGTTTCAGGTGGGCGACAAAGTTTGGTTGTATCTGCAGAGTGAACGCCTTACCAGAACCCATCAGAAACTCAGACCACTGTGACATGGTACTTACACCAGTACCAAGGCTAGGGGTAGCAATGCTTTGAAGCATAACATTCCTCCATTCCTTCGCTTGCACCAAGTGATCAATGTGGACCGTCGTCGACCATGCTTCCCACCATTTCTAGACACATCAGAGATTACAGAACAGGTCACCAGAGACCGAGCTCAGCAGAAGCTTCCTCATCTCAGGGAGGAACTCAACGCAACGGGGACCATTGCTTCCTAAGGCGGGAGGAATGATCCAGGTGGATATTGGTGGCCACCTGACAAGTCCACCTGGACCCCCACCATTGTTTCTCTCAGCATTTTCAGTTTCCTACATTGTAGCACAGTTTACTATTTTTAGCAGTTTTTCGGGTCCTGAACTTCCGGAGCCGTTTTGAGGCCCTAAACGACGTTTTTTTAGAAATCTGGGGCAACATGGATCTATGTTTTCTCCCAAAGTGGTAGTGCTCGGATAGATCTTTCTAACGAGCTATTGTACGCGTCAAACAGAGATCGTATGCCAAAGTTACGACCCCGGGAAGTTGGTGTACCAATTTACCCAAACGGGGCCCATAGTTTGGCGTTTCATCTTCTAGGGTTAGGTTTTGGAATGTTAAGGGTTTTCCATTGTTTCTCAACAATAAATAGGCCTTCGAGCTTCATTGTAAGATAGTTCAGAGGCATGTAGACGCACATCTCTTCTTAGAGATAAGCTACCATCGCCCTAGCTGGTTTATTTCCATTTCTGGTGGTAAGCATATTTCAGTATTTTCCATTAATGAAATGAAGAATTTTTTCCGCTGCATCTTTATGTATATGGTTATCTCTGTAATTTGTTGCGTTCCTGTTTAAATCCGGATCACCCTCTGAAACCTCTGCGCTGCGGCTGACCTTTGCTTTGTGCCAATTGCATTGCTGCTAACTCTACTTTGCGTTGCTCAGTCTCTAGCGCTCCTAGCCATTGCGAGTGTCACTTCAACCTCCTCTGCATCATTTGACACTTAGTCCATCCTGCTACTACTGATTTGGGTTCCCGTAGCAAGGAATTGATCCGAGAGGTGGGCTCCTCAAGGAGCCTGCCCATTTGTAGCTCTTTCGAACTACAACGCTAAATCAACCCACTCTCTCCTGGAGGTATCTCGGTTTTCATGGCAAACTCCTCCTCGATCTTCGTGGGTGCAGTCTTTGGATCGTGCTTCTCATGTTTGTCCTTCTTCCTGAGAGGACACTGTGTTGCGTAGTGACTCATTTCGCCACATTTGAAGCATTTAATCTTCGAAACGTCCTTCTTCCGCTTCCTCTGCTACTGCTGCCCCTTGGATGCAAGGGTTGCATTCTCATCCTCCCCTTGGGCTTCAACCCACTGTTGCTGCTTCCGTCAAGTTTACACTTGACCAAGTCTCTCCTCAGCTCCTCTTGTTTAAGAGCTACCTACATCTCATCCCAATTTGGCCAAGTTGCTCTGTCTAGGATACTCTGGACAAAGACTTGCCAATCTTTAGAAACAAAATTTAGGGCCAGTCTTACCATCTCAGACCCTTGAGGTGTAGACCCCACAATTGCTAACTCATCTCGTGTCTCCTGAAGCTTCATGAGGAACGGATCAATGCATTCCCCCTTCTGCATCTGCATAGATCTCATCTTCTGCTCCAAGTACGTCTTCCACTGCTCAGAAGATCCTTGATAAAACGTCGACAATGCATCCCACATCTATTTGGCAGTATTTCTGCCAGCTATGTGACAAACTATATGATCCTTCACTCCATCGAGGATCATTCTTTTTGTCTTCACCATTTCTCCCTTGTACTTCTTGAGCTGATCTGGATTTGTAGGCTGAGCTACCACGCCGTCAACGTAGACTTTGAGAATATGCTCATCCAGAAGGCATGACATCCTTGCCTTCCAGATCACATAGTTGGATGCCCCATCTAACCTATCCTGATCGCTCAGTCCACTGGTTGCCATCTCTGCCAATCTGAAAGTCGAATAGCCCCCTCTCCTCTGTGTAGCACTGGACTAGCCTATGCACTCCCTTCTGGAGCTTGTAGATCTGCCCCTCTCCGCTGCTACTTAGCTAGTGAATTCAGACTTCTTGGCTGGAAGTCCTCTGAGGAAGAATTCCCTCAATCGTGTCTCTCCCTTTCCTCTGACGTCTTTCTGCCTAGCGACTGCCTGTAGAAAAACTGCGTCCTGTTGGAAATAGCAACAATAAATTCTAAAAATAGAAATGCTAAAAATAGCATTTCTAGAAATAACATTTCAGGTATTAGTGTTGGGCATAGCAACAAGGAATGAAAAATGGAAGTGCTAAAAATAACATTGCTATAAATAGCATTTTGGGATAGATTCCAATTTTATTTAGTCCCTGAACTAAAATTGAGAAGTAAAATTCGAATTTGATCTTAGCAACTATTTGTAAAATAATTAATTAATTCATCTTGAGTTAATTAGTTGGAAAAAATCAAACATGAAGTCTATGTGAAGACATGCAACAGTTTCTCCATTGATTGGGGAAGTTATCCCTTGATTAAAGGAGATCAAGATGAGTTGTACTTTGAGTTGTAATTAGTTAGCTTAGTTAACTGAGTTAAGTCTAGTTAGATTAGTTCAAATAGTTTGTTGAACTAATTGTGAGTTCAGTTAGTTAATGGATGCATGCATGTAACTGCTGTACTTCAGATAACTGAATATTCTCTCATAAATAACTCATGCATGTCATTTCAGACAGAGACCTAGTTGAGATCAGATGATGGGACAATGTACTATCAGTTGGAGGAATTTTCCTAAATAGGAAACTCATCCATGCATAAGGAATTATCTCCTTCAGGATTGCGCAGTTACTTCTGAGTTTAGTGAGAAATGTGAGAGGCCAATTCACACAGGTGGCAACATTGGACCCCAGGAGAAACTGCACAAGGAAATAGGAGGCTTGGAGGGCAGAGGAGAAGGTTTGTGAGAAGCCTTTGGCTATCTATGAGCAGCAGAGGGATTGTACTGAGAGCTGGATAGCTTGTGAGCTAAAGCTTTGTGTAATCCGGACATTTTTCCACTTGCATGATAATACAGAGATCGGGGTTTTTAGCTGAGGCTTTCTCCAGAGTATTCTTTTGTGTTCATGTGTGATTGATTTATCATTCTCTGTTATATGTGTTCTATTTGATCTTGCTCATAATTGATTAAGCTTCCGCAAGTTTGTTGTAGAAGTAGATCTTGTATTTTGCTTTAGTATATTGCATAATCTGTTGATCTATAGTGAGAAATTCTACATGGTATTAGAGCTAGCTGATCTATAGAGAAATTTCTACATGGTATCAGAGCAAAGGTGATCAAAGTGAAGAACAGTATACAAGAAGTTCGAAGTTCGAAGTTTGAAGTTCCTGAATATAGAAATCGAGTTCTTATCACATCTCAATTTCACCAATGACGTTCAACGGTTTAAGACTCGAGTATGCCCTTGATGGTAGCTTGAATTATATAGCTTGGAAGGATCACATGGAAGCAGTATTAGAGGATAACGGTCTAAAGGACTTCATTGATCAAGAAGTCCCCAAGCTAGCAGCGGCTAATGCTACAGAATTGGCGGAATGGAAGAAATGTGTGGCTAGAGTGAGGAGAATCCTCCTGGAGGGAGTTCGAGACCACATTGTCTCAAGCCTCCATGGGAAGGACACACCGTTTTTATTGTGGAAAACATTGAAAGATTTATATCAGAACAACAACGATCAGAGGAAGCTGGTGCTAAAAGACAAGCTTCGGAAAATCAAGTGTGAAAATGGCGACACGGTCTCTACATATCTGAACAAGCTCATCGCCTGCAGGGATGAGCTTGGAAGTGTAGGGATCACGACAGCCGATGATGACATGGTGAGTCTTGCTCTCCTCGGTTTTCTTAAGCGCCGGCATAGCTACCAAGACTCAGTAAATGGAAGAGAGAAACTGCCAGTTTGGGAAGGACTTTGGTTGGATCTGATGCAGGAGGAAATAAGAAGAAGCACTAGAGATGGTTCTTCATCCAGGGAGGATGAAGAAAATTGTGCCTTAGCGAGTAAGGTAAAGAAAGGGAAGGAGAAGGTTTCTCATCCCAAATCGAGTTCTTCCCATGGTGGGAAGAAATTTGACAAATCAAAAGTGTGATGCTTTCATTGTCATGATGTGGGCCATTTTGCAACAAATTGTCCATTGAAGAAATCCAAGATGGGATCCAAGGAAGGGTCTGAAGGTGAGGCATTGGCCTTATAGTTCGAGTTGGATTTCACCCTATTCACATGCATGGTTTCATCCATGGTGTGATGTGGTTGGTTTCTTGACAGTGGAGTTTCATTCCACATGACCGACAATAAGAGTTTGTTCAGTACCTTGGAGGAGAAAGATCTCCAGATACTCATAGCGATGGGTATTGATGAAAAGTATAGTGTCTCAAGAGTAGGTACAATTGTTTTTCAGAGGGAGCACAGAGCTCGCATTACCTTGACTGATGTGAAGTATGTGCCAGGACTGAAGAAAAACTTGATATCGATCGCAACGTTGGAAGACAAAGGCTATGATGTAGTCTTCAGTAAGGGAAAGGTTTTCCTTAGACACGTCACCACGAGACATGTGAAGCAGATCGGTTCACGAGTCAAGAACCTGTATTCTCTTGAGGTTGAAGATGCATGCAAAGTCTTGAGGAGCAAGGCAACTGTTGGAGACTTGGTGGTTGAGAGGGAGAGTACATTACCTCTCAACATGTAGCACCAGAAGAAGTCTTAGACAATTGTGTAGGAGCCACAATTGGTGAAGCAGCTTCAGGAGGTTGTGGAGTAGCCACAACTAGAGAAGTTGAGAGGAGATCGAGTGGAGGCATCCACTCATGCAGAGACCTCCAGTAGGGGGAAATTTCGAGCCAAGTGGGCAGAGGGAGCACATGCATCCATACCTCCAGGTAGGAGGTGGGGCAATGTGGAGTGACAATCCCAAGAAGGCTGGAATAGGGGCAGGATCATTGAGGTACCCAACCTCTTTGATTAGACCTTGCTACAGGAGCCCCGATGAGGAGTAGCAGGACTGGCTGAGTGGGTAGAGACAGATGCAGATGGAGCGGCAGAGAGAGCTACAGTGCAGGAATCCCAAGACAGTGCAGAGCTAGTAGGCTGCAACAATGCGAGAGGCACAGGAGTGTTGCACCAGTGCAGGATGGCACAGAGGTGTGCAACGGTGCGAGATGCATGGAGTGTTGTAGCAGCTTAGAGGTCACAGAGGGAGCACTTGTCGGCGGCAGAGGGAGCTTCAACATCAGAGGGCGTTTCTAGCCCAACAGGGAAGTCAGTTGGAAGATTTTTGTTTCTAGAGTTTCTGGAGCAACAACACTTGGGAGAAGTGTTGCATGCAAAACATCCAAAGGTTTAAGATCGGGTTTGAGTTGAATGCCTTTCTTGTTGAGAGGGAGTGTTGGAAATAGCAACAAGAAATGCTAAAAATATCATTTCAGGTACTAGTGTTGGACATAGAAACAAAGAATGAAAAATGGAAGTGCTAAAAATAGCATTGCTATAAATAGCATTTCGGGATAGATTCCAATTTTAGTTAGTCCCTGAACTAAAATTGAGAAATAAAATTCGAATTTGATCTTAGCAGCTGTTTGTAAAATAATTAATTAATTCATCTTGAGTTAATTAGTTGTAGAAAATCAAACATGAACTCTATGTGAAGACATGCAACAGTTTCTCCATTGATTGAGGAAGTTATCCGTTGATTAAAGGAGATCAGGATGAGTTGTACTTTGAGTTGTAATTAGTTAGCTCAATTAACTGAGTTAAGTCCAGTTAGATTAGTTCAAATAGTTTGTTGAATTAATTGTGAGTTCAGTTAGTTAATGCATGCATGCATGTAACTGCTGTACTTCAGATAACTGAATATTCTCTCATAAATAACTCATGCATGTCAGTTTAGACAGAGACCCAGTTGAGATCAGATGATGGGACATTGTACTATCAGTTGGAGGAATTTTCATATATAGGAAACTCATCCATGCAAAAGGAATTATCTCCTTCAGGATTGCGCAGTTACTTCTGAGTTTAGTGAGCAGTGTGAGAGGCCAATTCACACAGGTGGCAGCATTGGACCCCAAGAGAAACTGCGCAAGGAAATAAAAGGCTTGGAGGGCAGAGGAGAAGGTTTGTGAGAAGCCTTTGGCTGTCTATGAGCAGCAGAGAGATTGTACCGAGAACTGGATAGCTTGTGAGCTAAAGCTTTATGTAATCCAGTCATTTTTCCACTTGTATGATAATACAAAGATCAGGGTTTTTAGCTGAGGCTTTCCCTAGAGTATTCCTCTGTGTTCATGTGTGATTGATTTCGCATTCTCTGGTATATGTGTTCTATTTGATCTTGCTCATAATCGATTAAGCTTTCGCAAGTTTGTTGTAGAAGTAGATCTTGTATTTTGCTTTAGTATATTGCATAATCTGTTGATCTACAGTGGAAATTCTACATGGTATCAGAGCTAGCTGATCTATAGAGAAATTTCTACACGCCCAACCAGAAAAACCCCTCTTCGTTGAAGCTTCTACTGCGTTGTTCCTTTTGCCATTGACTGAGTTCGATCTGTAAATCTTACCTCTCTGTTGACTCACTTAGAGAGAGATTTACCACGAAAATCTAGCCTTCCTGGCCTAAACTACGCAAATCCTCTAGGGATTCGAATTGCTGCCTCTGTAAGAGTTTCGAATTCCCTTCTCCCTTCTGCGTTGGATCTACCGGCTCTGCTCTTCTTGCTTCACCTGTAGCTTCGATACCATGTGAAAATTTGGATGCCCAAATTCCTACTGCAACAACTGATTAAATTTCTCCTACTTGATAATTCCTGAATCAAGTTACTTATGGTTTCCTACAGTAAATATCGAAACTAATACACTGCAGCCTACAACATTTAAATTTATAAGCCGAAACAAGAATCTAAACAGGAAATAGATACAACACAATGACACCGTTATTTTTGGACAAAAGTCCCTAGAAAAACCCAATGTGGGAAAACCTGTGCAACAACTCTGAGGGTTTTATTATTATGCAGTAGTAAATCTGAGTACAATTTGTTGGAAGCCTGACTGGCTATCCGATACAGAGAGAAATTGGACAAAACAAATAGTGAGATGATCTCACCCTGTCACTGGAAGAATCTGACCCTGATCTCGCTGGAAGGAGGCTCTGCGTCCCTTTTGCATCAGCCTCTACGCAAAGTTGTGTCAACCCTATGTAGTTTTTGCGTCACCTCTGCTGGGGACTGCGCTGCTCCTCTTCCGGATCCTCTGCTGCCTAGAAACTTTGATTTTCTGCCTCCCGGTCTCACACCTCGGCTCTCGGCTTTTGAAACTCGATTTCTTTAGCAGGAATTCGATCTCCCTCTAGGCTCTGCGCTGCCACTGCGTCAGCTCTGCATGGGCCAGCATCAACCTCTCGTTGGACGTCGTTTTGCCCTCTCTGTCTTGTACTCTCCTGCCCAAGAAAACTTTCCTCTTCCGAATACTATGTCTGCCCCTCACTGCAAAAGATCACTTAGAAATTCTTTCCGGTAGCTGCTCTGCTTCAGAAATTTGATCTTCTGATCTTCACTCGATGTGTGTTCTCGAAATGCCCATCAAGCCTTCTCTTATAATCCTCTCGTTGATCAATCAACGACCCATATTAGATTCTAATCAATGTTTAGGATCATATTGACTTGATCTTCGCCTCCTTCTAGAAGTTTCACCCACAGTTTAGATTAATACCCATTAATTGTTTTAATTTCCTAAGTTTAAACTTAGGGTCCCATTAAAAATAATTATTTATTTTAATAAAACTGTCTCCAAGTGGAATTTGCTAAAATGATTTCTGGGTATTGGAGAATATGTGTCTAAGCCTCCCTGCAAATTTTGAGACATAGAGCACATCCGATGCTACCAGAAATCAACAAACACTTGCTCATACGTTATAACATATGAATCAATATATTCAAAACAATTCATATTTAAATAACAGTTTCAGTTTAATTCATATATGTTGTTGTCTACGATATAACGTACTTGGCCATGTCCAACCCATATATTAATAAGTTAGCTTTTATATTAAAATGTAATCATTCTTTTATTTCTATCTCATTAGTCATGTCGATATGCAGAAATGAAACCAAATTATAGATATCTACATCCATAACATAATTCATGATTTAGATTTCATAGAAAGGTTAATCAAATATACATCCATACCATAATTTTTGATTTAGATTTCATAGCAAGGTTAATCAAATACTAACGTTCATATTAGTATCCATGTTCCAACAATGTTAATTAAATAACATATTTCATATTGGTATCCACGTACCCGCAGATTTAAGTAAATAACATACACCATGTACCAGATTTTTTGTTTTTTGTTTTTTTGTTTGGTAACTTGGGATAATCCAAAATAATAGTCTTACGTATCCAACTCAAAATAAAGTAAATATATACAAAATAAGGTTTTAAGTTCCTCAAAATCAACATAAGTTAGGGTATTTCCGACATATGATTTCTGTATCTTCCTAGGTAGTTGATCCACGACTACACTTCTCCCATTGGACCTTAATTTGGTTTACCAAGCAATTCTGCAGTTGTTGAACCCTACGTTTTAGTATACGTAATGGTTCGACCGAAATGGTTCCCTCGTCTGATACCTGCAATTCCTTCCATTAAAGGTTATGAGATTTGTCAGCTATGTAATGTCTTAATACAAATACATGAAATACATTATGAACTTTATGCAAGTGGGGTGGCAGTGCAAGACGATAGGTGACAGGTCCAATTTTTTCCAGAATTTTGAATGGCCCAATAAATCGAGGTGATAACTTTGTTCTTTTTTCAAATCGGATAGTGCTTTTGTTGGGTTTGATGCGGATTAAAACTTGACCTCTTACTTCACACTTCCTATCTATCTTGTGAGCATTAATATAACTCTTTTGTCTATTTTGTGCCATTTTCAATCGTTGCCTAATTTGTTTTACCCGTTCCTCCATCTCTTGGATTAATTATGGCCCCACTATGACTCGATCTTCTAACTTGTCCCAACTTAACGGTGTTCTGCAAGGTCTGCCGTACAATGCTTCAATTGGAGGCATCCCGATTGAACTGTGGTAACTGTTATTGTATACAAATTCAACTAAGGGCAAGTACTTTTCCCAGTGTGTTTGCTGGTCCATAACGGACATCTTCAGCATATCCTCTAGTATTTGGTTCACCTTTTTTGTTTGTCCATTAGTCTCAGGATGATAAGTTGTACTTAAATTTAGTTGAGTTCCTAAAGCTGACTGCATACAAGTCTGAATCTTGAAATAAATCATGAATCTTATCTGATATAATCTTCTTAGGTACTTCATGAAATCTGATAATTTTATTTATAAATACCCGAGTTACGTCAGCAACTTCATAAGTATCTCTTATGGGAATGAAATGGACGCTTTTCGTTAATTTATCCACCAAAACTACAATGTCATTATGCCTTTGTGGAGTAAGAGGTAGCCCGATGATAAAATCCATGGAAATTATCTCCCATTTGGTCATAGGAATGTCGTGAGGTTGTAGAAGACCTGCTAGATGACAATGGTCAGTCACTTACTAACATTCAAGACATTTTACAACGAATTAGATAATATCCCGTTTCATGGTTGGCCAAAATAAGAGTTTCTTGTATCAACATATATTTTCTTTACACCAGGATGTGCACAATACAATGCTCTGTGAGCTTCCTTAAGGATGGTGTTTCAGAGGTCCCCGTTATCAAAAATGTACATCCTTCCATGGAATTGCAAAATTCCATCATCTTCTAGTTCATATCCCTCAAACTTAGGTTCTTTGGATTTTTACTATCAAGTCTGGATCTTACTTTTAAATACCGTCTCTCAAGAGATGTTCTAGTACTCGTTTCCTCAAGTCTACCTTGATAGGTATGAGGGAAAATATCCGAGGTCTTCTACTTAAAGCATCTGCCACTACATTCTCTTTTCCTTTAATGTATGAAATTCCAAAGTCATACTCACTTAGGAATTCACTCCATCGTCTTTGCCTAGCATTCAAGTCTCTTTGAGTAAACAAATATTGTAAACTTTGGTGGTCACTTTTGAGCATAAAGCTTCTCCCTACTAGATAGTGTCTCCATATCTTTAAAGCTAGCACTACAACAACTAACTCTAAATTGTGCGTGGTGTAGAGTTCTTCATGAGGCTTTAACTTCCTTGAGGCATACACTATTACTCCTCTGTCCTGCATTAATACTACACCTAATCTTTGCTTGGATGCATCAATACACACAGTAAAATCTTTGTCCATATCAGGTACTCGCAAGATTGGTGCATTGGTCAACAATCTTTTAAGTTCAGAGAATGCTCTATGACATTCCTCAGTCCATTCATACCTAACTCCTTTACGCTGGAGGGTTGTGATAGGCTTTGCAATTTTGGAGAATCCTTCTACAAACCTTCGATAATGGCTAAACCCATAAAGCTTCGTACTTCATGCGCATTTTTCGATATCGGCCAATCCATGATTGCTTTTACCTTCTCAAGATCATTGTAACGACCAAACCACAATTTTATTTCAGAAATTCCACCAGAATGATTTAATGAGCAAACCCAAATTAAATCCCTAAGTTCTATAGAATTTACTAGCTACAATTTAAACATAATTTATCAGATTTTAAGCTTCTGTGGAAGTTTTTTGAAGTTTCATGATCCGGATTATCCACAGTTTTCAGTTCATTCTGCCAACGTTTCAAACCCCAAAGAGGGTCCATGGAAACGTTGGCAGAATCAACTGAAAACTGTGGATAATCCGGATCATGAAACTTCATAGTTTATCAATTTAATTCACATATACATACCTGGCTTTCGAGTTTGAAGTTGATTCTGCGTTATTGTAGCCCCAATTGCTCCCGTTACCAAATGAGCAAATCCTCCCTACCAAACTGAGCACAACCTTGGTACCCAACTCCAAAATACTTCACAATTGAATTACTCTGGCCCCCGTGTCCAAAAGCTTCAAGAACAATTATTCAAATTTCAGTTCTGATTCAGATCTCTTGTTCTCCTTCCAATCTATTTTCCCCCTTCTGGTGTCTCTGTGTACTCGGATAAATACCCTTCCTATGCGTTCGCGACCCTCTTCCACCGCCCTCATCAAATTTTATTTGATAGTCATAAGCTTTACGTGTACCCGGAAGGTGAGGGTACATATATTTTAATATGTTTGTTATGTTAAACTAATAATTTCAACTTTTAAAATTTTAATTATAATATTTAAAATATTAAGGTCACTAAAATTAAGGTCCGAATCATTTAATTAAAATTAAGGTCCGAATCATGAGAGTAGACGACTAAATTAAGGTACGTATCAGGACCTTGATTCAGACCTTAATTTTAATAATTATTTATTTTCCCTAGGTCACCTGTTTAGAGTGTAATTCAGGAGTCTGCAAAAAGACCAACTTCCTCAAATCATATCTCCGAAAATATCGCGCGAAAAGCTCTGAAATTCAGACCCAAGGTTCAGCGCGATTTCTTCTCAAATGGGTTTTTTTTGCGACTTCTGAAACATCACAGAAAAAAAGTTATAGCGAAAATGCCACAATGACTTGTTTGGATCAGCGAAACCCTATAATCCAAAGCTTTGATACCAAATGTTATGAAACCAGCTCAAGAAAAGATAGAAAAGAAAGATCAACGCCTTAGAATTCAGCCTCTTCGAGGGGGAAACCTCCTTTACATTACATAAATGAACAATTCTTGGATGATACAAATGAAAATACCTCCTTTCTATATATAGGAGTCTAAGGAGTCACAATATAATCTAGCCGACCTAACAATAATAATATAAAGCCACAAAAATAACAATAGAGGGATTCTATGGGGCACAGAAGTAACAATATGGGGGTAATAGGGGCACAACAATATAAATAAGGGGTATAACTACAATAGTAATGGGGTAGTCACTAGTAGTATAGGGGCCTAACATGCCCCTCTTCTTCAAAAAACGTTGTCCTCAACGCTTGAGTAGTTCTTGATGCTTCTGTATAAAATTCTTGTCCTCCCATGTGGAATCTTCAGCGGGTAAGTTCTTCCACTTGATGAGATACTCTGAAATTGATCGATTTTGTAGCTGTCGGGTTCTTGTTTTTGTGACTGCTCCAAGTTCCAATACGATTTTTCCTTCCTTTTCAATATTTGGCAATATTGTTTGAATTGAGATCTTTTGCAAGTTTTGAATAAGTGGCCATACTTCTTTGTCCTTCTTCCACTCATCCCTTGCTTCGTTTATCCAATCTGGTTGGATAATAGAAATAGCACAAAACAATGCTTCCACATCCTCATCCTTGAAGAGTCTTCCCATTCGGTAAGGTCGCCATTTTTTAAGTGCATGTAGTATTGCCAACGTTTCCTTCTCATAAATAGCTTGCTTTAGATGTAGCAGTAAAAATACCCAATCACTTACATCAAAACATTTTTCACTATGATGTTGATCTACCTGTTGTTTCATTTGATTTTGCACCGAAGTGGCGCTATCCTTTAAAAGTTGGAGAACTTGTTGTTGATGCTCGATGTGATCTTTCACTGCTTGAACCTTTTTCTTCTTGATATGTCCTTCTACCTTTAGATTTTGAGCAGTGGTAATTTCTTCCAATCCTTTACAAGATATGGTCGGATTCATTTCTTGACGCTTGATGTGATCTTTCACTTCTTGAACATTTTTCTTCTTGATATGTCCTTCTGTCTCGCTAGTTTGAGGAGTGGTAATTCCGACCAGTGAATTACAAGATATGGTTGGATTCATTTCTTCTTTCTTGATGTGATCTTTCACTTCTTGCACCTTTTTCTTCTTTATATTTCCTTCTATCTTGAGAGTTTGAGGAGTGGTCATTCTTGCCAATAGTTTACAAGATATGTTTTGATTCATTTCTTCTTTCTCTGGGGTCAGGTCCTGGCATATATCCTCTTCTTTTGATGTTTCTTGATCATGTTCTTCCTCCTCTTCATACTCTATGTAAAATAATTTCTTCTCCGCACACTTATGACCTTTAGTGCATTTGCTATCACAATTGTAACAAAGCCCTTTTTCTTTTTTTCTTCCAATTGTTGTGGTGTAACCCTTGTAGGTTGTGGAAGGCTAGGAGGAACAACACGTCCGTCTTTATAGTTGTGAGGGGTAGACTTCCTTGTTGCCATAATTTTACTTTCAAATATGTCATAAAGCCCTTTTACTCTTTTCAATTGTTGTGGTGTTGCTCTAAAGAAGGTGTTGCTCTTTGTCTCGTCATAATGTGCTATCATTTCCTCCGTGAGAATTGACCACGTAACAAGTTTTTTACGAGAACAAGCCCTTTATACCATAAAAATTGATCCGGTTCTAAATATGAAGATGCAATACATACCTTTTGTAACAGTGATACACCATGTAGATCAAAATATTGCTCCATCTGAAGTATCTAATTTACCGAATCCTTGCCATCAAACTTCCTCATCTTGCTTTTTCTTGATTTTAGGACCTCGAACTTGAAACGACTGTAACTCTGTACTTGCAGATATTTAAGTTCTGAAATTGTGGCCTGCAGTAGCCCTCTGTGTCCTCTTTCCAATGCCACAAGTCTGACCCAATTTGGATTCTCCAAGGAAGAGTTATGCGAAATCTCCCACAGTGACTTGATTATATACTAGCTCAGTAGAGCGAACTTGTATGAAGTGCCACGTGTCACTGTTTCAACCTTTGACTCTGGAAAATATATAAAAGAAAGCTATAGTCCGTCCTCTTTCTGTACCTTTTTACGAAATTTCAATCCGATGCTCAGAAAGAAAGTTACGAGGATTTTCCCTAGGTCACCTGTTTTGAGTGTAATTCAGGAGTCTGCAAAAAGACCAACTTCCTCAAATCATATCTCCGAAAATATCGCGCGAAAAGTTCTGAAATTCGGACCCAAGATTCAACGAGATTTCTTCTCAAATGGGTTTTTTTTTGCGACTTTTGAAACGTCACAGAAAAAAGTTATAGCGAAAATGCCACGATGACCTGTTTGGGGCAGCGAAACCCTAGAATCCAAAGCTCTGATACCAAATGTTAATTTTATTTAACAACCTTATAAGTACAAAATATTTAATATGTATATTTTGAGAGTGTCGAATTTTAGGTAATATCTCCCTTCTTAATAGTTAGGTACTTAACCCGTTTATCATTCGTTTAAACATCTTTCCTAATTATTTAATCAGTATACTAGTGCAATGCATGTGATGTATGCATATGTAGCTATCATATGCATACATCATATGCATGATGATACCCTTTTTCTTATAAATTGAAATGGGTCATTACATGTGTAAGACCCTATTGGGCATATTGTATCATGTCAAAAGAATTTTCGTGAGTCAAAAGACCCCCTCCAAGACATGTCGACCTATATTAAGAGAAGTCAACCTACAAGTAGGACAAGTCGGCCTCATGGACAACTACTCAACCTCCAAGGAAGACTATATATAAGGACAGATTAACCTCATTTGAAGAGTATCCATGCAATTCAGTGAAGGAAGAATAGAAGACAAAAAGGAGAAGGAGAAACAAGGAGACAAAAAGTGAAACCAAAAATCTGAGTTTTGGGCTACAATTTCTCACATGTGTGAAAAGGTTTGGGCATCAATGGTTGCAGCAGGGACCGAAATATTGCAGTCATATTAGGAGGCTGAAATCAAATGAAAGGAGGAGTATCTTGCAAGCCAAATTGTTAGAGAAGAAGTTGTTGTCCAAGTGAAGGAGAAAAGAGAAGAAATTCACTACATTTATCTCATACATGCCAACTAGGGTTTCTACAGTAGAAGCCAAAGTTGTAGTCTTGAAGCAGCAAGTCGAAAAATTGGAGAAGGGTCGAAATATGAAGTATTGGAGCAAGTTTGACTAGCGTTGACTTTGTGGAAGAGAAGCTCATCAAAGAAGAGGTTTGACTTGTCTTGAAGGGGTCTTGGTCTTGGGGCATAGGTCTTGGAATTTGTCATTTGAAGATTCTATAAAAAGAGAAGAATTCTTGTGGGTTTTCCTCTCTAGAGGAGAGGTTTTGGCCCTAGCTGGTAGCCTACATTTTGTGTCCTCTTGTCTCTTTGATCTTCATAGTTTGGTAGTTGTTTTGATGATAAGAACTTAATAATAATCAAGTGAAAGAAGCAACTAATTCTGTTAAGTAAAAGAACATCACAAGCAATTATAAATATAAGAGAAATCACTTGATCTAGCTGCCCCTAGATTTCTGTACATGGTATTAGAGCTAAGGTGACAACATCAAGACGAAGAGGCAGCTTGAAGATCATCCAATTGAAGAAGTACACATAAAGGCCGAGCACTGTTGAACATGTTGTCATTGATGTCAAAGTGGGAGCAGTTGCAGGATGATTGAGCAGGTGTGCAGGAGGTCATTGATGTCAAAACAAGAGCAGGGGCATGTATTAGGTAGATGAGAGGTTGCAGGAATGAAACTCTAGCCCTAGGGTTTGAGTTCCTTGGACGATGAAGACATCCCGTCTTTGTTGACTTTTTTGGAGCAGCAGATCAGTGTGCTCGCCTCAAAGACCTTCGCCATTAGATTCTACTCATCGCGCTGATTCCGGCAGTATGTGGAGTGTATCGTTGGCCTTCACGGTTTGTGAGAAATGATCAGTCAAAGTTGAAGAAGCTATTTAGGGTCTAAAACCCAGGGGCAGTTGATGTTGCATGCATTGGCTTGATGACGTGGCACTACTATGTTGACTAGATGAATGACGTGACATGGTCTCATTATTGATGTGGGCTCCTTGATTCCAAGGTTAAATGATATAAGGGGTTTTTGAATAAAGTGAAAAGGATTAAAAAAGATTCAAGAAAATGATCAAGAAACATCAAAAGAAGAGGATATATGCCAGGACCTGATCCCAGAGAAAGAAGAAATGAATCAGAATATATCTTGTAAACTATTGGCAAGAATGACCACTCCTCAAACTCTCAAGATAGAAGGAAATATAAAGAAGAAAAAGGTGCAAGAAGTGAAAGATCACATCAAGAAAGAAGAAATGAATCCAACCATATCTTGTAATTCACTGGTCGAAATTACCACTCCTCAAACTAGCGAGACAGAAGGACATATCAAGAAGAAAAATGTTCAAGAAGTGAAAGATCACATCAAGCGTCAAGAAATGAATCCGACCATATCTTGTAAAGGATTGGAAGAAATTACCACTGCTCAAAATCTAAAGGTAGAAGGACATATCAAGAAGAAAGAGGTTCAAGCAGTGAAAGATCACATCGAGCATCAACAACATGTTCTCCAACTTTTAAAGGATAGCGCCACTTCGGTGCAAAATCAAATGAAACAACAGGTAGATCAACATCATAGTGAAAAATGTTTTAATGTAAGTGATTGGGTATTTTTACTGCTACATCTAAAGCAAGCTATTTATGAGAAGGAAACGTTGGCAATACTACATGCACTTAAAAAATGGCGACCTTACCGAATGGGAAGACTCTTCAAGGATGAGGATGTGGAAGCATTGTTTTGTGCTATTTCTATTATCCAACCAGATTGGATAAACGAAGCAAGGGATGAATGGAAGAAGGACAAAGAAGTATGGCCACTTATTCAAAACTTGCAAAAGATCCCAATTCAAACAATATTGCCAAATATTGAAAAGGAAGGAAAAATCGTATTGGAACTTGGAGCAGTCACAAAAACAAGAACCCGACAGCTACAAAATCGATCAATTTCAGAGTATCTCATCAAGTGGAAGAACTTACCCGCTGAAGATTCCACATGGGAGGACAAGAATTTTATACAAAAGCATCAAGAACTACTCAAGCGTTGAGGACAACGTTTTTTGAAGGAGAGGGGCATGTTAGGCCCCTATACTACTAGTGATTACCCCATTACTATTGTAGTTATACCCCTTATTTATATTGTTGTGCCCCTATTACCCCCATATTGTTACTTCTGTGCCCCATAGAATCCCTCTATTGTTATTTTTGTGGCTTTATATTATTATTGTTAGGTCGGCTAGATTATATTGTGACTCCTTAGACTCCTATATATAGAAAGGAGGTATTTTCATTTGTATCATCCAAGAATTGTTCATTTATGTAATGTAAAGGAGGTTTCCCCCTCGAAGAGGCTGAATTCTAAGGCGTTGATCTATCTTTTCTTGAGTTGGTTTCATAACATTTGGTATCAGAGCTTTGAATTCTAGGGTTTCGCTGCTCCAAACAGGTCATCGTGGCATTTTCGCTATAACTTTTTTCTGTGACGTTTCAGAAGTCGCAAAAAAAACCCATTTGAGAAGAATCGCGCTGAACCTTGGGTCCGAATTTCAGAGCTTTTCGCGCGATATTTTCGGAGATATGATCTGAGGAAGTTGGTCTTTTTGCAGACTCCTGAATTACACTCTAAACAGGTGACCTAGGGAAAATAAATAATTATTAAAATTAAGGTCCGAATCATGAGAGTAGACAACTAAATTAAGGTACGTATCAGGACCATTCAGAACAAAAGCAACACACTTATGTTCCAGAGAATAGTGATGTAACCTCAATCCAGTCCTATGATGACAAGTCGTTACAAAAATCCAGTGATCAAAATATTCCATAGAAGATTAATCTTGGATAGTTTAATCCCTTCTCAGTGTGACAGTTTTGTTTGTCACTTAGAGGATCATATCGTTTTGCTTCAACAAAGATGACTGTTCCGAGACAGAAAGACATTCGAAGCCGAAAAAGAGATCAAGCCTTTTTCATTAACAAGCTTTGAGGACAAAGATTTTTGAGGAGGAAGTCAATGTTATGAATAAATATATAGGAAATAATGTAAATGACAATAATCATAAATAATTATTAGTTAATTAGTAATTAGGTTGAAGAGGCATGTCTAAATGAGACATGACTCTCCATGAAAAGACACCTACTTGGTATATAAGCAAGCCTCTCGTTCTCATTGTGAAATCATTTTTATTCACACATATAATATATAATATTTGTATCCTCATGGATATTTTTATATTCCAAGTCTTTAGGAGTAATTAATCTGTCGAAAGAACTTTGTTCTCTTCACAGTGGTTGTATCCTTGATACTTGATTGTTGAACAATGATCTTGATGTGTCCTGTAGTAGCAACTGTGGAAGCACAAGCCTATTTATGTGACTTTATGGGCAGTGATAGTATTGACATACTAGTGACCCTAACATAGTGAGAATTCCTCTGCATGTGATAATAATCTTGTATGCAGCAAGAACATAGATGACAATGATCATGTAAGGTACCCAATTTAGAAAATTTAATGGAACTGCTACTCAGAAAAGCCCTAATTTCCTATTAGCAGAATTTAAAAATTGTTATTCAGATTAAACAAAGAATTCAAAATCTAATTATTCATTTGATAGTACTTACCTAGAATTCTGTCTGATGGTGTTTCTAGTAGTTGCTCTGGCATTCTATGGCTGAAGATTTGCTCTGCTGCGACTCTTGCCCCTGTTACGTTACCAAAACGACCAAAACCTCCCTGCTGAACTGGGTACAACCTAGATACTCAGTTTCAGAATGCTTACCAATTGATACAATTTGATTCCCCGTGCCCAAAAACTTCAGTACAATCAAGGCTCAGTTCGTACTGTCTGTACCAGTGTTGTGAAAATCGCGATATTATTGTTTTATCGCGATTTTTTCTCGAAGCCGATATTATCGCGAGTAATAATCGCGGATTTTTTTTATACCCGATAATTTCAAAAAAATCACGATTTTTTCCCAATTTATCGCCGAGGGTCGGGGCAGCGCGGTTTTACAAGGGATGCTAAATGTTCGAAATGCAATTTTTTTGAAAGAAAGAAATAATTTTTGAGTGGGGCAGCTTAATGATCAAGTCTAGGCCCTAGTATTGATATGCTATTCATGGTAATGTTAAATTCTTAAAGTAAAAGTGACATTCTCCTTAATCTTCATTTTCATCCTTTTACTTAAATTTTTAACATTACCATGAAATGACTCAGGATGTTTGAGAGTGGTTCCAGCCTCATTGGATTTCATATGGAGAAAGTAGAATTTTAGATTTCATTCAAAATGCAGCAGACTTATCAGTTTTTCAGGATTTCAAGATTGGGAGATTGTAATGTTTCCAGGTGACACCACCTGCCGGGGTACCCCTGCCACCAGTAGAGGACGTGGTCTACCTCCTATAGCTCCTACTTCTAGTTCTTCAGCTTCTAGAGCACAGCAGACTCCACTACCAACTCCACCAGCACTAGCATCTACATCTAGAGGGAAAGGGAAAGCTGTGGCATTTTCTCGCAAGAGGGGTAGAGGAAATCAATAGGATTAGACTTTCATTTTATTGTATATGACATTATGACATGATGAGATACATTATCATATTTTTTGTTGAGATTTTGAGGCTGAGTTGGGACTTAGGAGTTAGGGCTTACTATTCAGGACATGATTCAATGTTATGTGTGATTTTAGCGCTAGAAATGATATTAAACATCTTATATATTAGTTCTTTTTATCATATTTATGTGTCAATGTATTTATTTTATGTTGTAAATGGTTTAGATATTAAAAAAATTGAAAAAAATGAATATTTTTGTACCAAACGATTTTTTCCCGATTATTTCCAATTATTTCCCGATAATTACGATTTTTTCCGATTTTTTCCTCGTGCCGATATTATCCCGATAACGATTAATGCAACATTGGTCTGTACTCTCTGTTAAAAATTGTTCTCCTTCCCTCTCCTGAAAATTTTCCTCTCCCAAAAACTTCATCTCTGTTCCCTTTATATTTTTCCCTGAGGCTCTTCTCGAACTTTCAGTGGGTTGCATGACCACCTCTCCTTTGTGCTGGCTTCGTGAGGAAGGTAAGGCATTTATAATTAGATGCGGTGGTCTCTCTTTAAGATGACACGTTTTTCATTACTTTTGGTACGTATGATATTACTCACCCTCCACAATATTAATATTGTAATATGCCTTTATGAATTGGTTGGGTTAGGTAGAATAATATATTATATTCCTTTATTTTGTTTGCTTTCTTTTTATTTTATTTTTTTATAATTTTGTATAACATGTATAATATCCTTTTAAATGTTCATTCCTTTTTATTTATTTTTGTCCCTTTTATTTATTCATATAGTTTATTTTCCATTTTAATTTTGTATTGTATAGAGTATTAATCTTGTATTTTGAATAATATTCTATTGTTACATATTATGATGACGACACACACAAAATACATATTTATATATATTTTTGAGAGTTAGGTATTTATTTAGTATCTTCAACAATTACGTCTTTTATCTTATGCTTGGAAATTCTTCATAATTTAATATGAATACTAGTGCAGTACATGTGACGCATGCATATGTAGCTATCATATGCATGCCTCGTATGCATGCTAATAATTCATATTTTGTTTGTACTGGTAGCTGTGTCATTATAGATTATGATATGATAGTATGATTGATAAAGAGATGAACTAATCACAGTGAACATGCTACTATTGATTCACCATACATTGAGTTTGAGTTTTGGAACCACTGGCAGTCTGATGTGTTTGGATTGCAATGATGTCATATATAAGTGGAGCAGTGATAGCAAAAAGTGGATAAGTAACAACAATGGTGAGAATTGTAAGTGCAGAAGAGACAGTTGCATGGCACTGGGAGAGTGACAACAACAATTGGGTACAACAGTATAAAGGCAGGTTGATAAAAGCAAGCAACAGTGGGAACAAGTGTGACAACAACAACAGTATGTGCAACAGTACCATCAACAAAAACATTGAGTAGCAGAAACTATTTGTAGCTGGGCCATTATCCCTAGTACAGGAGCCCAACATTCTGGGAGCATTTGCTTCCATCCAGCTTGCTGGAAAAGCTCTTGGGAGTCTCGCACTTCCTTCCAGGCCTCCTTGGTAAATGTTGTATGTACATTCATACATAATACATCACTTTGTTAAGCCAAATTTTGTGTACTGTCTCTTGTTGGTTTCTGCACTGATTGATGTGAGGTATTTTTATTAATGCTCTGAATGTTAAATGAATTAACCAATTTAAAAAGAGGGAAATATTGATTCACCCCCCTCTCAGTATGTCCAACAAGCACAACGATAACATCAAGGATTGTCACAGCATCAGGAAGGACCATCCACCACATTACAAGGACTAGGATCACATCATCATAAGAAGAAGAAGACCTCAAAGACCCTACCTCCATTCAAAGAAGGATTCTGCACTTTAAGTCTCCACACTCTACATTTCTACATCAAAAGGAAGCAAGAAGAAGCATTGCCATCATGATCAAATAAATCAAGGTGATCTCCCTCTCATTGAAGAAAGGATCACATCTCAAGCATACTTGAAGAAAGACATCTCTTATCATCTAGAAAAAGAAGTATTGTCATCTTTGAAGAAGGAAGCAATCATCTTCAAGAAGGCATTTTCAATTGTCAACATCATCAAGAAGGCATCAAGTTGAAGATATCATCTTCAAAGGAGCATCTTCACTTGACAAGTAAGTATTTTATATTTTATGTCTTAATGTACAAACCAAATGACTTCATTCTGTAAGGAGAACAATAAATTGGTTGGGACCTCGAACTACCTTGCATGGAAGAAGAGAATTGATTTAGTTCTCATGGAGAATGAAGTCATTGAATATGGAAAGGGCTCCATCACCAAACCATCTCAAGAGCAAGCTCAAGCATTATCAAAATACATGAAAGGAGAAATAAAGGCACAAAGGATCCTCATAGAGTCGATCAAAGATTCTATCATCCCTTATGTTGCAAAGTTGACTACAACAGAGAAGATCTATCATAAATTGGTTTATTCTCTGTGAACACTACAGGAGAAATCATATCTTTGAGAACCAAACTATACAAGATGAAAATCGCAAGAGAAGAAGGGATACCTTCATATTTCATTAAGGTATCTGAAATTAGAGATCAATTACAAGAACTTGGAGAAGTTATGTCTGATTGTGAGATGACCACCATTGTGCTCAATGCACTACCTGATGAATGGGGAAACTTTGTGTTGAGCATTTATGGGAAGAAGGAAACCACTCCATTCAACGATCTGTGGTCATTATGCAAAATTGAAGAATCTAGATTAAAGGCGAAGAACAATGTTGGGTCAAATGAACAAACTCAAGCATATGCAACATCCACAAGGAAGAAAGGAAAACTTGGGCAATTTGAGCCTTGAAAGAAGTTTCACAAGAGAATTGACATGTCAAAGATCCAATGCTATGAGTGTAATGAATATGGGCATTTCAAAAGAAATTGTCCTAAACTCAAGAAGTACAACAAGAAAAGAAAGGAAAGAAATGAAGCCCATGTCGCCGAAGAAGTAGAAGAACTTGAAAAGAAGAAGTCAAAGAAGGAAGAAGTGATAGAACTCCACTGCTAAAAGGTCTCTCACACATTTTCATATACATAGAAGTTAGCAAGTAAAAAGGAAAAACATCTCAAGTATGATAGGATGCATTATAGTTGAGATAGAGATGACATCATCATAGAGGAATGGAAGGTTAACCGAAGTAGAAGTTCATATAGTTGTAACTCTCATCATAGAGAGGAAGTAGCTCATGGCATCTTCATTGGAAGCATATAAGGACAACTGAAGTAACACTCTATATGGTTGGAGAACGTCATCTAGCAAGATAGAAGATAAAGGGGTCATCAAATATCATCATCATTAGGAAGAAGCATTTGTAGAATGAGGATCATCTAGGTCCTCAATTGGAATCTTCATTAGAAGGTTCACCTGTACTTAGTAGAAGCAAGTGTCTTGTAGAAAGTCTATATCCCACCTTGTGTGGGATACATTGGTTAGAAGGATGAAGGTATAGTGACAAAGAAGTGCAACATGTCTGGTTGATTGAAGTATCTTCATCTTCAAGCAAGGAAAAGAAGTTTGCTAGAAGGAAGTCTAGATGACCACATGAAGGAAGAGGTATGTATATATTTGGTAATAGATAGATAAAGTCATGTCATCATATGGTTGTAGATAGAATGGTTAGAATGCTACATCTTATGATCATGATGAAAGAAGAAGAAACACTTCCATTAGAATGATGCATAAAGGCATGTAGATAATATGCCTTGAACTCTTTTATATATTGATAAGATGAAATTAACATAATATGACCTCATGAAGAATATGAGGTGGTTAGCAATCATGGTTCCTTTAATAAAGGAACTATATATAGAAAGATCACGAGGAGGCAATATGCGAATAAAGGTGAAAGAAGATTTTGTGAGAAAGCCATCAACATCTAATAACTAGAAGGAATAGATATGACATCTCCTTGGAGAATATATGAAGACCTTGATATGTACATTGGAGAGAGGAAAACCTTGGTAATGTATGTCTTGGAGATGGATTCATACATATGCGAAAGGATGTTGATGTTGCCTGAAGCAGATGTCATGACAAAAGGCTATCATAAATAGGCAACTTAAATTTGATGTTCATTTTGATTTTTGAAAAACATCTGGTTTGGTTGAAACAAGGCTACCAGAAGAAGGTTGTAGAAGTCACCTACAACTAGCACTCATGAGATTGGATGGAAGATCCTGAAAAAATGATGACTTGGAAGAGGTAGTTGTATGAAGGATATCTAGATGTGGACTAGAAGATCACTTCCCGATGAAGAGAAGGATGGCATGATCATTAGGTCAACACAATGTTTCGTTGAAGGGAAGTGATGAAGAAGATGGTTGATGCTCTATGAAGATGAAGGCTCCATGATGAAGAAGTTGAAGTACATGATGCCAAAAGAAGGAGCTCTATAGGCAGCTCATAATACCATGATCTCCTCCGAAGAGAGCTGTTGTTGGTAACAACTCCCTTGTTAAGAGGGAGCTTTGGAATATTCCTTTTATAGGAATGGGTTGATCCTCTCTAGTTGAGAGGGAGAGATAGACACATCATTCTTGTCTTCATGAGATGAAGAAAGAATGGAGGATTGGGTAAGCATCTAAGATTGATTCTGATACTCTTTGAGGATGAGGTAAGGCATCCAATGGGTAAGAGTAGTTGAAGAGGAAATTCCATGAGGATGTATTAATCCAAGACGGGAATGGTTCTAAAAGGACATACCTTGTGAACTTCCAGATGGGGTATGTGCCTTGTGGGACGATGATGAAGCTGTCTATTAGTCATTGTCTCCCCAACATTGTGCTCTATTCTTGTGGAGAGATAGAGCTGTTAGTCAAGGCCTTGCTATATGAAAACGCTGGTTGGTATGATGAGATGCAATGAGATAAGCTGAAATAATAACTTATGAGATGGCTTACCAATTCGACTCTTCTTATGAAAATTCTTCAGTATGAGAATGCCCAAGTGCCTTGAATGGATTATGAGCACCTCCCTAGTTAAGAGGGAGTATTGAAATGTGTAACTAGGTCCAGTCTTCATAATGTCTAATGTATTCATGATTTGATGCATTTGATGAAATAAAAAGAAAGTTTATTATTATTATTTTTGTAGCATGAGTTTCATGCTCTAGTCTATTTTATTTGTAGGTCAAGCACCCATTGAGTGCTTCTAGGAGTAAAAGAAGTCAATTGAGTCATTGTAATATGTATAAGACCCTATTGGGCATATTGTATCATGTCAAAATATTTTTTTTGAGTCTAAAGACCCCCTCCAAGACAAGTCGACCTACATTAAGAGAAGTCAGCGTACAAGCAAGACAAGTCGGCTTCATGGACAACTACTCGACCTCCAGGGAAGACTATATAAGGACACATTGACCTCATTTGAAGAGTATCCAAGCAGTTTGATGAAGGAAGAATAGAAGACCTTAAGCAAGCAAGAGGAAGGAGAAACAATGAGACAAAAAGTGAATCCAAAAATTTGAGTTTTGGGCTACAACTTCTTAAACATGCGGAAAGGTTAGGGCATCAATCATTGCAACATGGACCGAAATATTGCAGTCATATTAGGAGGTCGAAATCAGATGAAAGAAGGACTATCTTGCAAGTTGAATTGCTAGAGAAGAAGTTGTTGTCCAAGCGAAGGAGAAAAGAGAAGAAATTCACCATATTTATCTCACACGTGCCAACTAGGGTTTCTGTAGTAGAAGCCAAAATTGCAGTCGTGAGGAAGCAAGTCGAAATTCTAAAGAATGGCCGAAATTTGAAGTATTGGAGCAAGTTTGACTAGCGTTGACTTTGTGGAAGAGAAGCTCATCAAAGAAGAGGTTTGACTTGTCTTGGAGGGGTTTTGGTATTGGGTCATAGGTCTTGGAATTCGTCATTTGAAGATTCTATAAGAAGAGAATAATTCTTGTGGGTTTTCCTCTCAAGAGGAGAGGTTTTGGCCTTGGCTAGCACACTACATTTTGTGTCCTCTTGTCTCTTTGATCTTCATAGTTTGGTAGCTTTTTTGATGATAAGAACATAATAATAATCAAGTGAAAGAAGAAGCTAATCAAGTTAAGTAAAAGAACATCACAAGCAATTATCAATATAAGATAAATCACCAAGTTTAGCTGCCCCTAGATTTCTCAACAACCAGGACCCATCCTTAGGAGCCAAATTCTTCAGCATCTATTAACCACAAAAACTTTCAAAAAATGATTTTTTTTGTTGAGGATGGCTTCTTGGGATTCGTTGAAGAGATTCTTGTGGAAATTTTGTAAGTTTGTTGCATTTTTCTATATTTTGAATGCAATCTTTTGTGAAATAGGGTTTCTTATTGTGCCATGTATGAAACTACTATATTTATCTTGAAATTTTGATTCCTTATGCTACGCAAGATTGTTTTCCTTGGACCCTTAAATAAACTTTGAATTGTGCTTCTCTTGAATTTAAAATCCCCCTCTAAAGGAATCACTAGGGTTTGTAAGAATAGGCTTTATCCCTCTCACCCTCTTCATCAAGGTCGTCTTCTTTAAATTTGCTCTAGGTAACCCCATTGCCCATTTAGATCAAGGCACTAGTTTAGGTGGTGGTGATCAATCTTTGTACTTTAACTATTTTCTCTTTCCTTAGTAAAATTCTGGATACCTAGGGTTATTGTTTTTTGAAATATTGCTAAAACGTATTTCTATTTGATGTGTTGTTTCCCTTTAAGTAGGGATTGCATTAAATAAATGATAAAAAACAAAATATAGCATTTATTTTAGTGTAAAACCCTACTTCTAGGGCTGACATCATCATTAACTTGTTGTTTTATGCATGTTTAAGCCATAAGAGCTCCATTGCAAACCCTAAACCTTACATATTTAATTGATAGTCTAGATCCCTCATTTATTTATCATTATAAGGCCATTTCTTCTAGTTTTTATATGACAATGCATACCATATCACCGAAAATCCATCAAACCCTCACTTATAACGACTCTCTAATTAGTGTAAGGATAATGCTTGAACTTTGGTGAAGAACATCTTAGCCCCCTTGGCTCTGCCAGTACCCTATCCCAATCATTAGACCTATGCATCGCCCTGAATCTTCTTATTGAGTATGTTTTAGGTGATCTAGATTCCATACGTAGGGAAGCCTCCCTTTTGGTTTGTTCACCACTAAATAGCTGGAGAGAGGCCACTGAGGTGACAGTGGTGGCTGATATCTTGCTGCCACAAGGTTTGGATTTGCCTAGTGAGGCTTTGCATTAGGCCTGCTAGATTTTACGGTAACAAGTTCCAAAGCGAGTGGGCACACCCAACTTAGTATAGTGTCGATCATCGCTGGAGCTAGAGGGAGTGGGTTTTAAATTACCCAACTCAATACAAATGTGAACACATTCATCTTTCGGTAGAATGTTAGCATTGAATTTCTCATCCTCTAGGATAATAGGACACTAAATTGCTCATATAACGAAGAAGCACTGGAAGAAAAATGTTGTATAGAAGTAACAAGAACTCATCTCGTAGAAGACTATCAACACCAAAGTTCAAACTGTTCAGCTGTTGAAAGAACACTGCAACCAAGCTGCTTATCTGCTGGAAAACAATGTCACAAGACTACTTATCTGGTAGAGGAGTGCTAGAAGACACCCATCCATATTGCACATCCACATGAAGAATGTTGCCATTGATTTTCCCATTTGATGAAGAAGCGTTGGATGAAATATCTTGTAGAAGAAAAGAGGTGGGATTACTGAACTCTAATAAGATCAACCATATCTGAAATGAGGATATGAAGATCTAGCTCCAAATATTTATGAGATCTTAAACACAATTGAAAAAGCTTTATTCCAAAAGGGGTGTGGCTATGTGAATCAATGTTATCAGAACCAGACCGAACCGGTCTGAATTGGCTAGTTCGACTGATTGGAGGGCGAAACTTGTTTGGACCAGCCTCCTCAACAATTTTTGGCCGGTTCGATACTAAACTGACCATTTTCACCGAACTGGTCAGTTCAGTAAAGCTGCATACAACGCAGCATGTGGGGCCTGTTCTTTTTTTTTTTTCTAATTTTTTCTAATTTCTTTATCTCTTAGCTAGCTATTGGCCCACCGTAGGTGCCTAATATTCAAGTTTATGGCCCTACTATTGCTACGCAGTTCATGGTAATTTTAACTTCTTAAAGTAAAAGTGACATTCTCCTTTTACTCAACTTTTTAACATTACCATTCAATGACTCAAGATGTTTGAGAGTGGTTCTGAACTCATTGGATTTCATATGGAGAAAGTAGAATCTTAGATTCCACTCAAAATCTAGCAGACTTAATAGTATTTTCAGGATTTCAGGATTGGGGGAATTGCAACATTTCCATTGGATTTTGTCATGTACGAGGGTATGGAACTAGTATTTGATCAAGAGCACCAAGCCCTCTATGTACCTTGATGTTAGTGGCATTGGTTGTTAAATTACTCCATCATGAAACTACTAAAAATGTACCCATTACTCAAAGAAAATCTTGAATTGACTTGCTAAGCATTTTCTAACTTATTTTAATGTTTGGAGGGTGATATTGATGACGGAGATCCCAATATAGGCAAACTTTTTGATGATATGCAGGTATTTTCTGTAGCATGAGTTTTTTTGGATTCTAGAGGCCATCTGGGGCCTTTTTTGATGTATTTTCAGTTTAGAGATCGATTGCACTCAATGTTATTTTGGTTATGTGCATCCTTACATGCTATATAAATGGGAACTTTTGCTTATTTGCTATAAATGGTTTGGATTCATATGATTGCAAATGAATATATATGTTTTTCTTTAAAATTTGAATATTTTATGTGTTTTTGGTTGACTGGCTTTTTGGTCCGGTTTTTGTGGCTGGTTCCGGTTCGGTTCTGAACGGTTCTCAGTCCAGGGGGTCTACCGGTTTGATGACCAGTCCGGTTCTGATAACATTGGTGTGAATAGCTAAGACAGATGCACATGAGAGAGTGCAACTTAGAAGGAAGATTTAATACATGGTGATAGTGGGTTTATAAATTTGCAGCTCGATACATAGGGTGGCTGCTATGGCTGAAACAACAATGACAGAGGGTTGATGAATTCCCAACCCAAGTATAGTTAGGAGCTAAGTCACATGACACGAGACACGGGGGACACGTAAATACGAGTATTCAATACGAAACGCAGCGACCTGGAAATAGGACACGGGGGACACGTTTTATATATATTTAATCATATATATATATATATATATATATAGTGAAATATAGTTTTTTATCCATATTAAATTGCAGGTTGCAGCTTATCTAATCAAATTAAAATATAATTACTTCTCAAAGTTCATAGTTCACTTTAAAAAAATAAATAGAATCAAAATTTACTATTTAGAAATTAGAATGTGATATGCTTGGTCTTGATTCTTGAATATTCAATGTTCATTGTTCATGTACAACTTACAAGCACATAAGAAAATAATTGAAGTCTAATCCTATTGATTTCCTCTGCCCCTCTTGCGAGAAAATGCCACAGCTTTCCCTTTCCCTCTAGATGTAGATGCCGGTGTTGGTGGAGTTGGCAGTGGATTTTGCTATGCTCTAGAAGCTGAAGAACTAGAAGTAGGAGTTATAGGAGGTAGACCACGTCCTCTACTGGTGGCAGGGGTAGCCTGGGCAGGGGGTGTCACCTGGAAACATTACAATCTCCCAATCCTGAAATCCTGAAATCCTGAAAAACTGATAAGTCTGCTGCATTTTGAATGAAATCTAAAATTCTACTTTCTCCATATGAAATCCAATGAGGCCGGAACCACTCTCAAACATCCTGAGTCATTTCATGGTAATGTTAAAAATTTAAGTAAAAGGATGAAAATGAAGATTAAGGAGAATGTCACTTTTACTTTAAGAATTTAACATTACCATGAATAGCATATCAATACTAGGGCCTAGACTTGATCATTAAGCTACCCCACTCAAAAATTATTTGTTTCTTTCAAAAAAAATTGCAGCTTATGCAGGGAATGTTTTCTACCAACGAAATACGCGTTTTCCAAATTCAGGACATGACGAAAACCGGCGAATACGTATTCCATTTTACAGGACACGATAAAAACCGTATTCGACACGTATTAGGGCCGTTTTCGTGTCCAGTACGTAAAATACGGGACACGGGACCCTGGAGGACGTGTCCTGTGACTTAGGTTAGGAGTGAAGGTGACTGAGATACAAGTGGGAGTTGGTGTGGGAATATCCAATTCAAATAGATGATTGATTATTGCTGAGATAAAGAAGTGAGAGGGTTTGTGGACACCGATATTAATAGAGGTGACCCTATGCACAACATCCCCCAGAAGATGGACAACAGACCAAAAAGAGAGAGCATTGGATTACAATTCCCACCCACCCTTGATGTTGAATGCAGGCCATTTGACGATAAGATTGCAAAAACCAGATTTGCTAGTTATTATCTCACCTTTAGGTGCCTTTTCAAGGTAAGAGAGGCATTGGCTAGTATGTCTAAGTGATTCATGGTAGGATCTGAAAGACAGGGTGATATATGCATCTGACAGACGTGAATTTTAGGAGGTGGAAGATATGGTGTTTGATGGGCAGTTTTGGCAACAGGTTAGGTATATTCTGCAGTTCACGAAACCCATTTACAGTATGATTTGGTTTGCAGATACATATCAGCTGGTGATTGAGGAGGTGTATGAGGTTATGAGCAGATGGACAGCATGGTAGACCAAATCAAAGATGTTGTTCAGCCAAGGAATGCAATCTTGTATGATCATATTCATAAATATGGTCAAAAGGTGGGATAATCTGAATGTTCCACTCCATGCCCGAGCATATATCTTTACACCAAAACATTAGTCTCCATCTTGGTTGGCTCAACCAGCACCTGGGGGTGGGGTTAGGAGAAAACCACATGCTGATCCAGTGGTGCAAAATGAATATATGTTTGCATTAGACAAATTGGTACATGAATTGGTACCTTCCATTAGAAAAGTTGTTATCTTAGGTGTGGAAGTTATACGTTTGCTGTTCTTGCTACTGAATTTCCTAGCTGTCCATATGATGAGTTATATTATGATTTGAATCCAGCTAGATAGTGGACGGGTATTTCAGACTGTATATCTTTCTAAAATCTTCCTTCAAATTTTCAGTGTTGTTAGAGATTTACTAGCAATCATCGATCTCCTTATATGCAATGGTGACTCTCCTGTAGATTGATGTCAATGACCGTCTAGTCCTGAGAAATTGGACTTCTCAGTCTACATTGTTTCAATTGTTGATTTCAATAAATTCTTGATTGCAGGTACTGTTTTACTGTAGGCTTAGTATACTATTTCCTTGGTAACTAATTGATATGAAGCTTATTAGTTGACTATGTTTGTTTGCTACTCTCATCATTATGAACATTTGAAGATTTCCTCGGAGAAGAAGCCAACTTTGGACAAGGAAAATGATGGAAGTATTGCACAATCTGTAAAGGCTACCAAGAAGAAAGGCCCAAAGAAAACTGGTAGACTGTCAAGGCCGGTGAGCAATATTGATATCCATACTATAAATAATAATTAGAGTTGAAACAGGTTTTGTATCTTGGCTTTTTATGCATTATTGTTAGGAAATTTGTTTCTTATGAACTTAAGTATGATGATATAAGGTGATTTGCATCTGCAATGATATATTTGCACCTGCTTTGCGGTCATTACGGGAAGTGGCCAGGTATAATTTGTTAATTCTTGTCAGTTCAAGGCTGTCTGTTGACCTGTACTTGGATACATTTTGTTTTGCATTTAAAATTGAAACCATTTTGTTCAGATTGGAATTCACTTATTATGTTGTTTCCGTAGTTTGGCAAAAATAAGATCGTTTATTTTCAAAATCAATAATCTGCTACTTTCAGGTTTTCTAAACATGATGCATTTTGTCATTGTGGCTGTTTATGTACAGGGTGTATACATTTGTCCAACCGAGTGCTAGCCGAGTAGTAAGCAGGTATATTAAAATGTGCCCCTCACAGGTGGCATTTGAATTGTTTTATAGTAATCCCTATGGAAATTGGCTGATGAAAATTGTTAAATTGTACCCTTTTTCAGGAGATTTTAAAAAAATAGCCAGACTACATTGGATATTCTGATTCTCCCTGCTTCCAATTTAATAGCCATGAGATATTGTGTGCTGAATGAATGTTAATATAGTCATTATTTTCAGTTGAAGCTGTAATTTCTGCAGTTTTTAATATTTATTTTAGTTCAGGCTTAAATATATTTGCCAAAAGGAAGGATTTAAGGCAAGTGCGCAAGGGCTTACTACACTGGCTGAATTTACTGGTATGAATGATGCCACTTATACAATGGTTTATGTATTACATTTTTCGTGCTACCGATTGTGATTAAAACATACTAGAAAGCACTATATGTTTTTGATATTTTCCACTTAACTACAAATTCTAAATCTGCTATAATGTTGGCTCAAGTGTTATTATCATGACTACGATATTGAGTTTATGAATTCCAAAATATAATTATGTTCTTCCATGTTTCAAGGTAATTTTTCTATGCTCCTGTGTTTTCATTTGACTTTGTTTCAGTTTCTGTGTTTTGATCAAAGCGGTCATAAATGTTTCTATGCTTTGTTGGTCATGAAATTTAACTTTATAGGAAATTTTGAAAGAAGAGGCTGGTCTAGATGTGTTCCCTTTTGATCGTGCAACTACCCTTGATTGCTTGTTGCCTATTTCCTTGATGGTACCATCCATGAGAACATTTACAGGCTTATCTTTTGACCAAGAGATTTTCCTGTTTGTATCTATGATATTGTCAAAGTAGTCAGAAATGGAATAAGAGTGGATCTGTTATTCCAAAATTTCTGACTTGGATTGGAATTGGACAAAAAACCATTAAGATAATTGGTTGAATAAAAAACATATAAAATTTGCGAATTGTAATAAAAAAGTCTATATTCATGTACAATGGATGCCAGTGTAAATCCAAACTACTAGACACCAAATATGCAAAGTTTGTCTATTTATTGTGCTGAGAGGCGCTCTACAGCCCAGTATGGTGGTAGATCTCACATAAAAACATAAACACATAAACATGTAAACATGTAAATGTAAACATAATGTTTAACATTTAACATTTTTAATTAATGTCGGCCCTATTTAAAAATCAATCTAATTATTATTATGTATAAACACAATATAAATTTAAAATATAAAGAGGTTTATGAACACTCAAAAAAGAGGTATGGTAAATAAATAAAAATATAAATAAACTAGAGGTATGGTAAATAAATAAACCTTTTTTATATTTATTCCAGAAGTCTGGTAATAAATAAAACCTCTTTTTTTATTTACTTCATAAACCTATTTATATTTACGAAAACTCAAAAAAGAGGTTTTATTTAGGTGAAGCCTAGGGGACAAATAATTATTAATACTAGGGGCCAAATACCATATTTATAAAAGAGGTATGGTAAATAAATAAATATAAAAGAAGTTTAAAGAGGTATGGTAAATAAATAAAAATACATCAAATAGGATTAGAAGTCAACATCTAATTAGATACCAAGCCTATGCACCAAATACCATGGTAAATAAAAGAGATATGATAAATAAATAAAAATATAAATAAACAAGAGGCATGGTAAAAAAATAAAACCTCTTTTTATATTTACTTCATAAACCTCTTTATACTTACTAACACTAAAAAAGAGGTTTTATTTAGGTGAAGCTTATGGGCCAAATTATTGTTAATACCATGCTAAAAACATTATTAACCCTAATATTAATATTATTAAATTTAATAACTTTGGATTAATACAATATTAAATTTGTTATATTATAATATATATTAATATATCATGATATATATTAACTCTAGAAATATATGGGAGGGAAGAACAAAGACATAGAGTGATAGAGGTGGAGACATAGGGGGAGTGACAAGGGAGAGATGGAGATAAACTGAATGAGAGGGGAGAGGAGGAATGAAGAGAGAAGGGGGGGAATGAGTGAGAGAGGTAGAGAAGGGTAAGAGAAGGAGAAGGAGACACAAAGATGGAGGGGAGAGAGAGAGAGAAGGAGAGAGGGAGTGAGATAGTGAGAGGATTGGAGGGAAGAGAGAGAGAAAAAGAGAGAAAGATGGCGGAGAGAGAGAGAGAGAAGGCGAGAGAGAGATGGGGGAAGAGAGAGGAAGGCAGGAGAGAAAGGGAGAGAGAGGAAGGATGAGAGAGAGGACTTGCGAGAGAGGAAGAGAGAGGGAGGGATAGAGAGATGGAGTTGGAGGGGGAGAGAGGGAGGGAAGAAGAAAGACAGAGAGTGATAAGTGGAGAGAGAGAGGGAGTGACAAGGGAGAGATGGAGAGAGAGAGTGTATGTTTAGGGGTGAGATAAAGAGACAAAGAAGGAGAGATAGAGAGAAGGGGGAAGAGAAGGAGAGGGGGGGATATAGTAACATAGTTGGAGAGAGAGAGAGAGAGAGAGGTAGGAGAGAAAGGGAGAGAGAGGAAGGACGAGAGACAAGACTTGAGAGAGAGGATGAGAGTGATGGGGGAAGAGAGAGGATTGGAGGGCAAAGAGATAGATAGATAGATAGATAGATAGAGAGAGAGAGAGAGTGATGGGGGAAGAGAGAGTGAGGTAGGATAGAAAGAGAGAGGGAGGAAGTACGAGAGAGTGGACTTGAGAGAGAGGAGGAGAGAGGGAAGAAGAAATACGTAGAGAGCGAGAAGTGAAGAGAGAGAGGGAGTGACAAGGGAGAGACGGGGAGAGAGTGTGTATGTTTGGGGGTGAGATAAAGAAACAAAGGAGGAGAGATGGAGAGAATGGGGGAGATAAAGAGAGAGGAGAGATATAGTAATAGAGTTGGGAGAGAGAGAGAGAGAGAGAGAGAGAGAGAGGAAAGAGAGATGGAGTTGGAGGGTGAGAGAGAGGGAGGTAAGAAGAAAGAAATAGAGAGAGAAAGGTGAGAGAGAGAGAGAGAGAGGGAGTGATAAGGAAGATAGAGAGAGAGGGAGGTAAGAAGAAAGAAATAGAGAGAGAGAAAGGCGGAGAGAGAGAGAGGGAGTGATAAGGAAGATAGAGAGAGAGGGAGTGATAAGGAAGATAGAGAGAGAGGGATAGAGGATAGCGGGAGGGAAGAAAGATAGAAGCGGGGGAGAGGGAGAGAAAGGGAAGAGATAGAGAGAGGGAGAGGAGGAGGGAGGGATAGATAGATATATTGGAGAAAGAGAGTGTATGTTTTGGGGGTGATATAGAGAGACAAAGGGAGATAGAGATATAGATGGAAAGTTAAGAGAGAGAAGAAGAGAGAGATGGAGAGAGGGAGGAAGGGATAGAGAGATTGATATATATGGAGTGAGAGAGCGTGTGTGTTTGGGGGGTTGAGATAGAGAGACAAAGAAGGAGAGATGGAGGGAGATATAGATATATATGAAGGGGGAGAGAGGGAAGAATATTTCTTGCACTAGATGCATTGATTTCAGTGTAGATGGTGATTTCTAATCCTATTTTCTTGCTTGCACTAGATGCATTGATTTTAGTGTAGATGTTGATTTCTAATGATATTTGATTGCTTGCACTAGATGCATTGATTTCAATGTAGATGATTTCTAATCCTATTTAATTGCTTCCACTAAATGCAACATTGATTTCAGTGTAGATGGTGATTTCTAATCCTATTTGATTGCTTGCACTAGATGCATTTATTTCAATGTAGATGTTGATTTCTAATAATATTTGATTGCTTGCACTTGATGCGTTGATTTAAATGTATATGATTTCTATTCCTATTTGATTGCTTGCACTAAATGCATTGATTTCAGTGTAGATAGTGATTTCTAATCCTATTTGATTGCTTGCACTAGATGCATTGATTTCAGTGTAGACAATGATTTTTAATCCTATTTGATTGCTTGCACTAGATGCATTGATTTCAGTGTAGATAATGATTTCTAATCCTATTTGATTGCTTGCTCTAGATGTATTGATTTCAGTGTAGATGTTGGTTTATAATCTTATTTGCTTACTTGCACTAGATGCATTGATTTGAGTGTAAATTTTGTTTTCTAATCTTATTTGATTGCTTGCATTAGATGCATTGATTTTAGTGTAGATGTTGATTTCTGATTTGATGTAATTGAATGTATAATGGTACACTAATTTTAAAGTGATTGGATTAACATCGTGTGTTAATTTCAATGTAATCACAAAACATTATTGACAATGTACATTGGCTTTGTGTTATAGTAATTCAACCTATTAATATTGGAGAGAAAGAGAGACAAGGTATGATGTTTACTACAATAGCTCGAGCTAAAGATTTAAATGGTTTATGATTTAATTGTCCTTTTCATATAATCGATATGAAAATATGACAATCGATATGAAAAGATGACAAAAGTAACAAGGGTGACAATAAGAATAGTAGAAGAAAATAGTTTGAGATTAATCACAATGAAGACTATTTGTAATTGACTATATTCTTATTATTCACATTTTCTATCATTCAACACTATTACATTGTCACTTTACATTCAAAATTTTTATTTCATCATTTTTCATCATTAAAGTTATTAACAATATTTATCATCTCAACAAACTGAGGTAACTAAGCAAATTTAAAATTAAAATGACCAGATTAATCTGAGACATATTTAGCATATTTAAAATGATTATATTAATATTAGATGAATTTACATATTATTGATAAAATTAATCATATGTTCGTTAGATTTTCTTTGGCTGCACACGACTAAAACCAGCGTAGATCCATCTTAACTCTGGATCTATCAAGCTCCGAGAGGGATCAAATCTCTCGAGGTGCAAACCTTTCTTGAAGTTTTGCACTCAAAAAAGAGGTTTGCACCTCAGAGATTTGATCCCTCTCAGCGCTTGATAGATTTGGAGTTAAGATGTATCTACGCTGGTATTGGATGTAGATAAAAAAGTTACATCGACATATATGTTCTAGGATGCATAGAAATAATGTTTTGAAAGTAAATATGTAAATATGGAGATTCGAAATGATCTCTAGAGTTCAAAAAGTCTTCATACTATATTCAAATGACTACATAGTATAGTATGTCATGAGTCACGACCCATCAATCAACAGGTGTAAGCGGTCAATGACATAGTAGGAGTTTATTTTATGGAGAATGCTAGTCTTTGTACTAGTTGTGAATTCCGACATCCATGAGCATTATTGTGTGAACAGGGAGTAATCATGGAACTCAAGTTATCCCTTTCCTTGGCCTATTTTTACAACCCTTCTTTTGTGCCTTTCTCTTTATTGTTTTTTTTTTTCGTAGATATAACTTTGGTTACAAGCTTTTACTGATTCATTTCTGACATCTTAAAGATGAAGTGTTAAATTGCTCTTTGGGTTTCGGATAATCAAAGCTCTTTTATTTATATAGCTCATGCGTTAGCGATGAATTGGGTGATGGCTGGTGAGGGGGGTAGAACTTAGGCTAGGATTTTGTCCATGCACTTTCATACATCCATGACAATCTTTTGCATTTTAACATGCTGGCTCATGCTCTTTCTTTTCTTTGTGCTGCATCAACCTCTTAGGCCAAAGTTCTTACGCCCCTACTCAAGGATGAGGAAAACAAGGAATTAATATACTGATGACTGATGGAATATGTTAAAATTTGCATTATTGTGGACAGGCAACTTCAGTTGTAGTTACATATTTGTGCCCCTCCTTGATAGTGAAGGAAAGGCCTCAAGGATGGTTACACTAGACTAAGCACAAGAGATGACCACCAAGGTGAAGCATGGGCACAAGAGTACAACGAAAAGTGGTATATCATCCAATTTAATTTGTGCTAAAATGCCCTTAAACATTACATGAAAGCATTTGAATACAGAAGTGGTTAATGTACCTTATAATAGGTGATAACTGATACACCTTCACTGGAGGAGTAGGCTAGATGAAATAGAGCACTCATTGGAGCACAGAATAGAGGCATTTAAGGATAGCTATTTGTGGATCATCATAGCGCTGCTGGTTGGCAAGTTGCAACAATTGGAGAATTTTTTTTTCTCCTAGGGGTTACCCACATGGGTGGGTAACAACCCCCAAACTGTTTTTGAGCACTTGATGAGTCTTGAGTTACATTAGAAACTTGAGTCTAACCAAGCTATTGCTTGGAAGTGGAAACATTCAGAAGTAATAAAATGTAATCAAATCTGCTTGATGCCCTTGTATTAGTGATCATTCAACTACATATATTATTTTCAAACCCCTTAATGTGTTGCTTATGTCCAATGAGATAGTGGTTGTTGCTTATGATTCTACATTTACAAGCTTGTGTGTATTCCATATTTTCAATTGCTACTTCCTTTCTCTTGTTGTTTCCACTTCACTACTTTTGGGACGTTATATGTATATATACTTTTTATATTTTTTCACTTTTCTATTATTCGTTGAAGATGCTTACTTTAATTCGTTATTGTTGGAAGATCAGGAGGCTTTATGATTAAATTAGATTTTCCTTTCCTTGATAACTATTTGTGAAATTTGTTGGCTTCTTATTTATTTAATTATGTTCTTCTTCATCAAACAATTATCAAAACGTAAACATGAAGATCACAAGAAAAACATAGAACACAAGATATAGCCTCCAAGCCAGGGCAAAACCCCTCCAAGGGTAAAACCCAGAAAATTCTCTTCTTATAGAATCAGACCAAATGAGATATCCAAGATCCATAACCACACAAAACTTCCACCTCTAGAGGCCAAGTCAAGCCTTCCTTCTTTCTTGCAGATCCATCAACAAGATACCAACAACAAGAGATGTACCAAAGCAAATCTTCTACAAATTCTAGCTCAAGAAGAAACCCTCTCTTTCAAATTTCGACCCTCCACTTCTTCTCTGCCCTTTTTGAGATATTTCAAATGATAATCCATCAAATGTGTGTCCTGTTGTCCCCTGATTGTACACCGCAAATGCGACAACGACTCTGGGCGAGGGCTGTCACTCTGATCCCTGCCCTCTTCGTTTTAGCCGTCTCCCTACAATAAGCTATGGGGGGTAGTCCCTATGAAATGTGAAGATGAGAGACTTGTTGACAACCAACAAGTCCGAGAGACACAACTGAATGGCCTCGCAACTTGGTTGAATTAGCAAGTTAAGTCATTTGATTAGATTTATTATGAAGACCAGTGCATTGAATGGAGTCAACTACTTGCTTAAAACAAATTATTACCAAGTTACCAGATGAAAAATTGTTGCTTAAGGATGCTTCACTATCCTATATGAAATGCAAATCCTACAATGTAGGTGAAATGCAAAACCTTGGTTGATTTTAAGTTATATGCCTATCTGAGTGTATCCTTCCTCTTAACTGTTTTGAAGCTAGTCTTTAGAGTAGGTTGTGAGGGAGAATCCAAAGGGGAGCAGGCTAGGGCCTGGTGAATGATACCTCCCCTTATGTTCTAACCACCCGATGCCTTTGGTGCTGCAAGGATTGTGGCTCTGACGACTGCAAGGTCACCGTGTAAACCACTAAGGAGGTGCTAGGCTCCTCAAGCTAGATGAGAAAGGTGGGCCTATATCTCTATCAACCAAGCTTATGCTTGGAAGTAAATTCATTAATGCAAGAGGCTAATCTTAGAATGCAAGTGCAAGAGATGGATGAGTGCTCTTAAGGTGAGATTACTTAATGTTCTTAAGTACTTTAATCACAATGATCTTCAATTACAACAATGGAGTACTTAAACAATAAATTAATAACAATCTCAACCACAAGAGAAAATTGCTCAAAACTCAACAGTGGCAGAAAATGTGACAAGTAGAGAACTACTCAAAGACAAGAGTAATGCTTCTTAGCACAATTAGCAATCTTGAGTACACCTTAGTCCCAACTGGTTAGAGTACCCTGCTCAAGTATCTAATCTGTAGCACTGCGTGTGCTATGACTCTTCATAGTTCATATCATTTTGAGATCTTCCATGTACCTATATATGTATGTAATTATGAATACCTCCCTAGTTAAGAGGGAGTGTTGAAGAATGTAACTAGTGTCGGTCTTCATAATTATATTTGATGAAAAGAAAGAGAAAAATAAATTTATTGTAAAGAAAAAATATTTTGAAGCATGGGTTTCATGCTCTTTTATTTATTTTCTAGGTTAAAGCCTCCATTGAAGGCTTCTAGGTTTTTTCACGAGTCAATAGAGTCATTGTCATTTTTATTAGACCCTTCTTGGGCTTTTGTATCATGTAAAAAGAATTATTTTTGAGTCAAAATTGTCATTTGTCACCTCCACACCAAGTCGGCCCTGTCCTCATGAAGTTAGCCTGGATTAGGGCTATTCGACCCAACAAAAAGAGTATATATAGAGAGACAACTCGACTCATTTGAAGCACACACTCAACAAGTTCGATTTACAAGAGAAAGAGACAGAAAAGAAGAGCGAAGTTGAGGAGAAAGAACAAAGAAGTTGGGGAAGACAAGAACATAGTTTTTGGGCATCTCTCTCTCACATGTGCGAAGTTACTGGAGTATAACTGGGTCCAAAAATTTTTGAATCTACCGCAGATCCAAAATTCTGGATTGAAGTTGCATCTGAGAAGCTGACACAGAGACTTTGGCAGGGATCATCTACTAGAAGGAAGGGTTGACTTGGTGATTGGAGGAGGTCTTTGTCTAGGTTTAAAGGGTCTTGGATTATCTCATCTTGATTTGAATCTACTAGTGGGAGAGTTGGACTGGTTTTCCCCTTGGAGGGGTTTTGCCCAGGCCGAGTGCCTACATCTTTTGTCTCTTGTTCTTGTGGTCTTCATGTACATTTAATTTGGTAATTGCTTGATGAAATGTAAACTAACAAAGAAGTGAAAGAAGGCAACATAAATCACAAATAATTATCAAGAAAGAGGAACCAAATCTTAATTCCTGTAAGCATTGATTTCTCAACATTTTCCCAAGTCTGTGGCCTAATCAAGTTCAGAAATGAGTTATTCTAATTCAGTCTTCCTCCTTGGTGGCTAGACATGAGACATCATTTTTCAACCATAAATGATCTTCTTAGATGCCTTTAACCTTGACCTTAGCTCTGATTCCATGTTGAGAAAATATAGGGCAGCATATAGACAAGTTCTTTAGTTTGATTTCTCTAATACTTTGACAAGTTCTTGTGATTATTGTATTTTTTTCTTTATTATTGTTGTTATGTTCTTTTCATCATCAAGATAAATGCCAAACACGAAGACAATAAAGACACCAAAGATAGGCACTCAGCCAGGGCAAAACCCCTATGAAGGGGAAAACCCAGTCAAACTCTTCCACTAGTAGATCTAAATCAAATTGAGACACTCCAAGACCTTTGACTCAACCTCCTCCAGCCATCAAGTTAACCTTCCAACTGATATTTAATAATGCAGATTTCTTCATTAGTCCAGGGTCTCGGTCTTCTTCTAGACCAAAGTTTTCTAGTTCTTAGTGTACTTTGGTTCTGCACCATGTTGTTAGACTTTGGTCTTGAAATGAATAACCAAACAACAACCTTTCTGCAATAGACAACAAAATCTTCAGTCTTGCAATAGATAACCAGAATTTTCGGTCTGTAACTTTCATTTTGTACCTATTGCTCCTTCGCTGATTAATTACAGACTTCTTCACTAGACTTTTGCTTGTATTTTCTTACTTCTACAGTAGTATGGATCCTTCTTTTATGTATCTCGCACTCCCATCTTTCCTTGTAGCTTCAGATCGAAACTTCTTATGATGGACACAAAACAGGTCGAGTTCATTTACTATTTATAGTGGTTTGTCACTGTATGTTTTGGGTCTGTTACTGCTCAAACTAGTAGGGGCCCTAAGAGGGGATCCTATAGAGCAACTACTAGGTCAAGGGGCAACAATGGAGTGATAGCCCACTGTCACCTCATCTAAAGCTCCCTGCTCTTTACCGACTTTCATCAATGGGAGGAGTCCCGGTATGAGAGGAATCACTAGAATATATGGATCAATGATAGGATGTAGGGTGATTCCTAAAGCCTATTCACAATAGAGGCTCAAGTAATTGGCTTGCTTGCTTTGAAAGCAATGTGATTGGCTCTCTAAGAAGGGATATGAGGATGCCTAGACCTAGGGGTGGAGGGAGGATATGCCTTGACAAGGGGCTTCCTAGGCTTAAGGATCCTTGTGAAGAAATGGATTCTATGCAATCCTCGTGAAATTTGAGTTGCAGGACTACAAAAAACCCAAGTGGACCGAAACTAGGTTAGGGGTATGGAGTTGATCAACCAAGGAGGAGCTTGACCTAATTAGGCGAGAGAATAGGATCAAAGGACAAGTTTTCTTTTTAGATTTGAATGCAATGATCCAAGTGAGGACACTGACCAAAATCAACCTAGGGCAAGAATTGGTCTTATGGCTAGGGCTTGCTATATCTCGAGATTCCATTGTCGGATTTGCCTCAAACTTGGAGGATCTATAGAGAAAACCCCAGTGCAGTAGTGGACCAAAAATCGAGGTGTTTGGATGGCTACATAGGAATTCGATTGACGCGCAAGTTGACCCTCTAGTGTTAGGCCTAGAATTGGGAAGAAGAAAAGAAAGATAAATTTGACCACCAAGAGGATGCAGGATCAATGCCTTGCTTAGGGGGCTTAATGGAGCCTAGATCAATGAATTTCGTGAGCTAAGGAGCCCTAATTAACCCTTTCTAGCCTATTCAAGGGAAGCAACTAGGTAATTAGAGATTTATACTACAAATTTGCCAAAGAAATGAAGTTTCTAGGTCTTTCAACCTAAGAGGTGCCTCTAGGAACATTCACCCAATCCCTCAATGAGCAACACATGCATTAAATCACTTATTCAAGGTCCCAAAAGCATTTCACATCACATTAACCCATACAATAATAATGATAACAATATACATGCATTTGACAAGTAAGATAACAAGAATAGCATTAAAAGTTCACTGACATGAGAGAGAGAGAGTATCCATTCATCAACTTCGCATTAGAAAGAAGCTCCAAAGACAATAGTGAAAATCCAAACATCATAGTGTATTAAGAAACTCCAAAAATTCACCCCAACAAAAAGTTGCTAAAATCTCTCAAGAGATACTAATCCAATCCAAGTGATGAAGAGAGGTTAGAATGAGCCTCTCTCATATTTATACAACTCTAAAGGGGATTCGATTTGCCTAATTGGCCTAATTTAGCCCCAAATAATAAAATAATACATAATAATGACATGACTTGGTGACAAGCCCACCAAGATAGCTCAATAATACAAAGAATAACCTCTCAAGAGGGCAAAATAATGAATGTGATGAGTCGTTGGGTCATTGAGGAGGCCTAATGGAGTCCAAATGTGCCAAGCTGAGTGAAAAGGCTCCTAACATAGTGGACAAGGGGTTGGCCCCTTGTTTTGCAAGCAAGTCACATGTGATGCTCCCAAGTGGATGTGGAGGCATAATAACATCCTCATGGGTCTCCAAGTGGATTGATAATGCATGTAAACCATCTGTAAGGGCTAGGATGATGACATAAGCCCTCCCTTTGTCTCCTACAGTGAGACACATCCTCATTTGGACCTTGGAACCTCTGCCAAGTGTGTGGTACAAATGTGGAGCCGACTGGGCATGGTGATCCAGGTGCATCATCCTCATCCAAAAAGGTGGAACACAAGCAGTCACCGAATGGTGCTTGGTATCCATGAAGTACTCTCTGCTATGGTGGAGGCCCATGGCTCTCCACGCTCACCCTACAAGTGCTAATGTGGCCCTCTTGAGGGCTTGGACCATGTATAGGGAGACCAAACCCCAAATGAAGAGCCACCTGCAATCTTGCATAAGATCTAATGTGTCCCCTTGCCCTCCAATACACCAAATCATTAGAGTAATCGAGTAAAAGAACTTACAAATCATGGAATCAAGTGGGCAATTCATGGTGGCATGCCCTTCCATAGTGGGCTTTGGCATGTACAGGTGTCTCCAAGCTCAATAAGGGGGTTAACCAAGGACCCTATTAGGTGGTTTCAACCTTTAAAGGGGGTGACATGTCCATGGTACATCCATCAATGGGTAGGTGGCATGTGATATAGTGATGGAACAAAGTGGGGATCAGGGGAAGGCTCCAAGCCACATGTCATGGTACAAGGGTAGCTATGATGAGGGAAGCCCACACTTGGGTATATGAGTGTAGGAGGGAGCAAATTGTGGTACATGAGTTATCTCGACCTTTGTTTTTCCACCCTTCTTCATATGCCTTTTGCCTTTGATTGATTTTTCTTCATAACGGCTCGGGGTTCCAGGGGATGAGATCACGATGCGTAGAATATAGTAGTAGATACCCCTTTTTAAGGTGGGGTAGTTCATTTCCCACCAGGGGTTGGGACACTCGTGGGTTCCTTAATGTGGAGGGGGCTCATCTAAGGCCCATAAGAACCAGGGTGATGGCCATAAATAATGGGTGGAGCTCATGTTTGGCATTTGCCCACGTGCTAAATTTGTATGTCCTGGCCATCTTTTGCATTTTGTGGTACATTTCATATTAAGAGTGGCCAAATTACGTTTTTTCTTTTCTTTTTAGCTGCATCAACCTCCGGGGCATTGTTCCAGGCCCGAACCAAGATGTGGTCAAAGGGAGGGGGAGGCTAACTCTTTGTGGACCCAGTGGACAAATGTGGACCCGGATGGGAAAATTGATGAATGGGGTTAAAATGAGCGGAGGGGGGGCGATGTATATGGTGTCGAGAAGCGGGAACATGCAACCAATATCGGGATTTTCCATGTAGTGCCAACCCTAAAGCTAATATCCAGTAAAGGAGATCCCACGAGACTATGATACAAGGCTAACAACCAAATTAGGCAAAGGAGACAAGAATACAGATCTAGCCCACTCTTTCCACTCAATCCCCCCAACCAATCCATTCCCAACAGTGTTCATGATAAGTAAGGAAAATTGCTCAACTATACCAATGAAAAGCCATTTCTTCAGGGTCGAAAGGCCCACCTTCAAACATATGATCATAACAGATGGTCGAGGGACCACATCGCTGGCTCAGGTGGCAAAGATAATGGCACATCGAGCTATTTGGTAGCTGCAAGGGGTTGTTGTCTGCCAATTGAGGACCATCTAGGAGAAATTTTTTCTCTTATGCATACTGCCCACATGTAGTGGGTAACAGGGCCGACATGAACAGTAGGCAGGCCGACTTATAGAAGATGAGGTTGACTTTATGGTGGAGGGCCTAGGGGTTAACATGACTAAAATAAATTTGTTCTTTTGATACAATGAGCCCAAGAAGGGTCTTTTATATACTAATTTTGACTTTGACTCAAGATATAAACCCTAGAGCACACAATGGGTGCTTTGACCTATTGACCATTGACCCAAGCATGAAACCCATGCTTTAATAAGTCAATTCCTTTTTACATAAAATTTCCTTTTTCTTTCTTTTGACAAATATATTACATAATGACTCAAATACAATTATGAAGACCGACACTAGTTACATTCTTCAACACATAATAGATAACATGACATGTCCTACAAGGCTTTGATTTGCATTCTTTGGGCTTACAATGGTGTTGTCCATAAAGAAAAATTGGCTATAGTTATCTTTGCTGAAATGGTGGGTAACATGGCCAATTGGACTCCCTTGATTATTGTAAATTTTTTTATCTAGGAGAAATATGAAAAGTCATAGGTGAACAGGAACAATCATTGGATCTCTTGGAAGATAAAAACAAAGGTCATATCTCATGTATTTATATATGGCTCATATTTATAAAATAAATTCAAGGCTAAGTTATTCAAGGCCTGTCGAATCTAGAGATTGAATGGTAAATGATTTTATTCCTATGATGCTCAATGTAACAAGAATTCTTTTCTTTTGTTTATTTAGAGTGTTTTAGGGTTTAAGAGGTCAATTTTAACAAGGTGAGTGCTATTTTCATTCATTTTTTACCAATTCATTGTTGAGTTCTGCCTGAAATGAATCACTAGGCCAAGAAAATCATGATTCAGCCTTATTTTTGTAAAAATCAGCAGATGCAGCAGAGAAGTCACTTAAAAGCCAGATTTTGTAACAGATATCTTTCCATGAGAAATATCTTTTTATTCCATATGAGGAATATAAATGTTTTAGTCTTCAAGGGACTGCTCAGCCTCAACAACAAAGCTCAAAGCCATTACGACAAAGCTCATCATGTCACTTGTGGGAATTGAACCTAGGTGGGGAGGATAACAATCTGTAATGTTCCAAACTTGGAAAATAGTGCTATGCAAAGCAAACAATAAAAATAACACCATAAAATTGAAACATTCATTGCACACCCATAAAAAGTCCAGGAATAACCAACAACTGAGCCATTATAATCTGGGAGAAAAGTATAATAATGTGGAAGTGGTGCACCTGGGCTTGCCTCAATGGCAAGCGTGATCAAGCCCAGGTGGTAATATGTGAAGCCCAGATGGCACAAATAACTGCTGCAATGATGCCTTGCGCTGCCCTTGTGAAACTGTGTTGTCTGCTGTAAATATGCTGTTGGAAACCCCACCTCCGGTGCTCAGAAAATTCTGGGAAATTAACTTCGACCTCTCCACCAAATACCCAGAATAACCCACGAAGGAATTGGCCAAATGTTGACCTCAGAATTTTGGCCCAAATTCCCCCCTAGCTCCTCTAGCTGCTGACTGAGTTGGGACCCTTGTTTGACCTCTTAGATCTGCCCAGAAAATTCTGCAAAATTAGCCCCAAGCTCCTCAACCAAAACCCACCAAAACCCAGAAAGGGTTTGGCCTAGTTTTGATCTTGGAAATTCGGCCTCACGAGAGCCACACCCTCTTCCAACTGCTGAAATGTATGACTTTCCTGTAACTCCAGAATAAGCCCTCCAAAACACACCAAAATGGCTGAGATAATCTTTCCCGAAATTCTCCTTATCTCTCCCGGCAAATACTCGCTCCACAACTGATGCACGAATTCCCACGTGTGCCCAGTGATGAGTTCCTGCGCTGGCCTTGAGTGCTAACAATCACGCTGCTCCCAACCAGAAATCTCCAGCTCCCAAAATCCTCCTAAAGGCTAGTCTTCCCGTGTACTTCCTTCTCCAAAACTCCTCCAGCAATTGCTCCCCAGAAGGCCACTGAATTATCCACTGCGTATTCCACTACTACGTCCTTTTGGAGTACGCACTGACTGAATGATGGCTGAGTTGGGGGCTTTGAATATCCACCTGCAATCTCTTGGAATGATAGAAATAAACCTCACTAGGGTGGCACTCATGGTCCACCAAAGAGAGGGTGAGTTCTCCTCATGGAGAACTTGTGTTAAACAGCAGGTGACCCAGTTAAGCAGCTCGAGCAACTAAGGTTGAGTCCAATATGTCAAAAGATACCAAATGAGGCTGAGCCTCCTCTATTTATAATTCGTGGGCCTCTTTTCCCATGTGGGCCCCCTCCAACTAGCAATTCGACTTTTCCTCCTTAGTCATTTGAACTTCTCTCTAAGGTGGTGCGTGTTTCCTCATGTGGGTGGCCCCCATGCTATGCCAACAAAACATTTTGGCCCCCTTTTTCCTTCCTTAGTCTTTTCCAAAAATCACATGGGTCCCATGACCTCCAAAATTGTCAAAATTGTAGAATAGATAAACCTGTAACAATTTAATTTCGGAAGCGACATTACACAATTATTCCTCCCAGCCACCCAAGATAAACTCAATTGACATTCTAACAAATATTTTATTGTTTGGTGATTTTCTCTTTTCTGAAAGTTTGCTGAATTTTACTGTTTCTTTCCCTAGTTAAAATTTGGGACTCTGGTTGAGTCATTCCAGAGTCCGTTCTGCAACACTGGCGTTATTCTTATGCAATGATTACAACATCTATGCATATCCTTGGAGTAATTAACTGGCATCTGTAGTTGTTAAAAGAGTAATAAATGTTTCTACAATAACCTTGAATGCCTTGGAACTTGTCTTTTTGGTAAAACAAATTGCTCTTTGAATATTGTGGAAGTGCATTGCTATTCATTATTCTATAGATGATATAAAGGAATGCGTTTCTTGTATTTACTTTGATTCCCTTCTGTCGTCAATGTTTTTGTTCTGCAAATGCTTATGCTGATCTCATCTTTGTCTTGTGTACAGAATGTGATATACGAGCATGTCTGAACACTCTTCAGTTTCTTAACAAAAAGAAAGAATTTCTAAATGTGGTATGATATCAAAACATTGGAAAATAATTATTTCTTATTAGTATTTTTAACACAACACTTGTATGCTCCTGATTCCTCTGAATTGTCCTTTCCATTCATTGATAATATAATTTATTTACTGGAGGTAATACCCATTCAATATACAGGTAGATATTAGTTCTCAGGTTGTTGGTCGAAAAGATATGACCAGCAGCATCTTTGATATTTGGGGAGCGGTAAATATAATATTCCATCAATTTAATTATATTTTTAATGGAAATTTGCTTATTTTTCTACGAAATGCCTCTAAACTTGAGGGCATTTCTCCTATCAGTTCAGGCCTTCTTTGCCTTCTATTTACTGGTTTGGTTTTATGCTTATACTATGCAGGTTCTGCAAAAGCGTAAGTCCAAAGTCAAAGGACGCGCATTAAACAATTGCAAGCAAGAAGGTCAAAATTTTACACAACTTCATGAATTTATTTCCCAGCAGTGAGTACTTCATGGCCTTGTTTTACTACTTCCTAAGTTCCTATATGCATAACTATTTCATCTGCTCAGCATGCCATTTTTTTGCTTTCAAATGCTAACACTGAAACATGTATATCACAGTGGGGATTATGAATTGGGGGTTGAAGGAATTCATGAAAATTTTCTACATATGAGGTACCATGATTCAGCAATGGAGAAGACTGTACGCACTATATGCTTGATCTTGTTTTCAGCCAGTTGGTGTGTTTGTCTGCATTATTAGTTACATATACAATTGTTTGACTGGTTTTTAATATTATCATGTCATATACAGATCAAGTGTCTTGATTTTCTTTGTGACTCCAATTTGTTTAGTCAGCGTACCATGCGAGCTCAGCAATTCTTTCTTTATGGTGCTCTCTTGATCCCAGCCTTTTGTACATTTCGTTGAGTTACGATTTGAATTAACATGCTGAGGAGTCTTGTAACATACAGTTCTGGGCTTGATGGCTATGTTAGGTTATATGGTTACATTTACATATACTACTTCAATCTGACAATGTGCCTCACATGTATTTCTTGTGTTTAGCATATCAACCTTCGATTATTATTTCTATCCAACGTTTAATAGCCCAAGTAGAAAAGCCAAATATTGAGTGGCCAAAATCACATCAAAGGTGATTCTATGCTTTCCTTTTTATTTTTTACTTTTTAAATATCTTATTTTTCTTTGTACATTATGTGGTTTTTATTTGTTCTTTTGCAACTTGTTACCATCAAAGTTGTGCATGAATTCAGGTACAGAGCAACCTTCACTGGAAAGAAGGATTTATTGAAATCATGGATGAATAGAATTTCACCAACTGTTTCAAGATACCTTTCACCTGATTCGATTGTGTTGGACATTATTTCTCCACTGCTGTACATCTTGTCACCTCCAGCTTTGAGGCCTGTAAGGAATTGAGAACATTACCATATGCTTATTTGTTCTGTCTTTTTGTTCATGTAAAACAGTTTCAACAGCTCCAGAAATTTGTATAAGAAAAGGAACTGTGAATTGAATAAAGAAGATGGTATAAATTAAGAGGAATGTTGAATGGTTATGATTTCTATGACACAATCCTCATTATTCTTTAACTCTTTTCAACTTTATAAGTTTATGGGGTTGGAAACCATCTAAAAAATATTGTAGATTGCAATGAAGTTGTGAAACATAATAAACTATCAGAATAGATGTAGAAATAATGTAATTGTTTTCACCATTTCTCAGGATTTGTGAATTATGCTTGATTCATTGTGAAACATTGTAGTTTGCTAACCATATGTAAAATTGTTTTAATCATTTTTTTGGTATGTGGTTCATTGTCCCGGGAAGTCGGTGACCGCTACTCCCATGGAGTAATTGTACCAGACAGATCTACCCTAAAGGATCACTTCCTGCCAGCTCAACCACGACGCCTGACTCCGCGAGTGTCGAGAGAATTGAACCCATGACCTCTCAATAGCAAAGGTGCTTTAACGACGAGGACTCAACCATCTGAGTGTGAAAATTCGATTACCCGAATCACCACTGCAACAACTAATTAAGTTCCTTCTATTTGTTAATCACTAAACAAATTATTTACTGTTTCCTACAGTAAACACCGAAACTAATACACTGCAGTCTTCACCAATTAAATTATAAGCTGAAACAAGAAACTGAGCAAGAAAGAAATACACAACACATTACACCATTATTTTTGGACAAATGTCCCCGGAAAAACCCAATGCGGGAAAACCAGTGCCACAACTGAGGGTTTAATTATTAAGCAGTAGTAATACTGAGTACAATTCGTTGGATGCCCAACTGGGGATCCGATACAGAGGGAAACTGGGCAAAACAAATAGTGAGATGCTCTCACCTTGTCATTAAAGGAACCAGCGCTGATCTTGCTGGAAATGGGCCTCTGCGTCCCTTTTGCGTCAGCCTCTGCACAGAACTGGGTCAACCCCACGCAGTCTCTGCGTCACCTCTGCTGGCTGGAAACTTCAATTCTCAGCCTCCCGGTTGTTGAGATTTTCTGTTTTGGAGCAAAATAGGAAAAATCTCAGCTGATGGCAACAATAGAAATTCAGTTCCTAGATTAGCTCCAGGTTGTTGGGAGGGAGTTAATGCCTCCTATATTTGATGTGAGTGAGTTAATGAGGCTGTTAGATTCTCTATGCTATATAACAGGCAACCATTCGGATGGTTTGCTGAGAGGGTGAGAGTTTTGTGAGGATTTCATTATGTAATCTCCAGTTTGAATAATAAAATTGCTGATGCCTATGTTTGGTGGACGTAGCCCAGATTGGTTGGGTGAACCACGTTAAACTCTAGTGTTTATGTGCTTGATTTTCTGCTGTGTGTAATTTTTTGTTTGCTGTGCCTCTGGATTCCAACACCGGTCTCACACCTCGGCTCCTGGCTTCTGAAACTCGATTTCTTCGGCAGGAATTCTTTCTTCCTCTCAGGCTCTGCGTTGCCACAATATAGCTTTGTGTGGCCCAACGTCAACCTCTTTAGACATCGTTCTGCCTTCTTTGCTTTGTACTCTCTGGCCCAGGAAAAGCTTCCCTCCGGATAGTATCTCTGCCCCTCACTGCAAAAGATCACTTCGAATTCCTCTTCCGGCAACTGCTGTGCTTCGAAAATTCGATCTTCTGATCTCCACTCGATGTTTTTCCCAAATGCCCCTTAAGCCTCTTCTTATAATCCCTCCAGTTGAGAATCAACGACCCAAATTAGATTCTAATCAATTGCTCAGATCATTTTGGCTTGATCCTTGTCTTCTTTTAGAAGTTTCACCCACAGTTAGATTAATAGTAAATACCCTTTAATTATTTTAATTTCCTATGTTTAGACTTAGTTACCCATTAAAAATAATTAATTATTTTAATAAAACTGTGTCTGGGTGGAATTTCCCAAAACGATTTATGGGTATTGTGAAATGCATGTGTCCAAGCCTCCCTGCAAATTTTGAGGCTTAGAGCACAACCGATGCTACTAAAAATCAACAGTACCTCCTAGCGAGGAATGTGCTCTAGCAATGCAACCTGCTGAAGCATCACCCTTCTCTGTAACATCTTCCTCTGCGTTGTTGATGTCTGACATCACTGCCCACCAAATACAGCTCAAATGCTGCATCTGTAATGCTATTGACACTGCCACTGCCACTGCCAACACTGCATTTGTACTACAACTCCCTCTCAAATTCTGCATTTGTGCTGCTGCTAGCACTGCCACTGCCAATATCGCATTTGCACTACAACCTTCTTCAACTGCTGCTGCTACTGCATCATCAACGGAAAAAAATCCAAAATTACTGAACTGGTGTTCAACATGATGCATCTTGTTGCTGGAGTTCTGACTGCTGCTAGTCTTTGCGCTGTCACTTAAGCCACTACACTGCTGTTGCCTCTGCTCTGTGCCAACTGCACTACTGTCAACACTAGCTTTGCATTGCTCTGATTCTGGTGCTCCTAGCCACTACAACTGTCACTCCGACACTTCTCTGCATCAACTGATCCGGTCCATCCTGCTACTTCTGATATGGGCTCCCGTAGCAAGGTATTGATCCAAGAGGTGGACTCCTCAAGGATCCCGCCCATTTGCAGTTCTTTCGAACTACAGTTCTATATCACCCCACCTCTAGGCGATCATGGCAAACTCCTCCTCCTCGATCTGTGCGTATGCAACCTTCGGATCATGCTTCTCGTCCTTGTCCTTCTTGAGAGGACACTATGTAGCGTGGTGACCAAGTTTGCCACACTGGAAGCACTTGATCTTCGAAATATCTTTCTTCTTCCGCTGCTCCTGTTGCCCCTTAGATGCGAGGGTTGCATTTTCATCCTCCTCCTTCAGCTTCGTCCCACTGCTGTTGCTACCGCTGTCAAGTTTGCACTTGACTAAGTCTCTCCTCATCTCTTCCTGCTAAAGAGCGGCCCACATCCCTTCTCATTTTGGCAATCTCTCTCTGCCTAGGATGCTCTGGACAAACACTTGCCGTTCTTCTGAGAATAAATTTAGAGCCAACCTCACCATCTCGGTAGGCTGAGGTGTTGATCCCATAACTGCCAACTCGTTTCGGGTTTCCTGAAGCTTTGCAAGGAACAAATCAATGCGTTCCCCCTTCTGCATCTACGTGGATCTCATCTTCTGCTCCAAGTACATCTTCCGCTGCTCGGAAGATCCCTGATATAGCGTGGACAAGGCATCTCACATCTCCTTGGTAGTCCCTTTGCCTGAGATGTGACATACTACATGATCCTTCACTCCATCGAGGATCATTCGCTTGGCCTTCACCATCTCTCCCTTGTACCTTTTGAGCAGATCTGGATCCGTAGGCTCAACTACCACACTGTCAACGTAGATCTTGAGAAAATGATCATCTAGAAGGCATGACATCCTCGCCTTCCAAATCTTATAGTTGGATGCACCATCCAACCGATCTTGATCCCTCAACCCACTGGATGCCATCTCTGCCAATTGAAAAAGTCGAATGACCTCCTGTCTCCTTTGCGTTGCCGTTGGGCTTGCCTACGCACTCCTTGCTGGAGTCAGTGGATTTGCTGCCCCTTGTTGCTGCTCAACAAATGAGAATTTGAATTCCTTGTCTAGGAATTCTCCGAGGAAGAAATTCCCCTCAACAATGTCTCCCTTCTTTCTTTTGACGATTTTCTACCCCAGCAACTGCTGCAGAAAACTGCATCACACAAAAAAATTGCCTCTTTGCCGAAGCTGCTACATTGCTCCCTCTGACACTGGCAAACTTCGATCTGGAAGTCTTTCTCTCTGTCGACTCACTCGGAGAGAGACCTTCCTCAAAAATTTTTCCTTCCTGGCCTAGACTTTGCAATCCCTCTAAGGATTTGATTCGCTGTCTACACAACACTTCGATCCTCCTTTTCTTCAGTGTTGGATTCTTCCGGCTCTGCTCTCTTGTTTCACCTGTAGCTCTGATACCATGTGAAAATTCGATTATCCAAATCACCACTGCATCCACTGATTAAGTTCCTTCTATTTGTTAATTACTAAACAAATTATTCACTGTTTCCTAGAGTAAACACTAAAACTAATACACTGCAGTCTTCACCAATTAAATTACAAGCTGAAACAAGAAACTGAGCAAGAAAGAAATACACAACACATTACATTGTTATTTTTGGACAAATGTCCCCGGAAAAACCGGTGCACCAACTGAGGCTTTTATTATTAAGCAGTAGTAATTCTGAGTACAATTTGTTGCATGCCCCACTGGGTATCCGATGCAGAGAGAAATTGGGCAAAACAAATAGTGAGATGCTCTCACCCTATCACTGGAAGAACCAACTCTAATCTTGCTGAAAATGAGCCTTTGCGTCCCTTCTACGTCAGCCTATGCGTAGAACTGCGTCAACCCCACATAGTCTCTGCGTCACCTCTGCTGGGACTATGCTGCCCCTCCTTTCGATCCTCTACTGGCTGGAAACTTCAGCTCTTAGCCTCTCGGTCTCACACCCCAGCTCCCAGCTTCTGAAACTTGATTTCCTCAGCAGGAATTCGATCTCCCTCTCAGGGTCTGCGCTGCCACAGCGTAGCTCTGCGTGGCCCAACGTCAACCTCTCTGGACGTTGTTCTGCCCTCTGCATTGTACTCTCTGGCCCAGGAAAAACTTCCCTCCGGATATTATCTCTGCCCCTCACTGCAAAAGATCACTTCGAATTCCTCTTCCGACAACTATTGTGCTTCAGAAATTTGATCTTTCTGATCTCCTTTCGATGTTTTTTCCAAATTCCCCTCAAGCCTCTTCTTATAATCCTCTAGCTGAGAATCAACGACCCAGGTTAGACTCTAATTAATGGCTCAGATCATTTTGGCTTGATCCTCATCTTCTTCTAGAAGTTTCACCCACAATTTTAATATCCTTTAATTATTTTAATTTCCTAGTTTAGACTTAGGCACCCATTAAAAATAATTAATTATTTTAATAAAATTGTCTCCGGGTGGAAGTTCCCAAAACGATTTCTGGAAATTGTGGAATGCATGTGTCCAAGCTTCCCTGCAAATTTTGAGGCTTGGAGCACATCCGATGCTACCATAAATCAACACTGAGCTAACTCTTGGGGCTAAGAGAAAATTGTTTTAATTAGTTATACATGACAACATTGTTAGAAAATAAAAAAGGTGGAAATATTTTCTTTATGTTGATAATTACTTGTGATATTCTTATGTTTTCTTATGTTCCTCCTTTATCTTTAGTTCGTCAAGCAATTACCAAAACAATAACACAAAGATCACAAACACCAGATGTAGGCGGATAGCTAGGGTAAAACCCCTATCTAGGGGAAAACCCAGTCAACAACTCTTCCTTAATAACTTCCCAAGGTAATCCAAGACTCTTGACTTAGACGCAGACTTCCTCCACACAAAGTCAACCTTTTCTTCCTTCTATAGATGATAACCTTTTCAACAATAACTTTGACCTGGCAGCAACAAAACTTCGATCCAACAACAACTTTGACCCAACAGTTAGCCCAACAATAACTTCAACCTAGTAGTTCGACTTCGATCCAACAACAACACTTCGACCCTCCAACAGTATACTAGCAAATCCACACATGTGAGAGAGAGATGACCCAAAAACTTCGATCTTGATCTTTCTAGCACTTCTCCTTCTCTTCTTGGAATTTTCGCACCTTTTTCTGCCTCCTTCTTGGATATCGAACTTGTTGAAAAGTGTAACTAGGTTCGGTCTTCATAATGACGTGTAATTGCGATTTTATGTAATTGATGAAAATAAGACAAATAAAATGATTATTGTAATGCTTGTCTCATGGGTTTCATGAGCAAGGAATTTTATTTTAGTGATGGCTGCAATTGTGAGCCTTTAGGATTTGTCATCTAGTCATAAAAGTCAATTTGAGTCTATGTCGTGTATGAAGGACCCTTCTTGGGCATGTTAAATATTTATATAAGTCTTTAAGTAAGTTAGAAAGCCTTCCAAGACCAAGCAAAAGTATCTTCAAGTCAGCTTCAAGATGGAATAAAAGATCTTCACTAAAGGACATGTCGGTTCACCCTCTCTCAAGTCGTCTTATTATGAGGCTATAACAATTATAAATAGGGCAGCATGTCCTTATTTCAGAGCAGAAAATTCGGTCATGGTCTGAAGTTTGTAAGTAATGCGAAGGTCATTAAAACAGAGCTTAATAATTAGCGAAAAGAAGGGAAGGAAGAGCGGAGTTAATAACACTGTTTTGGGTTTGTTTTAAGGGCTGTAGTTATCCACACGTGTGAAGAATATTTGCTGTCCAAACTGCAAAAAGGAGCCGAAGTATCATAGTCATATTTGAGGTCAAATCAAGGAGAAAGTCAAGGTGATCCCCAAGCTAAGTTCAAGAAGAAGTCTCCTTCTAGACCAAAGGAAAACAAGGGTATAAGTTGGTCCATCTTCATGAGCTAGGGTTTCTGATCTAGGAATGAATGTTGCAGAACCGAAACTCAGAGATATAGCCGAGGAGGAAGAATTGTGAAGTGTGTCTATCGTTGACACAAGGAAGAAGGAATTCATCAAGGGAACTTTGTGACTTTGTCTTGGGGAGGAAAATAGGTCGAGGGTTTTGGTCTTGGTATTCGTCAATTGGAATCTCTATAAGAAGAAGAATTTGTTCAGGTTTTCCTCTCAAGAGTGAGTGGTTTTGGCCCTGGTTGATAGCCTATGTTTTATGTCTCTTGTCTCTTTATGGTTTATGCATTGGTAGCTATTTGATAAAGAAGAACATTATAATAACATAATTAAAAGAAGATCCTAATCAAGAAGTAAAAAGCATTCACAAGCAGTTATCTAACGAAGAGAAATCACTTAACCTTGATTCCCTATATTTATCAACAAGACTTTTTGTGTGAGATATCCCCAAATGAATTCGAACTGCTTCAATATATAGGTTTCTGGTGAGGTCGAATTACCCTGTTTGAGGCCGACTTGATCTCCTTGAGGTCGACTTGGTGTGGAGGTGACAAATACTTGATTTGACTCAATAATAAATCTTTTTACATGATTCAAAAGCCTAAGAAGGGTCTCTTTAAATGGACAATGACTCTAATGACTTAGTATAAATCCTAGAAGTCCTCAATGGGGACTTTGACCTAAAACATGATGACCCAAGCATGAAACCCATGCTTTAATAAGTCATATTAATAATAATAACATTTTCTTTTTTTTTCTTTTGATGAATACATTTCATTATGACTCAAATACAAATATGAAGGCCGAACCTAGTTACATTCTTCAACACTCCTTAACTAGGGAGGTATTCATACTTACATATACAAGTACATTGAAGATCTCAGAACACATAAACCATGAAGAGTTTAGGCACTTACGGTGCCACAAACTAGATTCCTGACTAGGGCAATCTATTCGGGTGGGACTAAGATAAACTAAAGCTTTCAGCCTCTCTCTTTAGGTACAATTAGGCTAACCATCAACCCAGGGATCTAGGTGCGTAATGCAAGGTCAAATCTGTATGACCAATGCCACCCTCTCTACTTCTTCGGGAATTAGACATCAACACATATGCTGGCCAGATGTCCTTCGAGGCATTTTACACATACAATGCCTCAGCACATCAAATCTCTCTAACCTCAAGCATGCTTTTCAAAAACCTTTAGAGATTTACCTGAACAGTCACAACCCCTTAATCAGTAACAACCTTTCAAATACTCATGTGTAAACACAAACCTTCGGGGTCTTCTGACATCTTGATGTTGCCTCACAATCCATCACAATAGGACTTCGTGTTGCTTTGGGGTAGCATCGGATGTGCTCTATGCCTCAAAATTTGCAAGGAGGCTTGGGCACATGTATTCCAAAGAACCCAGAAGGCGTTTGGGAAATTCCACCCATAGTTTTTTTTATTAAAATAATTAATATTTTTTATTGGGCCCCTAAGTCTAAACTTAGGAAATTAAAATTATTAATGGGTATGAATCTAATGGTGGGTGTAACTTCTAGAAGAAGACGAGGATCAAGCTAAAATCATCTTAGCCATTGATTAGATTTTAATATGGGCTGTTGAATGTCAACGAGAAGATTATTTAAGGAAGCTTGAGGGTCATTTGGAAGACATGCCGAGAGATCAAGAGATCGAATTTCTGAAGTGAGAAGTTCTCAGGAGGAAATTCTGATCAAGTAGATTTACTGTAGTTGAGTGGCAGAGATAGCATCCAGAGAGCGATTTTCTCAGCAGGAGAATCATCAGCAGAGAGAGGCAGAGAGTGATCCAGCAGTCTCCAATGTTTTTAAAACCGGAACCGGTGACCGGACCGGTCCACCTAATGAATCGGTTTACCGACCGGAACTGATCTAACTGGGACTGGTTTGGTCTAAATGAACCGGTTTTAAAAAAATACATTAAATAATTAATTTTTAATGAAACAAAACTATTTTTAAGATGTAAAACCATGATTCCAAGCCAATAGAGACAAAATATGCAAAGTTTGCTCATTTATATACCATGTAAAGGTGAATATATCAAAATGGCACCAAGTACAATACATATCATCGACAAAATAGCAAAATACATAAGAAATGAGGCTCTAAATGGCCTATAAAGTCCAAAAACAATGCTGCAAGCTATGAGGCCATTGGCCTACTACAAGTCTACAGTGTACAGATGATCAATCATCAAGTTCATCACCACTACTAGACACAGGATCATCATTAGGAGCTACATAGACATCATCTGGTTCAGAGTCTGAGGATGCCTCAGCCTGATTTGCAACCTCAGTATCAATGCCACCAATGACAATAGAAGTGGACCTAATGGAAGCACGAGTTTGTCGACCTGCACGACTAGTGCCTTCCATTGGTTCTTTGCCTTTCCTTGATGCCGCTACTGATCCTGGTTCTGATGCCGCCACATAAACTGCCTCATCCCCCGCTAAAGCCATGTCGATATCAAAATCAGCCTCAAACACAGGATCTTCAGTCTCCTCCACCCATTCTGATGTTGGATCAATATCGTCCAACACAATGGGATCTAGATTAGGTGATTTGCTCATCATTTGGTTCCTCAGTCGAAGGTTGTATTGCACAAAAACAAGATCATTTAACCGTTTTTGTTCCAAATGGTTTCTCTTCTTCGTGTGTATGCGCTCAAAAACAGACCAATTGCGCTCACAACCTGAAGCACTGCAAGTTTGACTGAGGACTCTAATTGCAAACCTTTGCAATTGAGGACACCGGCCACCAAATGACTCCCACCAATGTGCTGCAAAGAAAAAGACATTAATTAGTAACTTAGTTTATAATTTGAATTGTAAAGAACGTAAACAATTTTAACTTGAAAAGAAAAACAAAATGGAAATTGGAATTGCTTACTTGGTTGGTCCACATCTCTTGCCATCTTTGCCAAAAGTACCACTTGCCATATTGAAAATAGTAAGCTGTCTATGTATTTCCAACTGGTCTACATGGCTAGGGACCATGCGCACCAAGCAATCAATCAATCCAGCTCTGACCTCCCCATCATGCTGATCTCCTAGCCGATTTTTATAGTGATACCTTGGGTTCAAAAAATACCCAGTTGCATGTATAGGACGATGGAGTTGATTGTTCCATCTGTTATCAATGATCTCGCATATACGGCCATATCTAGCTAACCTGTCCTTGTAAGCTGCCCGTATCTGCTCCTTTGCCTGATCCACAGCTTCATAAATGTAGCCCATGGCCAATCTTTCCCCATCCACCAACCTTAGCACCTTAACAAGGGGCTTGGTAATTTTCACAAGCTCTACAGACCTTTTCCAAAAATAAGTGTCTAACACTTTCTTTTTGGAGTCTTTTCCATCTGGTCTACGAGCCCACCGAGATTCAGACCATTCTTCAGAGGAAAACATTTTCTGCAAGTTGTTGACCATTGAGACATTGCAACGTGAGGAAGTGAGTTGCAAATCTCGTAATTGTAGGCCTAACAAGCTCTTTGCCCCCAATGTGTTTCCTTATTAGGATCAATACCAATGAGTGGTTGTAAATGTATTTTGTAATGCACTTGGCATGCTCTACAGTGTTTTTTACCCACTCCACTTTGCCTATATCCTCAAGCATGAGGTCTATGCAATGTGCAGCACATGGAGTCCAAAATATGGTCTTATATTTGGCCTCAACCATCCTTCCAGCAAGAACATAGTTTGAGGCATTATCAGTGATGACCTGCACAACATGCTGCTCCCCAACTTCCTGAATAACGTTATCCAAAAGCTCAAATAGAAGGATTGCATCCTTTACCTTATCAGATGCATCAACTGATTTCAAAAACATGGTTCCTTGAGGACAAGAAACAAGGAAATTAATGATAGTGCGGTTCTTTCCATTGGAACATCCATCTGACATAATGGAACAACTTGTTTTGAGCCATGAATCTTTAAAATCAACCAAATACTCATCAATGGAAGATATCTCTTTTTGCAAAAGAGCTCCCCTCAAGTCATGCATACTAGGGCCTTTGAAGCCCTTTCCTGTAGCTATAACAGAGTCCCACATAGCTTGGTAATAAGGTGAGCGAGCAACATTAAATAGGATATCTGAATCATACCACCATCTAGCAATGTATCGGTGAGAAGTTTCTTTGCATTGTCTTTTCCAATGTTGATCCAAAGTGGGTTGAGAACTTGGTTGGGAGGAAGTGGGATTAAAAGAGGCAATGTTGGCAGAAGATGAGAAATAACTTTGGATGTTTGTTCTCTTTGTTCCTTTTGATGGTTGGCCAACAGAAGGATGAACATAGTGAAAGGGGTCATTGGTGGAAGGGATAGAAGTGGAGTCTTGAATCTCATAATCATCATACCCACTCTCTTTCATGGCTTCTAATAATTCCCTCTTCCTTGCAATGTCATCTTGGATGGCCTTCTCCCTAGCCTTATCCTCATAAAATTTTTCAAGCTTGGAAATGTATTCTGCCCTAATAGGACCTAACAGTGCATTTGGTGCATCACATGGCTTTACTTGGCCTCTTATCCCAGCCAAGTGTTGTTTCAACCTAAGAATACCCCCACCTCCAATAGATTTATGGCATAATTTGCATATCATTTTTCCATCAATTACATCACAATGAGCCCATTCACTGTCCTTTCCTTTTGGAGCCATGTTTGCTTCAAATAATAACAATTTGCAAAGAAATCTGCCATTTAAAAAAAAATTGCAGCTAAGCAACATGGAAAACCAAAGATAAATGTAGGAAAACAAATGCACATGCAAGGCTCAAGCTACAAAATTTGATAGATCATAGCATAGAGCTAGAGAGTTTATAGCATACATGATAGATGAAGATCATAGAAGTGAGAAGTTTATAACACATAAAAAAAAATTCATGGACAGCAGACTCAAATGAGAAATTATCAAGTGCAAATCCTTACCTGGAAATGCAAACTAGCTCCCTTAGCCTCCTCTTGAAGATGGCAACTCCACTGACAGCTACACACTATCTCCAAAATAGCTCCAAATCCAACTCCAAGATGACTACTTCAGCAAAAACTCCACACTCTCCAAGCTCACAAACAAACTCACAAACACTCCAAATTAGTTGTGTGAGACAAGTGAGAGTGAGAGGGGTCTCTTATAGCTTGGAGAGGGTGTTTTTGGAGGGAAAACACCTTTACCTCCCCCCCAAAACCCCTAAACCACAGTCAAAATCCGCCTTTTTGCATGGTTCGGTGGGCATGCCAAAAACCGGCCGGTTTAGGATGGAACTGGCCGGTTTTCACTGGTTAGGGCCAAAAAAAGGTGAAATGCCCTATTAAACCGGGTTTTTTGGCCGGTTCGGACCGGCAGCCTTGCTAACCGACCGGTTTGATCGGTAACCGGTTTTTGAAAACGGTTTTAAAAACACTGGCAGTCTCACGCAGAGGCTGACGCAGGGCCACGCAGAGGTAGTGTAGAGGGTGAGATAGAGTCCAAAATTTTGCAGCAGAGTCAGTTTCAGAAGCTGGGAACTGGGGTGTGATACCAAGAGGCTGAGAGCAATGACTCTGGGCATCAAATTGATCAGCTGGTTGGGTGACATAGTGCCTAGAGGGGCTGACGCAGGGATTGCGTGAGGACTGCGCAGGGCCTGCCAGAGGCACCTCATCCAGTGACTAGATCAGCCGTGATTTTTCTCAATGATTGTGTGAGGTAATCTCACAAATCTTTCTTCCAGTATTTCTCTCTCTGTAACTGAATATCCCATGAGGTATTCAGAATTTGCTACTGTGTAATAACAATAAACCCTCATATTCGCTGCACCGATTTTCTCGCATTGGGTTTTTCCGGGGACATTTGTCCAAAAATAACAGTGTTATTGTGTTGTATTTTCTTTCTTGTTCAGTCTCTTGTTTCCGCATATAAATTAATAAAGTGAAGGCTGCAGTGTATGTATTTCAACGTTTGCCGTAGAAAACTGTAAGTAACTTGTTCATGTAAATCTAAAAAGTAGGAGAAATATCATCAATTGCTACAGTAGGGATTCCGATTTAGGAATTTTCACACTTAGTGGCTACCCAGACAAAACTTTGACAAAGGTTTCCTCAAACATTCAACTTCGTTTTCTACTTCACATGCAACAACCAAATCATGCTTTCCTTCTTTCAACAATACCTCAATATTCATTCTCCAACTTCTTCAAGGCATCCATCATGACTATTATATGCCCTTCCTCTTGACTCGAGAGATATAATCTTTTCTTTATCCAAGCTCCCTCTTACTTCACATAACTTCCTTCATTATGCTTATCAATCAAATCAACCTTACTTACGAATATCTTCAACATCTTGAAGATCATGTACCTGCACAACTTAGATAGCAAGTACAACCAGATACATAAATATAAGCATGAACTTAGCTATATCAGAATTATACATAAATGGAAGCATTAGACTTTAGACATCAAAATACTTAAACTTAGTTAGGTTCATAATCAACAAGAGACACATACTTTTATACTTCAACTACTTGCTAGGGTTTTGTCATAAAACCTAGATTTCATCATCAAGACTTTGAGCAACTCAATCAAGATAACAATCTTCATTATATCTAGGGCCACAATATTTCTTCCAGAGATATGACATACTCTATTATAATATATTGCAAAACTTAGAAGTAATTCAAACAAGTACACTTACAATGCATCTATCAACTTTAGAATTCATATGTTAGACTTCTACTAGGATTTAATGCAAACCCTGGATTCCATGTATGAGACACTAAGCCTGAGATGTCAACAAATAAAACAATCATAACGCAATCTAAGATTTCAATTAAATGACTAACTTCTACTAGGGTTTGTTGTAAACCCTAGATTTTATTACCATAATAGAAACAATATCACCATATCCTAGAATATTAAACTTCGATGAGGGCTTAGCTACAAACCCTCGAATTTATCAAGAACATATCTAGGATAATCATGCACAAGCATATCATAACATATATAGGACAAACTCAAGACACAAATATCAATATATTTAAAGTCAGACATATAACAACCTTTGATTAGGTTAGGGTTTTACAGAGAACCTATTAGGGTTCCACAAACATAACGATTTTAATGAGGGTAGATTCAATCTAATGATTAATCTCCCAAACAAGAATCTCTATGATTCAAAGATCCTAGACATAACACTTGTTAGCAATGTAAAGTAGATTCATTTAGAATGAGTGGATGTACCTTTATCTTGAAGAGAACACAACTTATGATCTAAACCATACCTTTGAGTTGTTTTCTAGACAAACCTTTTAAGACATCAATTCCAATAGAACTTCTATGCTTTGTCCTGAGAGGTCTTCTCCATGGCCCTTGGGCATATCAACAAACTTTTCCTAAACAACATAAAAGAAATGTTATTGTGTAAACACATCTAGATGGGAAAGGACAACCAAATATAAAAGATAATGAGTAAGATACTTATCTTAGTAAAATGGTGAGGGCTCCCTCTTAATCCAATCTCGAGGGATACCTATAACTTTAACAAAACAATTCAACAATGTTTTTCCAAAGAATGTTAAACCTATAAGTGCTAGAAATCAAAATACAAAACAAATCAAAAACTTAGAGTAGAAGGATAGAGTCCCTAAGAGTCCCTAGCAAATAAGTCTTTGACTTCGGATTCTTCCTTCTTGTTCTTCTTTGGAGGTCCTTCATCAACAACATTTGCATATTCCCTTTCTCTCTTCTTGTTTCTCGGATTTTCAGGACAATCACTTTTATAGTGACCCATCTTGTGACAATTGTAGCATTCGATTTTGGATAGGTCTATCTTCCTTCTAGGCCCTTTAGACTTCTTGAATGATCCTTTGTTCTTGTGATGAGCGGAGTAGGCATTTGAAACTTTTTCTTCTTCATTCTCCTTGTTGCTTACTAGAGAAATTCTAACTTCTTCCTGACTGCATGCATTCCATAGTTGTTCGAATGTAGGAGTCTCCTTCCAACTGTTGAGACCTGATGAGAAGGCACTCCATGATGTTGGTAATCCTAGAAGTGCAGTGATTACAAGCTCCTTTTCCGGTACTATCTCATCAATTGCCTGGAGTTCATCTCTTAATCTAGCTATTCTCACAAAGAAGGATGCCACAATGTCTTCCTTTGTCATCTTTATAGATCTTAGTTCATTTTTAAGACTTGCTATTTAACCAAGATTCTTGATAGTGAATAATTTGGATAATGCCTCATAGATCTCTTAAGCAGAGTCTATGATGGATATATAGGGGATGAGGTTATCCTTTATTCGATCCACCATTACTTTCATGGCCAATATTTCTGTTTCCCTGAACTTTGCCTTTTCTGCATCACTTGACTCATTTGTAGGCTTCTTCACCTTTCCTTTGACTAGATCCAAAAATTTATTCTTCTCGAGGATGAGGTCTATCCTCTTCTTCCATGATTTGTAGTTGGATGTTCCTTCTAATTTGTTTTCTCTCTTCATTGAGTTAGACATTGTCCTTGAAGATGGTAGACTTGACTTCTTATATGATTTCTTTTGATGACCCTTATTCAAAGCTTCTTAAAACTCCTTATTCTCCTTTCAATCGATCCTTGAGCAACCTTTTTCCCTTCTTTATGTTAGCTTGGATACCATGTTAGAAAATCAGAAAGGCAAAAAGATTTTCTTTATGTTGATAATTACTTGTGATATTCTTATGTTTTCTTATGTTCCTCTTTTATCTTTAGTTCATCAAGCAATTAGCAAAACAATAGCACAAAGATCACAGACATCAGTTGTAGGTGGGCAGCAAGGGCAAAACCCCTATCTAGGGGAAAACCCAGTAAACAACTCTTCCTTAATAACTTCCCGAGATAATCCAAGACTCTTTACTTAGACACAGACTTCCTCCACACCAAGTCAACCTTTTCTTCCTTCTGTAGATGATAACCTTTTTGTTAATTTTAGGCAACAAAGGTATGTTCTATGCATTAGAGCAATTTTACTTCAATTTCTTTATTAGCCCAATACCACTATCCAGTTTAGCAATCACATCAACATGATAGTAAAATGCAGATAGAACGTAAACATAAACAATAGAAGACAAACCAAGACAAGAGGACACAAGATGTGGTACCATCCATGGACAAACCCCAATGTGGGGAAACCCTTGATCAATTCTTCTTTTAGTCTTCAATAGTTCAGCAGAAAGAGATAGTACAATTTACAAATCTAATAATCTATAATAGCAGCAAAAGAGCCCTAACCAGAAAAGTCAACGGTGGTCAACAGGGCAGATTTGACTCTCAACAATTCGGTCAACTTCAGTCAACTTCGGCCTCCAAACAACAAGATGAAACAACCCTCAAAATAGTCAAAGTCAGCCTAGTCAAACTCTGGTCAAACAATCCACTTGAGGTCAGCCCTAACCACAGTCAACGCTAGTCAAACAGTCAACGGATTGCCTCTATTTCTGTGCCCAGAAATGCGGCTTGCCCAAGTAGAGATAACCCTCACAAAAATGTAGTCAAACAAGTCAACTCTTGGTCAACGCAGCCCAAAACAACAATCTGAAAATTCGGTCAAACCTGGTCAATGTCCAAAACAAAAATTTAGCTGTCCTTTCCTTTGCACATATGGAGAGATAAGCTACCCAGAAATCTGTACCCAATCAAATGAGGAGAGAGAGAGATGTGTGAAGATGAGTGTGTCCAAATGAGGATGAGGCATCATGTATTTATAGAAAACGTTGAGGATGAATAGACATGACTGTTGAGCTTCTGGGCTACATAAGTTTGCTGGCCGACCTTGACAATTTGTCCGTAATCAAAATAAATTCATAACTTCATTTGTACATGTCAGAATCGGATGATCTCTAGATCAATCCTACACCTCTTGGAGAGAGGAATCCAAGAAAAATATCAGCTATCATAAATAAAATGATCCATGTGGAGTTTGGCCCTAGTTGCCAATTTTAACACTTTTCAACAATAACTTTGACCTAGCAACAACAACTTGTAGCAGCAACAAAAATTCGATCCAGTAACAACTTCAACCAGCCGTTAGCCCAACAACAATTTCGACCCATCAGTTAGCCCAGCGACAATGTCGACCCAACAATTCAACTTTGATCCAGCAGCAACACTTCAACCCTCCAATAGTGGACTAGAAAATACACACGTGTGAGAGAGAGATGACCCAAAAAATTTGATCTCAATCTTTCCAACACTTCTCCTTCTCTTCTTGGAATTTTTCACTTTTTTCTGCCTCCTTCTTGGATAGCGAACTTTTTGTGTGACTTATCCCCAAATGAATTCGAACTGCTTCAATATATAGGCTTCTGGTGAGGTCGAATTACCCTGTTTGAGGCCGACTTGGTGTGGAGGTGACAAATACCTGATTTGACTCAATAATAAATCTTTTTACATGGACCAAAAGCCCAAGAAGGGTCTCTTTAAATGGACAATGACTCTAATGACTCAGTATAAATCCTAGAAGTCCTCAATGGGGACTTTGACCTAAAGACATGATGACCCAAGCATGAAACCCATGCTTTAATAAGTCATTAATAATAATAAAATTTTCTTTTTCCTTCTTTTGATGAATACATTTCATCATATGGCTCAAATACAATTATGAGACTGAACCTAGTTACATTCTTCAACAAACATAAGAATATGGATGATGTGGAATCTTAACATTAATCACTATAGCGCACAACACAAAATACATGATGGAAGTCATTTTTAATCGGAAAAAGAAAACATCGTATAGCAATCTATATTGATGAGCTTATGTCTACTATAAGAATTTGTGTACTGAATACATTTTTGAAGGTTGGATTGACATATATATTTAATTTTGCTTTCAATAGCTTTGTATTGATATTTTTTGCATCAATAGGCACTCTTCTTCACATATAGAAACATTTAATTGTCCTCTATTGAGTATGCTAGGTTCTTGTGAGTCCATGCCCATAGGTTGCCCCCTAACTTGAGATATTTACATTGTAGTCTGCTACTTTGCGCCATCTTTTTCACACTTTGCACTTCACAAGTTGTCCGAGGGAGACATGTCCCTTGACCTATATGCCAATATTTCCATTATTTTACTCTTAGTGATGTTATCCTCTTGGGGGACTTTAATGACCATACGATGACTTCACAAGTACCATTGCATGATAGATTCGAGGGTGCTCTTTGCTTTAAGGAGATTGACTTAGATAGTGTGGAACTTCAAAGGACTTCGGTTGAGGGTATTGGGCCCCCTCGACATATGAGAGAACATTTCTATAACTTGGGGAAGCACATGTTTTGTTGCTTGTAAATGGACTTTGGTTTTATCTAAATTGGTCAGGGGTGAGGGTTTCATGTTTTTTGCTCATAATAGGAGGGTCGTTGTGGTTGATTATGTCTTGGCCAACTAGGACTGCCTCTCTCACGTCTAAAATTTCCTTGTTTGCACTTTTCCTCTTGCAAACCATGCCCTGCTCAAAGCCTCCATCCCCACATATCCTTTTGATCTGCTATATTTATTGAGCATTATAGTTCTAATTCTTATTGTTGATGAGTAAAATTATCCTAAGACTAATGTCCTTTGCCATTGAGGAACTACATAGTTACATGGAGAAGAACAACTAAGGGGAGAACCCCTCTTTTTTTTCTTGTTTTGCAGGTAGAGTCAATCCATGGTTTTGAACTACTTTATGAAAAGGCTTCACTATTCTTCATGATTTCATATTTTGTTGGATTTCCTTGAACCCAACATCCAACATTTAATTCCTACGAAAACTCTGAATAAACACACAACTAGGTTCCTAACAAAGTATTCAGCATAAGAAAATAATGATCTCAATCACAATAATACAAACATTTTTTTTCCCAACAAATCAGTTCATCATTAATAAAAACTTAGAACCCACTTGGGCTCCCGTACTCGGATAATGGTCCACTGAGAAAAATATCGATACAATAACATAGATTTGATCCAACATATTTGCCTTAGATCTATGCTCGTTCTCTCTTACAGATTTAGATCTCTAGCCTCTCTGTACTCCCTCGGACCCAACGCATGCTCATTGAGACGACTCTCAATCTTGTGCCGCTATTGTGTCTTTCATTCCCTCCCTAGCCTTTCTTTTATTACTTAACATTGATCCAAAACATTAATCCTAACCTTAAACACAAAGTGATTGACGACTGAGATTAGATCTCGCCTCACTTGAGATCAATGGCTAAGATTAAAACTTACTAAAGTAAATTAATTTACTTTTCCTAAGTTTTATTAGCTCAATAAGCCAACATATTAATATGTGCTTTTTCCTAAGTTAAACTTAGGCTAAGTTACATCAACAACTTGCTCAACCTAGAGCAAGTGTTCTAAGGAGATGTGGGCGACTTCTACATGCCTAGACACAAGGCTTGTGCAAAAGTACTTGCCCAAGCTACAAAATCAACATATTTTACCGTACACAAAAGATGAAAGTTCGAGACACCACTATGAGGAGAGGCCACTCCTAGGGAGATCCAAAAATCTTCAAGAAGATTGAGCAAAAGTGGGGGCAATTTCCGAAAGGACCAAACCCACTCCCCTAATCAAAGCCATTAATAATGACTTAAGAAAACAACTACTTCACACTCTGGGAAGAGGCGAGACACCAAGGGTGTAGGCATTATTGCAACGACTATAAAATTCAAAAAATACCTAGTTATGTAGACAAGGGGAGGGGAAGTGCCAATGCCTTGTGGACCCATTGGTCATGTGGACCTAGAGAAGGAAAATGATGAAATAGGGCTTGTAATGTAATGTGTGAAGGGGAGTGGAAAATGTGGAACGGGAAAATGGGACCACAACCAAAATCGGGGTTTTCCATGTAGTGCCCTTCCTAAAACCATAGGTCAATAGGGGAGATCCCATGGGACTAGGATTGAGGATTAACCCCCCCATTTAAGGTGAGGGAACAACACCATGATCAAAGCCCTTCCTTCTTCCAGGTCACCCAATAATCCATGCCCAAGATGTCCAAGAAAAACAAGCATAAGCACCCGATTTCACAATGAAAAACATACCTTTTGGGTTGGATTGCACACCTTCTAACATATGCTCTCAACAGATGGGCGAGGGGACATATGACTGATGCAGGGAGCGAAGATCAAATGGCACATTGTATCAGCTACACTGGTGGCTGTCAAGGGTTGTTCGCTACTAGCTGAAGAGACTTCTACGAGAAAATTTCTCCTATGGTGTCATACACTTTTGGTGGGTAACAAGATGCATCCAAAAATGTGTCCATGCATGTATTAATGTGAATGAAGCCTCCAAAAGTGCCATATATATTATAATGCTAAAAAATAATTCTTAATGTCGAAATAGGAATTGTGTGCTCTGAGTCTTGAGAACATGTGCCCTGATGTAAAGACTGTTCCTTTCGAGCTGGTCTTAGTAATATCAAGTCGTCCCCTAGAGGGGGAGGTTGAGGAGAAACCCAAGGTCTGGCCATCTTGTTGTTTGGTACACTCTAGAATGCCACTTGCCATTTGTTGCTCCAGTTTGATGGAACAATACAAAAGTATGAAGTAACTGACCTGTTCATCCTAATGTAGTGCTATACATTGGCAGAGGTTTCTATGTTGATATGGTTCTCTCAAGGGTTAGATGTTGATGATATGTGGTTGGTCTTAGCTTTATTGGGGGGAATGCGCTAGCACATATGGGCTCTTTTTGAGCATTGGATTAGCATCTTGGTATCATTGGCTCATGATTCTAGTAGAACGTTGCTCATGTACACCTCTTTTTGCATGGCTTTAGCCCTTTCAACTGCTATTTTTGTGTGGTCTGGCATGGTTAGAGCCTTGTTGTGCGAACACCTTAGTGCATTTTGGGCATTCTTTTAGTGGAGATTGAATTTGGATGTGATTGATTGCCATTCCTAGTGGTGTGGTCCCTTTATTTCCTCTTGTTGGCACATATGTTGATGCACAGTCACATATATTGCTTGCTTGATGGGGCTTTCTGTGTGTTTCATGGATCTAGTGGGTTACATTGATGACATTGAACATGGATTTATGCTAGCACCTGATATTTTTACCTCATTTCATGGATCTATTATTTAACACTTGGTTTGAGGCGTTAGCACCTTGGGGCTTTAGTTTGTTAGCCTTGGAGAAGATTCCATAGAGGACCTTGTTATTTTTTGGGCTTCCTTTTGTTCTCCCAAGGCCTTTGATTCCCTAGATGAAGGAAAAATTCTACTTAAGGATCCATTGCACTTTTGATTCCCTAGATGAAGGAAAAATTCTACTTAAGGATCCATTGCACAAATGTTTATGCATCTTGATGAGACATCACAAGGAGAGGCCACACGTGCCATTTTGAGGACTCTTGCATGGTTCATTACCCTAGATAAGGGAGACATACACCATGAGGAGGAGCCATGTGGCATAGCTACTGACTTTTACATATATTTTATACATTGTTTGACTTGTCATTAGAGGTTAGTTAGGAGATATTAGTTGTTTATACTTTCCTTGGAGAGATCTTGGATATACAATTGGGATATTATTATTTTATGTGAGTTTTGAGTGTTGTCTCTATATAAGAGAGGATCCCTCACATTTCTGTTGTTGTGGAAGGTGTGGTAAACTTGAAAGCTTATTGTTTAAGACCTATTGAAGGCTATTGGAAAGCTAAAGGTTCATTCTTGTTTGTAGGAATTTACAAGGTAAGTTCCTCAGACAGAACACCAAAGGACACCGCTCACAACCAGATCGCAGATCAATACACCAGTATTTTTGACGTGGTTAAAACCCTCAAAGAGGGAAACAGTCCATGGCCTGAGCCAACGCGACCACTTCAGGCAATTTATTAATAAAATAATGAAAATTTACATATGCTTCTCTCATGCACGGATTACCCTACAAATGACCCTCCATGCGCTTTAAATAGAAATCATGGACCAATCGGGTGTCAAGCCACGGATCAAGTGTCGGTAATACCGAGGAGAGAATGAACCGTCAGATCACTACATATCGTGACCGTCGGATTGTAAGTTACAAAATGTACAACGGTAAAGAAACACACTTTACCTAACTCTATACCTAACTCTATACTAGACCAAGTTGTACTTAACTATTTCCTATGTGTCGGAATATCCTAACATCCCCCCTTAAGAACAACTTGGGATAGGATTGAAGGATTTACAAATATGACACAATAGGAGAAGGAAGGAGGCATTAGAGCTTATCCCCCCTTAGTGATAACTTCCTGAACTCCAACCATAAATCGAAGTTTAGTGAACTTCGCCTCTGTGAGAGCCTTTGTGAAGATGTCTGCAACTTGATCATCTGTTGAACAATATTGCACTTCAAGAACATGGTCGTGAATGAGCTTTTTGATGAAGTGCATGTGCAGTTCAATGTGTTTGCTGCGCTGATGTTGGACTGGATCTTTGCATAGTTGAATGGCACTTTGATTATCACACCAAAGTGTAGTCAGATGCTGCTGAAAGCCAAACTCTGACAGGATCTGACGAAGCCACAAGGCTTCCTTACTAGCTTCTACGACACCACGATACTCTGCTTCTGCTGATGAAAGAGAAATGGCAGCTTGTTTCTTGCAAGCCCATGTAATAGGTCCTGAACCAAGAGTGAACACATAACCGGCAGTAGACTTCTGATCATCAGGGTCACCAGCCCAATCAGAATCAGTGAAACCAATCAATAGAGGAGCTGCTTCGGCACTGTAATGAATCCCAAACTGAACTGTACCTCGAACATAACGAAGTATTCTTTTAGCTGCTTTCCAATGACTTTCACGTGGGTTTTGCATAAACCGAGCAACAAGGCCAACAACAAAGGAAAGGTCAGGACGAGTATGGGTTAGATACAAAAGTTTTCCTACAAGTTGACGGTATAAGGTAGCATCAACTTCAGGAGAAGTACAAGTGACTGAAAGTTTGACTCCAGACTGAAAGGGAGAAGGGTCTGGCTTACAGTCTTCCATGTGAAAGTGGCGTAGAATATCACAGGCATACTTGGACTGAGAAAGGGAAATACCTTCCTTTGATTGCAAGACTTGAAGACCGAGAAAATAATGTAAGTGTCCTAAGTCTGTCATTTCAAACTTCCTTTTAAGGCTAGACTTCACATAGTTTATAAGGTTGGGATCACTACCGGTAAGGATTAGATCATCAACATAAAGAACAAGAATGATAAGAGACTTGCCCACTTGCTTGGTGTAGACAGTATTGTCAGAATGACACCTAGAAAAGCCAGATTCTAAAAGAAAGCTATCCATTTTGGCATACCAAGCTCGAGGAGCTTGCTTGAGACCATAAAGGGATTTCTTAAGCCGACATACAAGGCTGGAGTCTGTTTTTATGAAGCCAATGGGTTGTTCCATGTAGATTTCTTCATGCAAGAAGGCAGATTTAACATCCATCTGATGGACTTCCCATTTGAACGAGGCAGCAAGGGAAAGAACAAGGCGGATAGAGTTCATTTTGGCAATAGGGGAGAAGGTTTCAGTGTAGTCAATGCCTTCAACTTGTGAAAAACCTTTAGCAACAAGACGAGCTTTATGTTTATCAACTTTCCCATCTGGTCCATACTTGGTTATGTAAACCCATTTGCATCTAACAAGTTTTCGTCCCTTTGGTAGAGGAACAAGATCCCATGTATTATTTGCCAACAATGAATGATATTCTTCATTCATAGTTGCTTCCCAATCTGGATGGCCTGAAGCTTCTGCAAAGGTGTCAGGATCATAATTTACTGGAGCTTGAGCCAGTAAAGAAGAGGCTCTCTCGAACTGAGAACGTGTACGTTGCTGATCTGTAGGATCACCAACAAGATCATCTGCTGCATCCCGAGTAGCACGGACCCATTTTGGAAGCTGAGGAGCTGAAGGAGGATCCTGAGAAGGTGGGGGAGGATTGTCATCCTCACTATCATCATCTGAAGAGGAAATGTTTTCAAAAGTAGAAGAGATAGGGAGAGGTGGCACATCCGCCGGACTAGGCTCGCAGGCCGATATATTTTCATCAAATTTTACATCTCTTCTAATGATAACTTTTTTGGACTTAAATGGAATAAGTTTATAGCCTTTGACATCTTCAGAATATCCAACAAAAGTACATTTTTCACTCTTAGGTTCTAAAGCTTTATGCTTTTCATCTGGAATATGGGCCCACACTTCACTTCCAAAAACACGAAAGTGACTAACATCTGGTTTGATTGAGCTCCATGCTTCTTCTGGAGTGATATTCTTTAAAGCCTTAGTAGGAGTGCGATTTATTATGTAATTTGCACAGTTAATTGCTTCTGCCCAAAAACTAAGACCAAGTCCTTTAGATTGTAGCATACAATTAGCCATTTCCTTTAAGGTGCGATTCTTCCTTTCAGCTACACCATTTTGTTGTGGAGTATATGGAACAGTATGTTGCATTTGAATTCCATTCTCAATGCAAAAGTTGATGAATGTGTTTTTAACATATTCTCCGCCATTATCAGATCTTAGCTTAAGAATTTGATGTCCAGATTGTTTTTCAACAAAGGCCTTGAAGGCCAAAAATGTGTTAAATACTTCACTCTTGAGTTTTAAGAAGTATACCCAAGTGCGTCTGGAGAAATCATCAATGAAAGTTAAGAAATACTTGCAGCCAGAGAATGACACAACTGGAAGTGGACCACATAAATCACTATGCACAAGCTGTAAAGGGGCTGAGGCGTGCCAAGAGGCACGTTTTTCAAAACTGTCCCGATGATGTTTTCCGAGTACACATCTGGAACAAACACCATCTCTGCAAGATACCATAGGAAGACCTGTCACCATATTTTCTTTACATAGATGCTGAAGGGAGCGATAGTTTAAGTGACCAAATCGCTCATGCCAAAGTTTGCTCACTTCATCGTTATGAGCAACAAATACTGAGGGAAGATTTGATGACCCAAAGTTGTGAAACTTATACAACCTTGTAGAATCATCAGCAATGCCAGTAGCTAAAATCTTTTTAGGATCTCTTAGGTCCTTGATTACAACATCATGAGGTGAAAATTCAACGATTTTACCTTCACCTGAATGAGTTATCTGATATACAGATAGAAGGTTGCAGGATAAGGTTGGAACACATAATACATCATTAAACTGACCATTGTCTAGATGAACAGTTCCAGTCCCTACAACACTAAGAGATCTATCATCGCCAACATATATATTTTTGGTGTTACAATCATTTAAAGAAGAAAACATGGCTTTGTTTTTGGCCATGTGATAAGAAGCTCCAGAATCAATGAGCCACTCATGAGAATGAGAAGAAGATACATTTAGTGCATAGCCAGACCGAGATGCTTGACAACCACATGCAGAAAGTGCCATTCATGAAGATGAAGTTGAAGTTGAAGATTGCTCCAAATGGATGTTATGTTTCTTCATCGCTGCTTCCAAGGCTTCCATCTTCTTAAAGCATTTGGATTCTAAGTGGGCATCTCGATTACAAAAGTTGCAATGTCTATCAGTCTTCTTCCATTTGTTTTTATTTGTCTTATCATTTTGTTGAAATGATTTTTCATTTTGAGGCTGAGATCGCTTAGGACCATTCTTTTTAGGATATGACTTCTTAGGATTCTTTGAATTTGGTTGTTGTTGGGTGGCTAACGCTTTCTTGGAAGAGTTTCCAAGATTAAGAAGACCAAGGTGTAAGAGTTTTTCTTGTTCTCTTATTAAAGAATCACAAAAAGAGTCAAAGGAAGGGGACTTGTAGTCTGTTCCTTGAGAAATGAAGGCTTCTCTTGTAGAATGGAAGGTGGAAACAAACACAGAGTAGGTTGGTCCCAACTTAGTAAGAATGGAATAGATAAGTTTACTATCTTCTTTCTTAACTTTAACACCTTCCAAGAGATATCTAAGGGTTTTGAACTTGGACAAGAAATCTTCAATGCAAGAAAAATTATTAGGGTCCAATGTAAGCAAATCATTTTCAAGTTGATGGGCTCTAAGTTCATTTTTAATCCCAAAAACTTTATTGATTTGTTTCATTGCTTCATCAGGAGTATCAAGTTCTGCAATATGGAATCTAAGATCTGGAGAAATAGACATCCCTATCAATCCACGTGCTTGATCTTGCCTATTTTCCCATTTAGCAGCCTTATCTTCATCCTTCGGTTTCTTTTCTTGGCCTGAGGCTATTTTGTAGAGACCTTTACTTCTAAGTAAATCTTATGTTACCAGAAACGGGACGGTAGCGAGGGTTTCTCGAAAAAACCCACAAGAAACGGAACGGGACGGAAAACGCCGTTTTCTACGTCCGTTCTGGTCTTCATGGTCAGCGCTCAGAATTTGTCTTTCATTACCTGTTTGGGAGGTGGTTTGGGGTGTGTATCTTCAACAATGCACATCGAAGAATGTATAACAACAATGTGAGCAATTACACTAATATTCCCAGATAAGGAATCTACAATTCAATTGAAAGTTCATTGCAAATGTCGCTTCAATTGCCAATTTGGACCAAAGCTTATTTACAATCGGGATTTGTGGCATTTCCCATTACATTTAATATATTTTCCACTATCTTCCATTTTTCCGATGAAGCTATAGTTTTTATAACGTAAATAGCATAAATCAAGCCAAACTCTACACCCAACATCAATCCCACAAAGATTTTTAATGTTAGAAGTTACCAATTTGGAGTAGGCTATAAGGGTCCACTGTTATATCTCCCTGCATTGGAGCAGGTCATAAGGGTCCACTGTTGTATCTCCCTAGCATTGGAGCAGGATCATATATTCGGCCCGGGGTCTGGCCATACACACTAATCCATTATGGGTAAATCATAAATGGGATTATTACTCTATGTAAATGAATGTTTTGCTATGTAAATGAATGTTTTGTTTTATGTTTTCTTTATATTTTTTTATTTTCTCTCTCCTCGTTTCTTGAATGCGAAACTTCTATATTCCGTTTCTCGTCTTGTTCTCGTTTCTCGTTTCGTTTCCCGTTTCCCGTTTCTGGTAACATAGAGTAAATCCTCAATGTAGGCCAACCATTGGAAGTAGTTGGTGCTGTCAAGGGTAACTTGGTATTGACTTTCCATTTCAACGGAAACTGAAGCTAACGATGCTGAAACTAAGTGTTCCAATGGATAGATCTCGAAAAAATAGGCTGGTTTAAAAAAAACGGCTTCCGGATGAAGAAGTTATGGCTTTTTGAAAAAAAGTTGATGAAGTTGCCGACGAAGTGCGGGAATGTGCGGAAATGAAAAAGTCCGCCCCCACAAAATGGAGACTTGAACCCAAGACCTCTACTCTCTTAAAATAGCTTTGAACCAATTGAGCTATACAAAAAATTTGAGAGAGAGAGAGAGAGAGAGGGGGGGGTGCTTTGGGTTGCGTGCTTGCTTTGAGAAAGCTCTTTTTCCCTACAAAACAAAAAACACAAAACCCAACACGGACATGCAAAGAAAACGAACCTTACGGCTCGAAGTTAGCTTTACCCGAAAAACTAAATATTTTCAAAAATGAACTTTGCGGCTCAAAGTTAGCTTTAGCCGGAAACTAAATATTTTCCTTAATGTTTCTGATTTTCCGAGATCACCCTAAGGCGCAGGGAAAAGAGCATACGCATGAGAAAAATCCTTCCTTTCTGTTTCTGATTTGCCCAGATCGCACAGAGTCGCAGGGCAAAGAGCATACGCAGAAATGAAAGGTATAGATCCGGTAATAAAAAAGGCTAAATAAACCGAAACCAAAATAAACAGAGAAAAAATAACTGTAAACTGCAAATAAACACTGTATACCTCCAGATCTTAAAAATGACGCAGCTAGGGCTATCGGAAACCTTTTCGCCTGAAACGAAAGGGGTTCCTTACTAGAACAGATTCTCCCAACACAACAGAGCAGTCCTCTCGGCCTGAAAGCAGTCAGAAACAGTAGATCTAGGAAATGGCAGTCGGATGCAGTTCTACCGGCTTTAGATTTGTATCACCAACGGACGCCGATACCATGTAGGAATTTACAGGGTAAGTTCCTCAGACAAAACACCAAAGGACACCGCTCACAACCAGATCGCAGATCAATACACCAGTATTTTTGACGTGGTTAAAACCCTCAAAGAGGGAAACAATCCACGGCTTGAGCCAACGCGGCCACTTCAGGCAATTTATTAATAAAAGAATGAAAATTTACATATGCTTCTCTCATGCACGGATTACCCTACAAATGACCCTCCATGCGCTTTAAATAGAAATCATGGACCAATCGGGTGTCAAGCCACGGATCAAGTGTTGGTAATACCGAGGAGAGAATGAACCGTCGGATCACTACATATCGTGACTGTCGGATTGTAAGTTACAAAATGTACAACGGTAAAGAAACACACTTTACCTAACTCTATACCTAACTCTATACTAGACCAAGTTGTACTTAACTATTTCCTATGTGTCGGAATATCCTAACATTGTTAGTGTGGACACATGTTTGGAAGTTTGGAACCTTTCATGGCTGAAGATTGATGTTGCAAATTACTTGCAAATGATTTGTTTTAAGGGCTATTTGTGAAGGGTTACTCTGCTCCAGTAGAAGAAATTGGCTGAGGGCTTTCCTCTCTCAATCTCTTTGATGTTTTATGTATGAATGTGTTGTTATTGCATCTATCATCTTGTTGAATTGTTGCAGAATTTTACTTCATAGTAAAGCACACCCTAGTAAACAAGTCCAAAGGTGTATTTCTTGTGGGGCTCTTTCAAGGAAAATTTCTGAATTATTTAACAACAATATTAGGCTAGCTGTGACATGCATTTTGCAACTTTTATTGCCTAATTACTCATTAAAACAGTCCTGTAAGTCTATCGTAATAGCTCATATGCCCAATTTGGATGTTGGCACTTGTCTTTCCTTTACAACCACCCCTAAAAATACAAAAATCATTATTTTTTCTGTTTATTCAAATCTGGAATTTACTGCTGAAAATATAGTAAACTGGATAGAAGCCTTTCCAAATCGTTACAAGCATTGGACTAGTTGCCTTAAGGGATTGTGGTCTTGTGCTGGAGGACATAAAGTGAGGTTTTTGAGGCAAGTACGTAACACCTATTCTTGAAAAATGGTTTGTAAAGCAGTAGAGACAAACAGAAACTCCTTAGAAATTGTGGACGCTTAGGTTCCTAAATTATCTATACCTAATGATTCTTTTATGATGTCATGTACGAAAAATTGTGGTACTATACCTCAACCCCCCCAAAACAGTTTTAACTATCGTTTTGTGGGTGGCAATGCACATGGTAACTTTATTCCACACTGATTCATATACTGTGTTCATATTTCACATTTATGGCAGAATTGAAGAGCACACAAGTAGCCCTACACCAATGCCATTGCATGATGCTTCTGGAAAACACTGCAAACACAAACTAAGTAAAAGTGGCATTAGTGTCATATTCTTATAAAATGCTGCTCTGTAGTGCAAACGGGAGATTATATTATCCTTTGTCTTAATTTGAAATCTCACAAAATTCATGTTGTTCAGGTTGCATCACAGCTATTATCAGAAAAGGAGCATGAAGAAATAAATGAACTAGTAAACACAATGATTGTTTATGCAATAACTTACAAGAAAGGGAAAGTCCCATCCCCAAATGGGTTTCAGATACAGGATTCAACTTCAGATTCTCTTGGACTTTGCTTTGACCCACCAGTCCATGATTTTGTCAATTTCAAGGTTTGGGCCTCATATTTATATTGTGTTCCTGCGGTTAAAACTTAAGATCACTGTTTACATCTGAATAATGGTTGGACCATACTTTTGAAAGATGCGCTAAATCAGTTTTCGTGCCTGTTTCTTGCTTGAAGGATTATACTCTGAGGCATTGTGTTCTTTCATCTGCTATGCGGCAGATCTTGAGTCATGAGGTAATTTATTGACCCTTGCACTTACACCCTGGATTTACATTGTTTCTTGGGGACTAGCCTGTGATTGAGTTGCGGCTGTGTGTGCAGATTACCAACCCTATATAAAGTTTAAACTATAGCCTTGAGCTGTCTGAAAGGCTGTTTAATTCTGGTTAACGTGAAGTATTTTTGGTGCAGGTTGACAAGCAGAAAATATTGCGTGAAAGCATTTCTAGAAATTATCATGCAAATGAATTATCTATCTTGCCAAAAGAGCAATCTATCATGGAAGAAGTTGAAGCACATGTAGGAAAAGGCAGTCTCGATGTTCCTGCAGCTGAAAGTACATTAATTAACCCTTTGAGGTTCAATAGTTCAAACAAAGCCGATTTACGAAGCAATGCCACTGCATCTACTGCTGATTCCAAGTCCAAACTGGTTGCGGCTGTGAAGAAGCCTAGTGGCAGTTTCAATTTCTTTGACAGGTAGAAATTCAACTTTCTTTGTTGATGTGGTGAAATATGTATGGCTAAATCAGATAGAAATCTCACAACAAATTATTTGTTTTTTCTCTTTTTGCTTAGTAGTGCACAAGTCAAATATATTTTACTGCTTCCAAGACCATTGTCAAGAATTATTAGTACAGATTACTGTTTTCAGTGTTCACATTGAATTGCAGGAAAAACAGATCATTTGAGGAACCTTTCCAATCCATGGATATGACTTACCCATATTACAATATCATGTTTCAGTAAATTCAGTTGTGTACCTCTTGTTGTGATTATATGATGCTTTGGGTTTTGTTGCCGCAAAATCTAGCAGGCCTTGTTGAGGGGTACCTTACAATGTTATCACTAGACCAATTGACAACAGTAGGGTAGTAGCCCACTGTCGTATTGGTAGAACGATATTCAAGCCGCCGTTAGAGCCAGTCTATGTTTAGAAGTGCAAATTGGAGCTGCAGCACTGCCAAATCGACTCAGTTCCAACAAAAAAAACAAAAAGGGTGGATCGCACACGATCTACAAACGTAGGACATCGCAAGAGATCAGGAGCTCTGTGGCATCAGATGGCATTAGGGACGCACTGCACTCAAATCATCAAGCAGAACGCGATTGGTCCAGCCGCAAGTACGAGTAATGCGTGTAATCATCAGTGCAGACTGATTGCATCATTGCACTACATATCTCGAGAAATTTCATTCATAAGTTAAGAAACTGTATTTAGAATGTCGAGATTAATAATATCTTGGGGAAGTCAAACTGTTGGGAAATCTTCGGAAAATTACACCAGTCAATAAGTAGCTAGTTCGAGAAGGATTTTGTTGTGCGGGATATTACAAAAATTCAAAATTGCATTATCATGATAGATGAACACAAGCAATTCTTGAAGAACGATTTGTTAGGTCGAGACATCCTGAGCAACAACGACTTAATTAACGTGGCACAATTGTTGGTGTTGTAGCATGCTACTACTCTTGTTCCTTAGCAACTCACAGGTCATGGTTCTTCTGCCAGACAAATCACTTGCTGAAGGTTAAGTTTGTAAGTCAGAAGGTGCCGAGCTCACATATCCAGAAGTCCTAGCATGCCATATTGACTGATATAAACAATAAGGAGCCTGATTTTCCTTGATCCTTGCAAAGCTGAATGCATCTCTAGGCATAGAACAAAATCTGGGCATCTCACTGTATGTCGGAAAGCTAACTTGCACGCAGCCAAGTCTACACCAGTTTCAGGTTCCTATATACAGTATTGTTTTTGTATTTGTCTTGCTGAAATTTTTGTGCATTCTGGAGACAATATGAAATGCTGTTATTACTATCTCTGTGACTATGTTTAGTAAAGAGGAAATATCATCCCTTGGAGCCCCAAGCAGTTATAAAAGAAAAATCAATAAAAGGCAAAATACATATGAAGAAAGGTGGAAAAACAAAGGTCGCAGTAACTCATATACCACGATTGCTCCCTCCTACATTTATACATCCAATTGTGGGCTTCCCCTATCGTAGCTACCCTTGTACTGTGGCATGTTGCTTGGGGCCTTTCCCTGATAACCCATTCCGTTCCATCATTATATCACATGCCACCTACCATTTGATGGATGTACCGTGGACATGTCACTCCCCTTAGGGGCTGAAACCACCTAATAGGGTCCTTGGTTAACCTTCTTCTTGAACTTGGAGACACTCGTACACTCTAAATTGCATTATGGAAGGGCATGCCACTGTGAATTGTCCACTTGGTTCCATGATTGGTAAGCTCATTTACTCAATTGCACTAATGATTTGTTGTATTGGAAGGTGAGCGGACACATTGGATCTTATACAAGGTTACAGGTGGGTCTTCATCTTGGGGTTTGGTCTCCCTATACGGGATCCAAGCCCTCCAGAGGGTCATATTGGCATTTGTAGGGTGAGCGTTGAGCCACGGACCTCCACCATAGTAGAGAACATATTGCCACATCACGGGATCGTTCTGTTGCTTGCTCGTGTTCCATTTGTTTGACGATGATGATGCACCTGGACCACCTTGCCCAACCGGATACACTTTTGCACCACACACTTGGCAGTAGATCTAGGGTCCAGATGAGGATGTGTCTCACCATGGGAGATAAAGGGAAGGCTTGCATCATTGTTCCAGCGCTTACAAATGGGTTAAAGGCTTGTTCGATCCATTTGGAGACCCATGAGGATGTCTTTGTGCCCCCATAGCCACTTGGGGGCACCCATCCTAGATCCATGTTTAGGATGGTTGCTATTATAAGAAGGTATGCAACAAACAATTGCATAATGGGCTAGGGTTCAAGTAGTAGATCCCTAGCTCAATCCTATCTAAAATATTATTTTGTTATAGATAGCATTATAAAATTATTAATTGTGTTTTTATAGTCATAAAGTTTATATCAAAATACGAGAGCAATGGTTAAATTATTAAATGAAGAGAGTTAGGTTTATTTTGTTGCATGTAATTATCCATTCTCATAATCTATAGTAACCTTAAGACAAGTTGTTATTACATTCAAAAAGGTAAGTTGATCTTTTACATTTATTTATTCATTTGCATATTAATTTATTTATATTTTATTACTTGGATATGTGTGTGTATCATTGTATGTGTGTGTGTTTTTATAAAATGTATTTAGGGGGAAAACAAATGGAGTTCCAAAGACCTTTAAAGTTCATAGTCAAAAAGCTAACTTAAAAAGACAAGGAATGCAACATCTTAAAAATATTTAATTTATTGATATAATATATCACTACATTTGAACGGTCTCTATGATATGCAATATCAAGTAATATTATATGACTATAAAAACAATGGAAATCTTGTTTTTAAAAGGATTCACTCCCTACTTACTGCAGATATCTCTCATGGTTACAATATGAAATTATTGTTTACGTATTGAGGTTTGCCATTACACCAAAACCCGCAAGCATTAGTAAACTTCTAAACCCTTACCATTACCTTAAATGGGCAGTTAGTTCCATGTTCCCAAGGTGGTGTTTAGTCCACATGATTGATTCCCAGATGTGCAGTGGTTAGTCCAACCCCCCCCACCACCACATAACTCAGGGGAATTGAACCTGGGTCAAGGCTCTGATACCATGTTGAGTTTTTCCATTACACCAAAATATGTAGGAATTAGTAAAATTCCAAACCCTTACCATTACTGTAAGTGGGTAGTTAGTCCCATGTTCCCAAGGTAGTCGTTAGTTCACATGATCGATTCCCAAAGGTGCAGTGGTTAGTCCAACGTTATGATTATTAGCCTAGTGCGACAGTTAGTCCAACATTATGATTATAAGCCTAGTGTGGCGGTTAGTCCAACATTATGATAATGAGCCTAGTATTTACCAATCATTTAATAAAATGGTTATAAGATTCCTAAAGGTTATAATGTCACCATTTTGGCTATTTGTGGTTTTCCCTTCAAAGTTACAAGTAGAATTATTTCTATCAATCTTTGGGTAAAGCAAAATCAAAGAAATGGATTTATTGGTAAGAGGTATAACTGTATTATTTTATTGTTTAAAGTTAGAAATCAATTTGCTTATCAAGAATTTAAGTTGAATTCATATATATATATATATATATATATATAGACACAAATTTAAAATAATAAAGTGGATAATCAATTATTTAAGATTCAAGTTCTTAATTTAAGTTCATAAAAATTAGTTAAATATAAGATTTATTTAGTTACAAATAAAAATAATAATAAATAAATTTAACAAACAAACTAATTAATATTATTTTCCCTATCTCTTGGCCCAGTCAAATGTAGCCATTGCACAGTCCTTTCCTTGGTCAAAAGTAGTCGTTTCTTTCTAGTCTTTGAATGATATATCTCTCGATTTAACTTTTTGCCATGATCTAGTTCTTCATCTTGTCCCGACGATGAACCACACCTGCTAGTTCGAAACGCGTCCACAAATGAATTTTGATGTGATTATCACTGAAAACCTTCTCTATAAACAAATTTAATACTTGTAGCTTCAATAGTGATCCATTTATAAGTAATATCAAAAACATATGTCTTACATGTTTGACAAAAGAATATTCTTATGATAATGAGAATGTCTTTCGAATTAATCACATCATTAGGATTTGGTCAACGTTTCGAACCAACTAATGTGGTTCGTCCTCAGGACAAAGGTGAAAAAATCCATTAATACTAAAGAATAAATAGCAAGGATGCATCAGGGTCCAGAGTTAGGCATTAGAAATTAGTTATTGAATTAATTAAAATAATATTTATAAATATTTAGTTATAGACTAGTTGTTATAAATTAGTCGTTATTTATTTTTCTATATATAATTAATTATTTATAATATTAAACTAATTAAATAGAGTTAATCAAATCATAAGATTAATATTCTTATTAATTTTTTTTATATATATATTAGGAAATCTATAAATTAGAATAAGAAAATTCAGTAAATTAAGGATGAATTAAAATGATTTAAGAATTTATGTAATTAGAAAATATATATATATATATATATATCCAAAAAAAGGAAGGAAATAACAGGGGGGATTGTTTTGGGAAGTTTTAGTCTCTACGGATAAACGCTTAAACCCCTAGACTAGTAGCTAAGTCTAGAACAACAGTTTAAAGAGTTCTCTACTTTTCCTATGATCAATAGATTAAATAAGAGGCAAAGAAGCCTACCTGTAGCCTTCGCTTGCTCCTTATCTCCCTTGACCGATTCTGTCGCTCCTCTCCGTACTTAATCCGCTTGAAGAGTACCTGCACACAGACAGAAGACAACAACCAATCAAAGCATATGATAATGATCTATTGATTAAACATAGCATGGAATCAAGTACATGATATACATATGAAAGCATAAATGAATAACACAAGCATATGGAAAAAGCTTTGAACACTTTATTAGTAAAAGGAAGAGTTACAACCCATTGCTCGATTCAACATCACTCCAGTTCATTCCCATCCTCTCCTCATAACAAGCAAGACATTTTGACATCATTACAATACTTGAAATCAACTCAAGTCTCATACTAACAACATCTCCATATAATTCAATAATTTCCAGCCAAGCTAGCCCCTAATCACTTAGATGAGTGGTCTTTTTATAGGTGAATGAAGGAAGTTATGCCATAAATGGTGATAATGAATGCCCTCCCAAACTTAGAATTTAGTTCCATGGAGGAAGGGATGAGGGATTGATGTTCCTTAACTCCCTTCCTCATCCAAATACGAACCCAAAGGAGTGGATAGCCTTGAGAAACGTAGAGGCACCCAATGGATAAGGAATCTTTCAAACCCTCATGGAAATTTGCTCAAATTCGCCCAGCGTAGGCCAAAGAGGGACCAAGTGCGTTGCATAGCACCCTGTTAGTGTATGGTTTGCATTGCAGTGCACCCTAATGAAGGCCTACCTGTATTGGTCGTCTTAGAGGCAGTTTCTGGATGACTTTGCTCATGAAACTTTTTCGGAAGCTAGGAATTCTGATGGTTGACTTCTTTAGGGCATGTAACAACTGAATTAGGGTTTGATGGGCCCTAATAGTACTGATCTGTAGGTTGGGGTTGATGTACCCAAATGGATCTGTAATAGGGATTAGTTAGTGATCCAGGGGATTTGTTAGTGAATTTTGATGGTGTTTCCCTTTATACCAAAATTCCTATTCAAGAGACCATTGATGTCATAAATCAAATAACTGATAATGACACTACCAAATTAGTTGGCCTCTGCCTCACCTCTACATTCTTCAGTTTCCAAGGTGAGTTCTTTGAATAAACCTATAGGGTAGATATGGGTTCTCCTCTTTCCCCCATAGTTGCTAACTTATTCATGGAAGATTTTGAGACTAAGGCCTTAGCCTCGACTTAATTTTGCCTTAAAAAATGGAAGAGGTTTGTTGATGATACTTGTGTCATTTGGCCCCATGGTCATGAGAAATTGGATTTATTTCTTAACCATCTTAATTCTCAATTAGACTCCATCAAATTCATGATGGAGGTTGAAGTAAACGGGTGTCTTCCTTTCCTCGACATCCTTCTCTCTATAATGAATGATGGTTTCATTTCTCACCAAATCTTTCGCAAAAAAATTCACACGGAACAATATCTTCATTCTAGTTCTCATCATTTTCCAGCGCAAAAATTCGGGGTTCTTAGTACTCTCGCCACCCGTGCTTTAAGAATTTCTTATGAGAAGCACATAAATGAAGAAAAATCTCATATTCTAAAAGTTATTTAAAGTAATGGCTATAGCAGAACTCAAGGCCTCAAGTCTTTTCAAAGAGACCATAAAGAATCTAGGGTTAAGCCTTCTTGTGATGATCCTATCTCTAAGGTGCAGCTCCCTTTTATCCTGGGGACCACTAACAGGATTGCCCATATTCATAAAAAAGAATAAATTTTATGCTTCTTTCAAACCCCTTAATATTATTAGAAGTTCTCTCAGATTAATTAAGGACCCTATAGACCCTAAAGACATGAAAGGGGTCTACTCAATCATATGTTCTTGTGGGATTTCCTACATTGGAGAGACTGGATGCTCCATTAACCAGAGAATCCAATAGTATTTAGAAGACATCGGGCACAACCTTTTCCACTCATTAGCTCTTGTTGAACATGCAGAGAAATATAAGCACCATGTCTGCGTAGAGGATGTGAGGGCCATTTCTAGGGTTGATCACTTCCACCATAGAAAGCTAAGAGAGGCTATTGATATTGAGAAGCATGTAATAAATCTCAATAGGGATGATGGTTGGAAATTAAGTAAGATTTGGATTTTGGCTCTTTCTTCTTGATCTCCCCCCTATTATTTCCTTCCCTTTTTTCTTTTTTTTTTTTGGATATATATATATATATATATTCTTTATTTTTATTTTCTAATTACATAAATTCTTAAATCATTTTAATTCATCCTTAATTTATTGAATTTTCTTATTCTAATTTCTAAATTTCTTAATATAAAATAAAAAATTTAATTAATTAATCAATAATAATATTAATCTTATGATTTGACCCCTTTTGATTTTATTGGCTCTATTTAATTAGTTTAATACTATAAATAATTAATTTTATATATAAAAATAAATAACGACTAATTTATAACAACTAGTCTATAACTAAATATTAATAAACATTATTTTAATTAATTCAATAACTAATTCCTAATGGCTAACTCTGGACCTTGATGCATCCTTGTTGTTTATCCTTTAGGATTAATGGATTTTTTCACCTTTGTCCTGAGGATGAACCACCCCCTTTATCACTAGGTTTGGAGCCCATCCATTCATTTTGGCACACATTGGACTCCACTAGGCCTCTTCAATGACCCTTCGACCTATTGTACTTATCATTTTTCCCTCTTGAGAGGCTTATTTTTGTATTATGGAGCTATCTTGGTGGGTTTGTCACCAAGTAATGTTATTTTTTCACATTATTTTATTATTTGGGGCATCATTAGGCCTAATTAAGCAAATCGAAGCCTTAGAGGATGATATAAATTGATGAGAGGCCATTTGATTCTCATCATCACTTGGATTTGGATCTTTTATCTCTTTTGAGAATTTTTCTATAGCTCTTGGAGGACGAATTGGAGATTTTTGAATGTATTTTGATGTTTGGGTTGATGCTATTCTATTTTGGAACTTCTCTCTTGTAAATGTAATAGATGGATATACTTTTTCTGCTATGTAAGTTTCACTTATATGCAAAATTTTTATTATATGTTTAATGTATGAAATACTGCATCATGAAGCTACTTGTGCTCTAAATTATGTGAAAATCTTGAATCATTTTTTGTAGTCTTGATCTATTGCATGCGCTATTCATTGGGCAAGGAAAAGCGAATGTTCTTGGGGGTTGTCTTTGAAAACCTAACCCTATAACTCCATTCTTTGACAAGTTGAAGTATAAATCCTGGGTGTAGCTGGTAGCAGCTTCACTAGGGCATGCGAAGCTGCAATTAGGCTCCTTGATAGAGCGAAAATCTTAAATCAATCTCATTCTTGACTAATTCTCCCAATGGACTTGGCATTGGTCTTTTCCTTGGTGATCATCTCAACGAAGATTCTTTTTCACCTCGTCCCCTTTCTTTTCTAATTCCTAACCCTAGTGTCTCTTAGGGCATCACACGAAATCCATTGTAGCCATCCTTTTTGTGAGTGAGTTGGTCCATAGTTGCGTTGGGGCGTCCTCTTGGCCTCCACAAATTTTGAGATCAATCTCGTGGCTACATTTGGAATTACCCCAAGCCCTAGCTCACACTTCGTTTTTGATCCTAGGTTTCACTTGTTAGTGGCTTCATTAAGGGTCATTGCATTGAAAATTCAAGTCAAATCTCATCTCCTTGATCCTTTTCTTCTCCCTTACTTGGTCAAGACTTTTTGTTTGAAGTTTCACCCTAAATCCTTGACCTCGTTTGGGTCCACTAGGGTTTCTTTGTGGTCCCGCAACCTTGTCACTCCAATTTCACAAGGATTACATAGAGAACCCTATTCTCCTAAGATTCTTAGGTCTAGGGCACTTTATATCAAGAAACACTCCTCATCCCTAGGTCTAGGTTTCCCTTTAGCCCTTCTTGGAGAGCCATTAATCTTGCTTCTTGAGCAAGTAAGCCCTATCACTAAAGTCTTTCCTTTGAATATGCTAATAAAATCGCTACCTCCATTCATTGAATACCATTCTTAGTGATTTCATCTATATCAAGACTCCTCCCATCGATGAAAGTTTGTAGAAAACAGGGAGCTTTAGCCGAGGTGACAGTGGGCTATTGCTCCATTTTTGCCACTTGACCTAGTAGTTGCTCTATAGGAACTCCTCCTAGGATCCTTGCTAGTTTGAGCGGTAACGGTCTTGTTTTGGTTGCGTTTGGATCCTAATCCATGATAGGGGGTGTGGAGGGGCTTGGCCCCCACTACTATTGTAGGGGGGGTCGAAGGAATTTTTTTGAGAAAATTGCCTTGTAAAATATTGTAATTTTGTATTCAATCTGGCCTACTCATTAGGAAGAAGATCTAATACTAGAAGTTATGTTAATTTAGGGTTTTTTCCCTAGAAGGCAACCCTCCGTTTGTATGAGGGAATTATATTGCAACTGGGTATTATTATGTATCTATTCCTATCTTTTGCTAGCACTTGATCACAAATTTTGACTAATACAGTCTTATTTTCATCACATGGCATAATCTTGTAGAGATGCTTTCTTATACAATTATATGAATGGGTGTAGTTTGTTTTACTATGTTGCACAAGGACCCGTTCCCCCCCAAAAATACTCACGTACCCTGCGTCCCTGTGTTTCGGGGACTTTTAGACCCTTAGGAAACATCCCCAAACTGTTGGGACCTCCATTGGGGACTTGGGAACTTGCTAGCCATCCCCAAGACATTTCGAATAGATTTCAGGGATGTTTTTGGTAGATTTCAAGGGTTTTCTGGGCATATTTTAGGGATGTTTTGGGAAGGTTTTAGGGATAATCCAAGCACAAAGCTTCAGTTTTGAAAATCATGGACATTGATGATTGAACAATATGATCATTTTTCCCATTCATTTTTTTTGGAATGCATTGAATCTAATTTTTTTGTACAAGTTGGAGGTCAAAACATGGGTTTTGTATGATGGGTTTCATTTTGGATTTCTAGTGATTTAGATATTGGATTTTCAATGGTAAAGTTACAATAAACACCCTCCATGTCAAGAAAACAGAAAATACAACATTTTAAAAGGATGATCCTTGTGGTTATTTTTCTTGTTTTTTCTTAGGATCATCTCAACTTTTACATATTGTATGTGGGTTTCGAGGATCCATTCAAGTTCAGTGCTTCCATCATCCCAACCCCAAGCATTGTGAAAACAATCAGATAGTTATGAATTGGATTGAGTACTAAATGTTTAAATAAATTCCTATTCAATCACTTGCTTAATCTAAAATATGAATTTAATATCATTAGAAAGCCAAATTATTTTATAGTGGTTTACAACACAACTATAAAAGTTTGCAGAACCTATTGAAAAGGGAATGCCTTTTATGTTTAACATAGTCATCATTAACAAGAAATATGAGGAAAAAAAATAATATAAAGACAGTTCTCCTTGATAGAGTGTTCATGCACCTTATTACAAATTTAAAGTAGTTACACTTAAGTTTCCTAAAGCTAAAACTCATGTCTAGTGGCCAATAATGGAATGTAACTCAACCCCTTTTCAAATTGTTTGAGATTTTAATTGGCATGTAAGGGTTGTGCATAATACTAGCTTGAAACAACTACACATGTTAATATTGAATTCTGCATATATATATATTGCCGTCCCCAACCCCCATACCCTGAAAATTTGGGGGTGCGCTTTAGTCGTTATAGGGACTCGTCCCCTCACCCCCACCATTCCTCTGTCCCCAAAACCAGTGCAACATAGTTGTTTTACAATGGGAGCATGTAAACTTTGTTATTCCAATCCTTTTCCTCATCTCTAGATTTGTTGCATACTTTTACAAGGGTGTTGAAAAGTAGAGCGATTTTTTTTTTTGCGAAGAAAAGCTAGGGAGTGAATTTTTTTTTGCAGGAGCACGCTCCTGAAAATTTATCCCAAATGGGAGCGAGTCGGGAGCATGCTCTCGGGGTCGCTCCTTGAGCGCTTCTGTTCGGAGCACACTTCGGGAGTGAGAGAGAGGGGGGAGGGAGTGCTCCCCCACAACACTGGTTCAACCTTTGGGGCTTCCTGGTCCTTGTTCTTTGTCACTGTCTTGTTGCTTTCCATTGCTCAAATACGTTGGGCCTTTAGCTTATACAATTTACCTTCTCTAACTCCAATGACGTGGCCATCGTTACAGTTAGATCCCATGGATCTAATCGGTGCCTGTACATCCTGGAATGCTAACAACAGATCCTTTATTGTCTATCATAGAGACTGAGATTAAACTTCTTTTGAGTTTTGGCACCCATAGCACGTCCTTCACTTTCAACATGCCTCTTGATTCAAGTTGGATATTATTGTCCCAACTCCATTCACTGCATGTTTTGTATCAACACCAAACTCATGCATCCATGAGTCCAAATATGTTAGGTTGTCAAATAACTCTAATTCCCCAAAATTTCCCTAAAATTTGGGGGTGCTCCCCCTTGCCTCCTCTGTATGTCTCCTCATTCATGTGTACCTCCACATGGAAACTTGGTGGAATTTTGTATGTATATATATATATATATATATATATATATATATGAATTGTGGAGAACCTAATCCTTTGCTTTAAAATGTATAGTTAAAACAACACATTATTAAAAGCAATACTTTAAACTTCTATATGGTTATTATTATAATATATCAATTCGAGCATTTGAGGATAAAAGTTTAAACTAGAATACCTGATGTATATGTATAATACTAATAATAATATTCAATTTTAAGGTCACGGACAAGCCAGACACCAAATTGGTGTATGAGACTCCCTTGTTTATGGAACAAATAATTGACTTCTGTGCGGCGATTTGACTGCTAAAGTCTATGAAGGCATACATACTCTACCCCCCGCTGGTTTTGAACTTGTGACCTCTTAGGAGGAAACACATGCTCTTAACCATTAGGACCACTCAATAATAATTAGAATATTTTAGCATTGACATTTTTTATGTTTTTAACATTGAAAGCTAATATAACCACATATCTAAAAAAATTGTGGCTATAACTGTTTTTCATTTGTTGGAATCTATGTCACAAGGTTCGTCGAACTTCAACCTTGAGGTTCGAATTTTGGCGAACCTTAAAAATATTTTGAGGTTCAGCGAACCTCATCGAACCTCATGGCCATTAACCAAGTCCATAGATCAAAACTCATAACCTCATGTCACAACTCAAGCTTGTAATATATCCTTGCAGTTTCCATGTTCATGATAGCATTTTTTTATTGATGTTGATTTCTTACAATTTTATCTCATATTTCATTTTCAAGTTAATATATCTATACATATAGAAAATGTATATAGACGAACCTAATGGTGAACCTTATCCAAACCCCATCAAAAAATTTGAACTCGAACCGAACCTAATCATTGCCGAACCCGAATTCGAACTGAACCTAATCATTGCCGAACCCGAATTCGAACCCGAACCATTTGACATTGGTTGGAATGCTTCTGAGGTATAGTAATATATTGGATATGCATCAGAGTGAATCATTTATCTTGAAAAATGAATATTCCATATTTTATTTAGATATTTCAATATGGAAGGGAAGGTTAAAGAAAAAACACGTCAAATAAAAGTATGGACTAAACCGTCAAATTTGATCACTGCCCCAGCTTGTATTGCTATTACAAGACGACAGGAATCACATAAATGTTCTTCATATGATAGCGACATATGTTCCTAATATCTGATTGGAAAAAATGTATTGGTCAAATTCAAGCCTATTTATAAGGCTTTTGAGGTTTGTTGCAACAAAGAAAACATATTGCTATTGTTAGATGTCGGAATAGAATTTAAATGGCAAATGTGAAGGTTTCCAAGGAAACAAATGAAACAAAAGAAAAAGAGAAAGGAATTGGTCCATTAGAAAATGTGAAACGTGAATTTTCAGCTTAAGTGTAGCTGCCTTGGAACATCTGCCACTTCAAACACCAAATCATATTGACAGTGCACATATCAAGTTATCTTCACAAATCAGATAAAAATCCGAAATTTCCAGCCATTACTCACGATTTTGAATGTAGTTTGTTTTCTTGATATTTTATTTGTAATTAACCAACATATAAATGGGATAATGTAATGTTTAACGTTTTGGTAATGCAACTTACTTTGAGAGCAGTACGTTGAGATTGGCATGCCCGTCATAAATGCACATGGAGGTATACAAAATCAGTATTAATATTCGTGCTCTTCTGTTTGTCATTAGATTCAGAAGATCCTCTCAGAATGAATCGGGAAACAATGAAATATCTCCCGTGCATTCTCTAACATCACAGAGAGATTTACGGCCTCTAGTTTTTAAATTTAATGAGGTACTTTCATACGTTCACATTTTGATTTTAATGATTGGGTTATGCATTGTGTCAATGTCTTGAAAATAATACATTTTCGAGGGGTGACCTTATCTGCCTAACTGTGTTGGTTGCCTCGATGACTTTGACAGGGCTTCACCAATGCAGTAAAAAGGCCTGTACGTGTGCGTGATTTGCTTTAATTATGTTGTGAAGTTGACGCAGATGTCACTTATCAATGTTCCAGTACAATTCAGTACACAAGGGAAGGGAAGGGAAGAGAAGGATAGAAAGTGTTTGCTTGCATTGTGGGTGGAGTATATCACATGGGTCAATCTCTCAGCCACTCTGCATGTGAATTGGCAGAATGTTCTCCCCCACAGCCACAGATGTTGGGATGACTGGTTGACAGCCATATTATTTGATGAGAATTGGGGATCAACAAAATACTCAATCAATCAATTATGAAGCAGCATCTGAAATTAGTGGCGGCTTTTCATATAGCCCATCCCATATCATCATAAATTTATTTTTCTATTAATTCAAGGAGTTGGGTCCTCTCTTTCAGTGTCTTGGCAAATGCATGAAGATATATTAATTAGTTATTATTATTATTCTTATTCTGAACTGCATATTTGGATTCGTATGAGTTGCATCACTTTTCATCTATCCAAATATGTGATCTTTTTATTTAAGTGCTGTGACTGATTCTAAAAAATATGCGTGCTTGAGTGCATACAGTATTGAATATTTACTTGAATTTCTGTTGAATCTAAATAATATGCAAGCTTGGGTGTGTGCAGTGTTGAATCCCCAGTATTGATATCTTATGTCTGATCAGAGGGATTAATATCATTATTTTCTAGAGTTTTGCACCCATGGTGATATGAGATTTTTTCTTTGAAGGCATTGGAGATAGCAATATCAACCTGCCTTATCTGATCCAATTATTTTTCCATTGTTATTAGATTGCCATTAGGAGAGGAAAACACACTACTTTTAATGAAGTCTTTTACTCTACATCACGACTTCATATTTTTAATTTTTTGCACCAGAAGTAACGTCTTTGGAAATTTCACCTCGTATTTGACAGTTATTTTATCAAAGCCTGCTTGCTTATATTTGAATGTTATGTTTACCACAATCCATTTACACATTATTGCTATGATTTCAATTATAAAATTATTGGAATTTTACACAAAAACACATCAACTTATAATCCTTAAAGTGCATGTTAATATTTGCAAGTTCAGTTTTGTTTTAGCTTTTGAATTCTCAAGGCAAATAATGACAACTCTTCGACATATAATGCTGGGCTCTCACCCCTTGACACTGTTTGGCGGGCTTCTGGTTACACTTGTCTCTTGACAATGCGTCTCCCTTGGCAACAGACAATATCACTTTTGTCTACTCACAACAATAATGTATTATGGTGGGTGTCTATGTTGGTTCATATGATAATTCAAATGTAGGGCTACTTTTTCTTTTGTAGATACTGACAGTTGACAGCTGCAGATTGGTGTTGCATACTGGTGTGTAGAATGTGGACTTAATTTGCAGAATGCAGCAATGATAGAAGTAGATAAAATAACTTTTTAGCAACAAGCTTGTTACTTCTCTAAAGGAGAATTTTGTGGGTAACCCTGTACACATCCCCGCTTTTCATGGATAGTATCTGATGAAAGAGGAAAACTCCTAACCCCAATGGGAGAGCTAATGAGAAACTATCAGACAAGTCATCTACTGTCTCCTTGGTGGCCTTGCCCCTCGCATTAATGGTAAGGAAGGGGCTTCCTAACCTTAGGTGAGTTTTCCTAGGAGTTAAACTAAGCTAGGTTGTGTAATAAAGAGGGGAGGCTCTTCTAGCTTGACTTGACAATATGTTTCGTCAATAACACTAACTGCAAAAGATGCAAAGCAAACTTCAGTTTTGTGTGAAAAAATGTATGAGTTACGAACAAGCACAACATATGTTACTTTAAACAAACAAATGCTTATTCAAAAGATGCTTGGAAGTCAAAGGACGACTCAGTTTATCAGCCACAAATACTCGATCAAGGAGAATCAAAACAAATATTTAAAGTTGCACTGTGAAAGTTGATCAGCACATATGTTAGTGAAATTGCCAAAGGGATATCAGAAACTGGGTTCATTCACTCAGCAGATCATTATTAATAGATTATTAATACGAAGTTGAGCGCTGGCGTCAATTGATATATTGACAACAGAGATTCATTTGCCTTTGTGTTATCATTCAGTTTCTTGGGTGCAGGTTACTCCAGAGGACAGAGCATCCCACCAATTTTAAACAGTGTTGCAGGGCAATTTACACTGAGATCTGCATTCTAGACATATGCCTTGTGGCCATTATTGAGAGAGATATCCTTGAATGACACAGAACAGAGACTAGATATTCATTTCCACAAAAGATCCTTGTTGGTGAAGTAAGTAGGCTATAAGTACGAATCAGTTCAATGGTATTTATGGAATTTCCATTCACTATGCTGAAAGGATATTTAGTCAACTACCAGGACGGTCATGATTGTAGCATACTTCCTAGAAGGCAAAATGATCCAAAAACGTATTATAAAAATCAACATTTTGTGCAGTAAACACTGAGGTGCATGCTTCAACAGAACTTGTGCAGGAAGAAGTACTAGAATTCGAGGTACGATAGACACACAATGATATGAGCTAGGTTATAAAACAAATAATGGCAATCATAGATGGTATCAACAGCACTAGCTATCATGTTTGTGAACATTTCATTTCATCATGGCTAGCACTTAATGCAACAAAGACAATTCCACAAGTAACAAAACCAAGAGTCATGTGGATACAACGTAGGTACTCTGCACAAGGTCGTTGAAATGCCACATCATCATTGTAATATCTAGAAACCGAGATTTAAGGAAACCTGAGACCAACATCAAGGGTAGGCTATGACACACGCAAATTCGTGTTTTCTTAAGACTGCACAAGGGATTTGTATGTTGTCTGGTCATATTATGTATGGTTTATTCATCTGGGGTGAGTATATTGGTCTATGAAAAGACAGACAGTGTTTAAACACACTGTTCTATTTTGCAAACCACACATAGCATCGCAATTGTGACCATCAGTCCACATCAATCTATAGAAATTAGGATGGCCACTAGGACTTAGTCAATGATTCTCCTCCCAACCTCTGACATACTGTCAATGCAACTGTCACCCCCTAACTTATGAAGATTGTCCCAATGACTAGACCTTCAAGGATTCAAGAGGTCTAATCTTACCTCACCCTTTTGGCAAAAGGTACTTTGTTGTAGGCTGGTCTAGGGACTCGAGAGGCAAGCCACCTCCACCCACCAGGTAGTGAGGGGTTCCAGAGGTGAGGACATCTCCCCTCGCTTAGTTTAGGGACTTGAGAGGTTTTCCTCCACCCAATGTTTGCTTCTTCAGTAGTTCCACCTGGTATAGGGAGCATCCAAAGTCTACTACAGTTGGAGTACCTAGTAAGGAGACTTGTCTAGGGTAGGCAGAGGTCAGCGAACTCCACCCACTTTTGCAACAATGACCAACAACTACTTCTAATGCCCTTGTGTTATATTCGTTACATTGGTATCAGAGCATTTCTATGAGTATATGAACTTTGTTCATTACATTGGTATTAAAATATTTTGCTGAGTAAACGAATTTTGTTCGTTACATTGGTATTAGAGCTATTCAATCCTTTGGTCATTCAATCGTTGTAGAGAGCTAGTCTGATTTGGCCTTTGGCCATCAATTTTCCGTCAACTTTGTTGTGGTGCAATTGAAGTGCTTCCCTACATAGAATTTGAAGCTTCTCTATTTCACCATCAGGCCTTGGGCCATATTAATTATAAAAAAAAAAATAAAAAAATGTTTAAAAAGTTTAAGAAAAAAATTATAAAAAAATTATTAAAAAAAATATTGTAGGAAAAAAAAGGATTAAAAAAAAGAAAAGAGAGGGAACATATATTAGGAAGAAAAAAAATTATTAAAAAAAAGGATTATATAAAAACAAAAAGATTAGAAAAAGGGAAAAGGGAATATATATATATATATATAACATCAAGGGACCACTGCCCTTGCTGCTTTGGATGACCACCCAAACTTGAATAACTATCCCACTTCACCGCCATCAACCAAGTCTAAAGACCACCTGACATATGCCCACCAGTCGTCATGCCCTGTTCCCTTGTCGGTTCGCATAGTTTCCACAACCAACACATGGAACGACAATCACCAGTGGCCACTACTGACACATTGAACAACAACCATTGTGCTAAAAAGATATTTTCCGCCGCCTGCAAAATGTGTATATGAAGGAGGATAATTGAAATTCACATTCAAGCCGTACAAGCCACTGTCAAGGACACCAGACTCGTTGAAATTCTACATGTGAATCAATTGAATTCAGGACCAGGCCTGGAATTTCAAATTCCCTCTGCCTGTCAAATGAGAATTTCATGACTTTTTTACATTTTATATGCCCTTCACTTTACGTTTTACGCCAATAAACCACCTTTCATACTAATAAACTAAACTAGTAGCATTGGATCTTCCAACATTTAACTCTTCTATGTAATAATCAAGAAATAATTCTATGTTTGTTCATAAAGCTTCAAAGTAGAATCATATAGTTTTCACATGGATGCTAGTGAGCAGTGTACAACATCCGAACATCCGCAGTATGAGCATGGTCATCCAAGCCTCCAATATGAGTATAATACTAATCATCTTACACTGTATGATGTTGAAAATATAGTGAAATTATGGTAATTTACTAAAAGCAACAACGACTAGCATTTATTCATGCTTAACACAACATTCTTTAAATCAAATTACCAAAGTTGTGCTTATAATTGCAAACTTTTAGACTTCACATAGATATATCCATCTCTAACAAAAACAAATGGCTGAAATATCAACAGGTGATCCCCAATCTGGACAATCTTCAAGCAACAAAAAACTTGAAAACAAATATGGACAATTTGGACTTTTAGTTGACCATTCAACTATAAATTTTCACCATTAAAGCAAGAGGATTGAACAATTACAAATCGTTCTCATAAATTTATCTTTGGGTTGACAATTCGATTATCCCAAATGATGCTAGAACATTTAGGTTTTTTTTTACACAGATCAAGACTAGAGTTCAATTCATGAATCCTTCTCATGCGTGTACAAACCAGAGTGAAGCGATTTTCCTCATAAACTCCGAAACAAGGAAGGGAAAATTCTAATCACGAACTTTTTTCATTCTTCTAAAAAGGCTCAGAAAATTCTAATCACAGAGCTTTTTCATTCTTCTAAAAATGCTCAGAAAATTCAAATCACGCACATTTTTCATTTTTCTGTAATATTTTATGTAGTTTTACCATTAACAACACATCTGCAACAATGTACAGAGGAAAAAATGTTCAAACATTTGTCAACCCGGAAACGTTATTTTTAACATATTCTGGTCTATAAGTATATACATTTTTCAACCTAGAAACATTATTTTTAACATATTTTGATCTATACGTATATTATATATGAAATTCTTCAATCTCCCCTCACCAACATACTCGAATTTTAGTTTTATTACAATTTCCAGATCCAAAAAAATAAGATCCGTTTGACTAAAATTGAAAAGAAATATTTGTTTTTCATTTTTTTAACTCAAGTAAATAAAAATAAAAATACAACTGACACAAGTTAGTTTTCAAACTAGTTTTATTATAATTTCCAGATCCAAAAAAATAAGATGTCTCACTAAAAATAGAAAACAAATATTTGGTTTTCATTTTTAAAACTTAATTAAATAAAAAAATACGACACAATAGTTAGTTTTCAATCAATCATCCGGATTTTAGCAGAAGTCATTTATTGTTGTGGCACCTCACTAACATACTAAAACAAATCTAGCATTATAGAAGTCAACAAACAAAATAAAGAAATTTAACGATACCATGTGTCACTGTACATGGATAAAAATAGTGGAATTGTAGTCTATCATATTTATAGTCCAACTTTATAGTGAGACTATTTAAACAATGAAAACCATGCAAATGTAGTATAAATAAATCATTTAGTGGAATTTTTCCAAACTATAGTGTATTTTCATTGAAATTCAAACTTTTTAGAGAAAATACAAAAAAGTTTTTTAATAATAGATCGTAATTATACTTCATTTAAAGTCAATATTTCTAGAGAAACTACAAAAAACTTTTCAATAGGAATATCTTAACATAACCTAGAAGAAATTTCAAAGCTCAAGAATCCTTCTTGACTTTGTATCCGTCCATACCTCATATACTGCATGCCAAGCAACATTAGATGATTCAGGTCCATTCAAAGATATTCTCATTAAAGCATCGAGTGTATCCAACCTTAGCCTTGATTCTTTGATGTTGTTGATGATGTTTTGCTTGGAACATCCCCTTTCACAATCTACTATATTTGCAGGAATAGTGAGCACGGCGTGCCATAATTTCATCATATTAGGATAAGTTTTGTGCCATTGTTTTGTGTTACGAAAGACTTTCCATGCTTCTTTCATAGAAAAACCCTCACAAGCCAGATTCAATGAATCAACAAAAGGGTGCAACTTTCTTTTACAAGCTTTGACATCAAATAAAGCTACAAATCCAACATCACTTGATATGGTATGTTGCAAATGTTGAAAAGGCTTAAAAGCCAACATTCTGAATTTTTCTCACGAGTACGACGCTCTTCTGGATAATAGCGATGGCTGAACAATTTTGCTACATTAAAAAGATGAAGGTCTGGAAATCTTTCATTTAAAGAGTCTGTGAGAGTCTCTATATAACTTTTTGTGAGTCACTGACAACTCTCTTGCGTACCTTCAATACAAGGTTTCATAGATTGTTTCCTTGTTTCATTGCATTAAATGTACATGGTTGAGATAGAGATGTATCGTAATTCATGTCTATCTACCATTGTCCCTTCATCTTTAATATCAATGTATCCATTTTGAGAATCACTTAAAATTTTTGAAAGATAAATTGTGTCTTCCTGCAAATGTCTTTTTTCTCAAAAACCATCTAGATAATATGCTTATAGTTACTTCAAGAGTCAACCCAATAGTTGTAATGTTTACATTTTCTTCTTGAAAAATCATATTCAACTTGTTCAATTCCCCTAACACATCAGCAAGCATATGTAAACAATATTGGATAGAATATATCTATGCCTTATCATACCATGATGAAGGTTTTTTTTTTTTTTTTTTGCCACAAAGTTAAAATCGCTATCATAAGCTTCACAAGCCTTATAATAACTTCCCCCCTGGATAACCATCTCACTGAATGTATTTGTAGAACATCAAGAACATCATTGCATGACTCTAAGCAAATCATTAAGTTCATTATATCTTTTTGGGGAGTTTTGAACCCATGAATACACTTTGTTTGCAATTTTTTCAACATATAATAACTCAGGTATTTTCTTAGAAGCATTTGCTGCTCCTAAAGACTCATGATGAGCCACACAATGAACTGTAATAAGGTTTAGATTGTTCTTTTTCAAAAATGAAACAAGGCCATTTTCATGTCCAATCATTGCTGAAGCCCCATCTGTAGAAACAACTATCAAATATTTATATTGAAGGTCTCTAACATTTATTAATTGATTGACACTATCATATATTGTATTCCCTTTTCCATCCACTACATCATTGAGCTTCATAAACTGTGAGATAGGTGGCCCAAGACTCTTTGAGTTTAAATATGTTGCATAAACAACAAGGTGTTGCTCTAAGGTTCGATCAGTGCTTTCATCAACTAGTAATGAGAAGAAATGGCTTTCCATCATATTTTTTATCTGAATCTGTTCAAGATGTTTTAATATGCAATATATAAAATTATTTGCAGACTTACGATTTGTGTATGAAAAGTACTCTTGAGACTTTGGCATATATGGAGTTTTTGCATCCATTAGAAATTCGCAAAGTTTCTCATACTTTGAAAAAGATAAATCTTCTTGACAGATAAAATATGCTACTTACATTGTAGAAATCACTATTTCTTTATTGGCATCTTCAAACTGTCTAATATGATCTGGAATTGGTTTCATCTTTCCCTCTAGAGAATTTATCCATCTTACCTTTGCATCTTTATGCACAATGGTTTTTCATGAGTAAGAGCATCATGTTGTAATGTTGTGCAACCATTACCTAAACCCCATGGTCCATTCATCTTATACTTCTCACAATAACTACACTTCATAGCTATTTTATCATCAAACCTCACATAATTCAACCAAAGAAACTTATCTAACCAGTCCATACGAAAGTGTCTTTTTGTTTGCACTTTCATTTTTGAATTATTAGCAACTTCTTTTTCAACTTCATTTTTTTCTTCATCTAGATCACGATCAGAAGAACTTCCAAAATTTTCATGTAATTGTTGTTCCACATCAGCGTTATGGATTTCTTCACATGTTTCTAAATTGTTTTGAGTCTTGGAAGTTTTTCCTTTTGTCCATCCATACATTTCCCCAACTGTAGCTTGTAGTTTTCTCTTTTGAGATATTTGTAGATTTGTAATTACCTATATAAAAAATATATATGAAAATTAAAGTTCATTAAATCATACAAATTGACCCAGTTAATACTTTCTAATAATGCATATTTATTTATTACCTAAAAAAACATAAACATTGTTAAACCCATTACCCAAAAAAATATTTGTTAAAAGAATATTAAATGTTAAAATACAAGGTATTAACAATTTTATTTAGAACAAAAGAAATTGTTAAATAAAATTTAACTATTATATATAACTCAATTCAACAACCTCAACAGCCTTCACATGCAAATCCATAATCACGTAAAGTTATACCATCACATCTAACTATAAAATAAATTTACAATAATTTCAAACTACTTAAAACCGGACATGAAATGACACTCTCACCGTTCTAAATTTTATTAATACAATTTTATGAGTTAATAAATAAAATTAATATTCATGAAGAATTTTTTCAAAATCTTAAAGTCACAGAAACGATAAGGTTTCAGATAGAATTCTTTCAGATCCGTTATAAGATAACGGTTCTAAATTTTACTAATATAATTTTATGAGCTAATAAATAAATTAATATTCCTGTGTTTTCAGAATCTTAAAATCACAGAAACGATAAGTTTTTAGATAGGAATTTTAGATCACGTTATAAGATAATGAATGGTTTCAATCTTGAAGTCACGCCCCTGTAAATACAGAAAGGATAAGTTTTCAGATAGAAATTTCAGATTACATTATAAGATGATGAGTGATAATGAATTAAATTTCAAGTATGATAAAGTTAAGATATATGAATGATTTAAAATTCAATTTAATTTTTGATTTATGATTTCTATATTTTTAATTTCCAAAAAAAATATTCATAATTATAAGTTTGAGTTAAGAAATCTGTATTGTTTTTTGGTTTTTTTTATAGGAATTCTTATATGCATTTGAAAAGAAAAATCCAACAAGGAAATCATGTTTTTTTTTTTTTTTTTTTTAAATAAAAATTTTAATTTTTTTTAGTGCACTTTGAATTAAGAAATCTTCAACTTCCCTTTCCAGAAAACTACCAATTAACATTAAACTTCTTATCCACTCCAATTTTGAAAATTCAAAATCCTCAACTTCCGAAAACCACCAAATAACATAAAACTATAAAACACATAATAGATTAGAATACAAAAAATAAAATACACACTTTTTTTTCTTGCATTTGAGGGTTTATCGGGCTACCAACAAGTTTGAGCTGCTCCCCAAGCTGGTTGGAAGAAATCACCCCTTAATTTACTTCAAAATTTCCTTAAGGGCTCCCTAAGGTAGTTGGAATAAATCACACCTTAATTTACTTCAAAATTCGTGAAGAGCTATATACCATATCAAAATTTACATATAACTTGTAAGTATTTTTCAGGTTTTACAATGACTAACTACATAAGTAAATAAAGCAACCACGCCTTAATTTACTTCAAAATTTCCTCAGAGACTGTATACCATATCAAATTTGACATAACTTGCAAATATTTTTCAGGTTTTACAATAAATAAAGAGTACATACCTCATAGGCTGATACCACCAGTGTAGCAATTTTGAACGAGAAAGCATGCCATATTCAGAGGCTAACAAATTCATTATTCAACACTGCACTAGGGTAAAAACAAATTCCATGCCTTAATTTACTTCAAAATTTCCTCAGGGGTTGTATATCATATCAAATTTTACATAACTTATAAGTATTTTTCAGGTTTTACAATAAACTAATGGCATAAGTAAATAAAAAATACATACCTCATACGCTGATACTACGAGTCTAGTAGTTTTGAACGAGAAAGTATGCCATATTCAGAGGCTAACAAATTCAACACTGCAGTAGGGTAAAAACAAAATCCAAAGCAACCATGCCTTAATTTACTTCAAAATTTCCCCACGGGCTGTATACCATATCAAATTTTACATAAATTGTAAGTATTTTTCAAGTTTTAAGATAAACTAACTACATAAGTAAATAAAGGGTACATACCTCATAGGCTGATACCACTAGTCTAGCAGTTTTTAAGCATGCCATATTCAGAGGCTAACAAATTCGACACTCAACACTGCATTAGGGTAAAAACAAATTCAATACTATAGTAGGGTAAATTAAAAGATTGCAAGGATGTTATTGCTTTTTCCAATTAGCAAGAGAGAGCAATCACAAAGGAAAATGTAAGACCATAAAACACATAATTCATCAAACCACATATGGTTAGATGCCAAAGGCGAAAGTGGTAATTGGTTAATTCTAAAGTTGTTTCGCAAGAGTGAATTCCAATGCTAGAAAGAAAGAAAGAAAAAAATTATTTTAACATCCACGAGGCTAAAGATAGCCTATGGGATAGATTGCTTTTTCATCTGCTTGATGTATTCAGCCCTTTTTTTGTGAAGCTTCACAATAAATGCTCCCGTCTTCTCGACAAACCCCTCGTTAAATAGATTATCCCAAGAGCTAGCTGCCAGAGTATCTGCATAACTTTCCCTGTTGTCTTTGAAGGCCTCACATTCTAAAATGAAATGTTTTTCTGTTTCCACTTTTCCGGAAGAACAAAAAATGCATACCCTTTCCTCCCACACTTCCTTTGGCCTTTTCCAGCGCCCTGTTTCACAATGGAGTTGATGAGAATTAGTCCTTAACTGAGAAATAAGAATTTTGGCTCTCCAAGAGATATTGGCCTTTATGTATGCTTTTGGTTGATGATTATGAGTGGAATTAAACACTTCAATATAGTAATTTTTCTTTCTTCCTAGCTCCTTATCCCAAGTACGTTTGTGGAACTTTTCCATAACAAAAGCTTTTATCTCTTTGCTGTTTATGGGGCACGCGTTCAAGCAAATATCCCATTTACTAGTAAATAGGTCATTAAATTCTGTCATCAACAACTAGATCTTGAAAGAATATAGCATGCTAGCCATAGCCGTGCGGCATGCCATAGCCCTGTAGTCCTCGACTCAACATTGCCCAATGCCCATAATGTTCCATTAATTCTCAACCACTAGATCTTGAAAGAATATAGCACGGTAGCCATAGCTTTGTCATAGCCCTATAGTCCGTAGGTACACAACAATCTGATTGGATCACCCATGATTAGATTTTTGTAAACTCAACCTTAGTTATAATAAATAATTTTGGGAATTCGTAAATTCTGGTACAACAAATTTTCACGATTTAGATTTTTAATTAAACGTAAGAATGACAAGACCCCAATATATTTTAGACGTCAGATTTAACGTGCAAAAATTTTCAACAACCGTAAAATACGTGCTCAAACTTAAAATATACTTAAAATATGTCCGGTAGGATGTCAATTTCCAGTCATGTTCAAGACTATTCGTCGACCAAGTTGTGAAAGAAATCAATCCTCGTATTTTTTCCACCTGTTGCAACCGCCACCTGTACCGTGCCATCGTTCTATTAGATCCGCGTCCGTACGATATTCTTGGAGTTTAAGGATTAACAAAAATAGGTTTCAAAAAAAAGAAAAGACATCGATCCTATTTAATTAGCAATTTAAGTAAAATATTATTGGATGTGGATTTACGGGATATTAAAGGCATCCTTAAGTTTAGAGTAAAAAAATATAAAATAAATTGTTTATTTAAAAAAAAAGAGAGCTTAATATATAAGCTATATATTCTCATATATATTAAATTAAAAGGAAATGGTATTTTAAACATAAAGAAAAAAACTTATATAAGAAGGAATTATTAAAAGAAAGGGGGTGGTATAAAAAATAAGGGGTTTTCTTTATAATTTATGAAAAAGTATTAAAACACTTTTTATAAAAAGAGTATTATAAGGTGGGAGTGAAAATGATTTTAATTTTAATTTTTAAGAAAAAAATGTGACCAAGTGAATAAAGTGATCAATAATGAATTATAATCCAAAAACCATTTAAGACAAAATGGAGTCTAATTCGGGAATACAGGAAGGAAGGTTTCTAGAAACCTCACGTAATTATGCTTCAGTGCTATTTAGAATTAAAGAGTCTATTGCAGGAAAATATGTTACTATTGCTATCTCACTGGCCAAAGATAACATTATATAAATCTTAAAATTGCAACCAATTAACATTATATAAAACTTAAAATTGCAAACCAATTCATGATTCCCCAGTCAATATCGAAAAATTAGACCGTTTTAACAACAAAAAATATGACAACCAATTTACAGTTAAACATTGGGGATTATACATTTACATCACAATTCTCTGTTCAAACTCTATGTTCAATGTAACATTATTTTGGGTTCATCCTTGATGGAAACTCCAAGGTCTTTTATCCTAAATATGAAAAATAAATTTTTTCACATTTTCATACAAAAAAAAATAACATTACATAATGTTACATAGAAGCTAAATTCAGTAACACCAGAATGTTAGAAAAAGTTACTATGTTCGGTCTTCAATAATGTACTTGAGTCATTATGTAATGTACTTGTCAAAGAACAAAGAAAATATTTTTTATTGTTATTATTGTGACTTATTAAAGCATGAGTTTCATGCTTGGGTCACCATGTTTTAGGTCAAAGTCCCCATTGAGGACTTCTAGGATTTATTTTGGGTTTAAAGAATTATTGTACATTTAAAGAGACCCTTCTTGGGCTTTTGAATCATGTAAATCGGTTAAGTATTGAGTCAAATATGAATTATGTAACCTCCACACCATGTCAGCCTAAGAGAAGATCAAGTCGGCCTAAGGACCCATTCTACCCCACAAGAAGCCTATAAAAGGAAGGACTACGAATTCATTTGGAGCATCACTTATCATCTTCCCATCTACTTGGAAGAAGTGCGAAAATCCTATTGATGGGCAGAAGTGCGAAAATCTTGTTGCTGGGTAGAAGTGCGAAATGGATTGCTGGGAAAGTCTGTTGTCGAGAAGCCAAAATGAATGCGAGTTTGGGGAAGTCTAAGCAGAAGAGAAAAATCAAAATTTTGGTGGTGTTCTCACTCTGTTTCGTGCTCTGGATTGGGAGAACGAAGTCTTCGAAGTTGGATTACTGCGGGAAGTTGCTGAATAGTCAAAGTTGCTGGGAAGAGGTCAATCTTCTAGAGGCTGGCTTGGTGTGGAGGGAAGGTTTGGTCAAGTTTTAGGGTGAAGAGTCTCAAAGAATACTATTGAAGGGAAGAATTACTTTGACTAGGTTTTCCCCTCGAGGGGGGTTTTCCCCTGGTATGTGCCTACATCTTGTGTTCATTATTTTATGTGCTGCTACTTTTGGGAATTGCTTGATGAACTAAATAAAGAAGATATAAAGAATTGTAATAATAAGAAACATCACAAGCAATTATCAAGATCGAGAAAATATTTACTACCTTTCTAATTATCCAACATGGTATCAGAGCTTTGGTAAAGAAAGAAGAAAAAGACAGATCCATTCTATTGCAGGGAAGGAATCTATCATATTCAAGGAAGATGTCTAACTCTATCAAGGGTGAGAACAAGCTTGAAGGAGCATCTAACTTCAGATCCTGGAAGAAGAGGATTGACCTAATCCTCGAGAAGAACAAGGTGCTAGATTTGGTAAAAGGAAATGTAAAGAAGCCTACCGAAGAAGCCAATGATGTCAACAAAGTTAAATTTAGGGATTTAGAATTGGTGGCTATGACTCTAATGGTAGAAGGGATAAAAGATAATCTTGTCCCATTCATAGCTAACATTGATCATGCTCAGGAGATGTATGAAGCCTCGTCGAAGCTGTTCACTATTAAGAACATTGGTCAAGTAGTAAGTTTAAAAAATGAGCCGAGGAATAGAAAGATGACCAAAGAAGATACCGATGCAACCTTCTTTGTAAAGATAGCTAGACTCAGGGATGATCTTTTAGCCATCAATGAGATTATTTCGGACAAAGAATTGGTGATGTCTGCTCTATTAGGATTGCCACCCTCTTGGAGTGCTTTTGCTTCAGGTCTCAATAGTTGGAAGGTAGCTCCCACCTTTGAAGAATTATGGACCGCATGTAGTCAAGAAGAATTAAGGATCTCAATGGTTGCCAATCCTGAAGAAGTATCAAATGCTTATGTTGCTCATCATAAAGAAAAGAGATCGAAGGGACGAAGGAAGAAAGTTGACATGTCTCAGATAGAGTGCTATCAATGTCATAAGAAAGGTCACTACAAGAGTGACTGTCTCGAGAATCCAAGGAATAAGAGAAGAGGAAGAGATCAAGCCAACTTTGCTGAAGAAGGATACTCAAAGAAAGTAAAGCCTGAAGAATCCGACATTAGGGACTTACACTATTAAGTCATTTACTTTACATAACTTCTTTTATATGTTTTATTTATATGTTTTTAACATATCTTTGGAAAAGACATTTTTGTATTGCTTTAAGTTTGTAGGTTTTCCTTGAGCTTTGGAGGGAGCTCCCACCAACTCTCAAAGATAAGTATCTCATGTCTTTTCAGTTTTGGGATCATGTACCCATTTAGTTTTGATTATATTAAATACTAATCACCTTTCTCCCTCTATTATCTTTGTTAGGAAAAACATCTGCAAGAAGGAGGATCTCTCAAGACAAGGTTAGTCAAGAAACAAAAGTATGTTTTGAACACATTGATTGGATTACTCATTTGATGATCTATTACTAACTCTGTCATGATTGGCTGTATTGAATCCTAGTGATTCTTGTTTGGGTGATTCATCTCTTGATAAATCTACCCACTCCACTCATATTCTTGATCGACTTTGTAGAACCCTAGACATGTTCTAGAAAACCCTAGTCGAAGGGTATGCTAATGTGAATGTTTGAAATCCTAATGTGCTTAGGGATATTGTGAAATGCTAGTTGAAGTTTTATTGATGATGTCTTGTTTGGGATTTTGGTGTGATATGGAAATGCTAACTTGTTAGGGTTGAATGATGAGGTCTAAAATCCCGAACCTTTGAAATCTTGGTAATGTTGGGTTTGCTATGTTTCTACATTGGAACCCTAGCTCATTGGGGTTTGGTGGAATATGTGAGCAAGACCCTTACATTGTCTTTAAAATGTTTTTTTTGGTATGTGTGTGTTTGTATGATCAAACCCTAGTGTAATCAAAATGATTGTGTGTCTAACTCTTGTTTAATATTGTTGTGAAGTTGGGTTTGACTAACACATGATATGAAATGTATTTGCATGATGATGAAATCTAAGCATATGTTCTTTTGATTGAAACCCTAGCTTGGTCTAGGTGAGATGTATTAATGTTGTTGGACATATGATATGCTTATGTATGGTTATGAATTCCTAGATATGTGTGTTGACCTAGTCGCTGATTGTCATGAGTTTTAGGATTTTATGAAAGTCCTTGTCTAAGATTCTAGGATGATGGTGTCTGAAAATCTAGGGTTTAGATCCTAGTAGTGACACTGTCTAGTGTGAAATATAACAATTTGAGATTTATTTATGTAATGATTGTTGAGTCCGTGAAAAAGGAATTCTAAGGTTTTGGAATTAAACCTTAGTCAAAGTAAAATCTTTGGAATATGATGATTTGAGATTTGTATAAAGATTGGTGAATTTGTGAACTCTAGGGTTTTGGAGTTAGTTGAAGTAGAAATATCTGATGAATGTTAACTATATGATAATTTGAGATTTGTGAAGAGATTGTTGAAATTGGATTTTTTGGTTGAGTTTGATGATTGCTCGGAAATCTAGGGTTTGCTAACTAACCCTAGTGGTAGTTGGTCATGATAGTGACTGATCAATGGTTGATTGAAAATCTATGGGTTTGGAACTAACGCTAGTGTAAGTTGACCAGACTAAGCTGTGATTAACTTTGATTGATTTGTTTGTATGAAATCTAGGATTTGTATAAATCCCTAGTGAGAAGTCTAACATATGAAAGATTGTTAGATACTTTGTAGATTTATTTGTGAAATTGTTTCTAAGGTTTGCTATATGTTGTAGTAAGGTTTGCTATATGCTAGATGGAATGAATGTTGTTATGAAATAGTCTAGGGTGCATAAAAAAGTCCCTAGCAAGACGCTGAAGAGTATATGCCTCTTGTTTAAAAGTTTTGGTATCTGATATGAATAAAGTTGAAATGATTCCATGATTTTAATATGGCTAACATCATGCTTCTACAAATTTGGTTGTACTTGCTGTTTTAAGTTGTGTAGGTACACAATCTTCAACTTGGTGAAGATGTGATAAGCATGATGGGGATGATGATAACTTTGATAAAATGGTTGGAAGCCACGAAAGATTCTTCGATGTCAAAAAGAAGAAGCTGATCTCCTGGAGGAAGCATAAATAGAAGAGACCGCCTTAAGATTAAGAGGGAGTCCAGATAAAGAGTGCTTCGTGGTTGAGAGGGAGGGCATAGCTTGGTATCAATTGAAGAATGAATTTCGGAGGATATGTTGCTGCATGTAAAGTAGGAAATATGATTGAGGAATATTTTTTCAAAGATTCAGTTGATAGTCCTACTATGGAAAGTTGAGAAGCAACATCTATTGGCTGGAAGACCCCGGAGGTTTGTATCTGATTATATACTTGTGAAAGTATGTTATTGATTGGGGTTGTGTTTGTACAGGTGAATCTCTTGAAGGAAAGCATGCTAGTTCCCAATTAGTTTGATTGGGAGAGATTGGTTATTCTTGATCTGATGGATCAAGGGGTGTTGAGGCTTTGTTAGTGAAGCATCGCCTAGGAGGACATCTAGTCGACACATTGTGTTGATGTCTGAGTCCCCAAAGTTGTAAAGGTGGCGTTGGTCATTGAGCTTTGACACACACCTTGATTTTTTCGGTTGGTGGTTAGCAAGTAAGCCTGATGGTACCTAGAGGGTTTGAAAGCTTGAGTCCACCTTAGTCCCACCCGGATAGATTTCCCTGGTCAGGAATCTAGTCCATGGCATTGCAATGCCTAAAATTTCTTCATGGTTCATATAGTTTGAGATCTTCCATTGTATATGTACATTATGAATACTTCCCTAGTTAAGAGAGAGTGTTGGAAAAAGTAACTATGTCTGATCTTCAATAATGTACTTGAGTCATTATGTAATGTACTTGTCAAAAAAATAAAGAAAAGAATTTATTATTATTATTATTGTGACTTATTAAAGCATGGGTTTCATGCTTAGGTCACCATGTTTTAGGTCAAATTCCCCATTGAGGACTTCTAGGATTTTATTTTGGGTCTATAGAATTATTGTACATTTAAAGAGACCCTTATTGGGCTTTTGAATCATGCAAATTGGTTAAGTATTGAGTCAAATATGAATTATGTAACCTCCACACTATGTCCGCCTAAGAGAAGAACAAGTCAGCCTAAGGACCCATTCTACCCCACAAGAAGCCTATAAAAGGAAGGACTACGAATTCATTTGGAGCATCACTTCTAATCTTCTCATCTACTGGGCAAAAGTGCGAAGTGGATAATTGGGAAAGTTTGTTGTCGGGAAGCCATAGTGAATGCAAGTTTGGGGAAGTCTAAGGAGAAGAGAAAAAACAAAATTTTGGTGGTGGTCTCACTCTGTTTTGTGCTTTGGATTGGGAGAACGAAGTCTTCCAAGTTGGACTGTTGTCGGAAGCTACTGGCTGCTGCAAGTTGCTGCATAATTGAAGTTGCTAGGAAGAGGTCAATCTTCTGGACGCTGACTTGGTGTGGAGGGAAGGTTTGGTCAAGGTCTAGGGTGAAGAGTCTCAAAGAATACTATTGAAAGGAAGAATTACTTTGACTGGGTTTTCCCCTCGAGGGGGGTTTTGCCTTGACATGTGCCTACATCTTGTGTTCATTGTTTTATGTGCTGCTGCTTTTGGTAATTGCTTGATGAACTAAAAAAAGAAGATATAAAGAATTGTAATAATAAGAAAAATCACAAGTAATTATCAAGATCGAGAAAATATTTATTGCCTTTCTGATTTTCCAACACAGAAGACATACAAGATATTTCAAAAGTAATTTTTCAAGAAGGTAAAAAATTAATACAAAATATGCAAAGACAAATTGACAAAATCACCGCTGATATAAATGAAGAAGTTTATCGACTTAAAGACCATTGTGAAAAACTACTAACACGGATTAAGAAGCTTAAAAAAGACAAGAAGTCACTAAAAGACAAGTTAGAACAACATATTCAAGAGGAAGTATCGAAGTCTCCGGTTAAACACAATCCAAGTTGAAGATAAAGGAAAGAATATTGATCCAATCGATATCACAACTAAAGAAGAGGATAAACTAGTAGAAATGAAGACGTACTCAAAAGTTGCAATTCAAGCAACATAAATTTCTAGTAAAGATCCGATAATTAACCAAGCGACTTCTGTACCTAAAGGAAATTAGATACTTCAAGTAAATCAAGAAATTGACACAAACAAGTTAAGGGGAAATCAAATAACAAGAAATCCTTTTCGATATTTGAATAACAGAGAAGACATGTCATCAATTTACGTATCAATATCTTTTATAACATAAACAACAAACTTATGTTCCAAAGAATAATGATGTCAACACAATCCAATTTAATGATAACAATTTTTCTTAGCTATCAAGTAATTGCAAGGTTCCACAAAAGATTGATTTGGGATGGTCGGATCCTCTCTCAGTTTGACAATTTTATTTATCACTCCAAGGATCTTATCATCCTGTATCAATGAAGACGACATATCGAATAATTCCAAAATATGTGAATAAATTACAAAGACAAAGAATAGATGATACACCTTATCAACAATAAGCTTTGAGGACAAAATTTTTTGAAGAGGAAGACAATGTTATGAATAAAATATATATAAAAATAATATAAATATTTATAATAACGATAAGTATAATAATGATTAATTAATTAGTGATTAGTTATGAAGAGGCATGTCTTTAAGAACATGACCGCTCGTGAAAGGGCACCTGCCTAGGTATATAAGCAGACTCGCATTTGTAACATCACACATCATTCTCATTCATACATTTTAATATATATTCTTGTATCTTCAATGGAGATTTTCATATTCCAAGTCTTCTGGAGTATTTAACTTTCGAGTATACGAAATTTGTTCGTTACATTGGTATCAGGGAATTCCTCTAAGTATATGAACTTTGTTCGTTACATTGGTATTAAAGCGTTCCTCTGAGTATACGAACTTTGTTCGTTACATTGGGTAGTACACCTTGATATCAAGTAATGCTCTTACAATGATACATCTACATCCATTGTGTTCGGAGACCACATATTCTTTAGGGTTTAAGTCTCATCCCTGGTTGAGGTTTCATGCAACTTTCATAAACGCTTCCAGATTATTGTTAAAGTTTCAAGCAATCCAGATGTTGCACAAATTTAGATGTTTTATGCCACACAAAGCATTGTATAAATCAAGGCATAAGTAGTCCATATAGTTTTAATAATTCTAGGCATTAACAAGTTCATGTGTTTTCCACACAGAGCATTGCATAAATTAGGGCATAAATTAAACAATCCAGATGTTTTTAATAAGTCCATACATTAACAAGTTCAAATGTTTTAGCTAAACCAACTATCATTTCAATGAAATTCTTATTTTATTAGCAACATAAACTGATCATTCCAAAAGAATCATTCTGAGAGAACTAACCAAGAGAAATGAGCCACACCCTTTTCACTATGATAATGGAAACCTGAAAACATTTCAATAAAATAACAAAGGAATAGCACGATGGAGCAAGGAGACCACAACCTAGGAATCAAGTGCATACCTTAAGTGTAGTAAGAATGGAGTTGATATCTAGCGTATGAACTATGACCACAACTATTAGGCGAAAGGGTGAGGTGAGTGCATAGTTCAGTGGCCTGTGCGTTTAACCCTTTGTAGGACATTGAACATTCAACAATTATCCCTATGCCGCATCACGTTTAATCCCTCTATTGCAAACACTTTGTCTTCTCCACTACCTTCTCCCTTGCCTTTTCTTGCCTTCTCTGTTTTGTTGGCCTTTTGTCCTTTCTCCTTCCTAGTTCCATTCCCTATTTTTTCTACTGTTCGATCTTTGTCTTTGGTTGGTTAGGGTCCAATCTAGTCCAGCTCCTCTAGACCAACCAAAAATGCCCCCTTGTCCTTATTTTTCAATTTCTTTTTTAGGGTGATTGGCCTTGTCATTCTTGCCGGCTAATCCACCCTATGCCATTTAACATTTTTTTTCTTGCCTACCATCTCTAAGATATTTCCCTTTTTTGCAATACTTTTCACTAGGCTTACAATAAAGTGTATGTATATATGTTAGCTCCAAGACAATGATTTCCCCACTTAAATTTTACACTGTGAAAATTCCTACACTGAAGGAACCACTACTGTAAAAAATCTGAATTTACTTCACTTACTTGATTTTTAAATTACATTCATCAAGTTATTCTTCTGAATACTGAAGAAAATTACTTCTGCAACCTACACTAATTAGATATTTGATCTCATGAAATAGAAAACAGAGCAAAGAACAAGATACATAGGACACACTTATTTTTGGACACAATAATCCTCGGGAAAACCCAATGTGGGAAAACTGGTGCAAAAATTCTCAGGGCTTATTATTATGCAAGAGAAATATCTGAATACATATCTAGGATGCTCATATAACAATCCTTTACAGAGAAAATAGTGGTGGAAAATCTACGTGAGTTTAACCTCATTTCACCCGGTAGAATTCCGATTGATCTGTCACAAGAGTGGCTAACCCCGGCTATTTCTGTGCTGGCCTTACGTAGGCCCTGCGTCAAATCCTCTGCACTTTGCGTCAGCTATCCCGACTGTTTTGGCAGTTCCCGACAGTTCCGGTTGTTTCTGACAGTTTCAGCTTCTGCGTGACAGACAAATTTTCTGCTCTGTGCTAGCCCTTCTGGCTCTGCGTCAGGACTGCCTGGGCCCAGACTGACCCATCCTCAACTCTCCCGGCTATTGCACTACCCCTATGTAAGCTCTCTCCTCCTCTCTGTCAGTATTCTTCGGAAAGTCCTTTTCTCGGATTCTCACCGCCCCTTTGTTGCAAGATCTCCCCAATCGATTTTCCTCTTGATAACTTCTCACCTCAGAAAATCGATTTCCTCAATCTGTGTGTGTGTGTGTTTTCAAATGAATCCCAAGCCTCCATTTTATACCTTTCCTGTTGAGTCTTCAGCGACCGAGATTAACTCTCTAATCAATGGTCAAGATTAAAACATGACTTGATCTGCCTTCTAGATCATTCTCACCCATATTTTTATTAATACCCATTAATATTTTAATTTCCCTAAGTTTAGACTTAGGAACCCCATTAAAGATATTAATTATTTTAATAAAATACAATCCAGGTGGAATTTCACCAAACGGTTGCTGGGTTCTTTAGAACTCATGTGTCTTAGCCTCTCCACCAATTTTCAAGGCTAGAGTGCTTCCGATGCTACCAAAAACTAACACTCCATCTTAGCGAGGAAAGTGCTCTAGCAACAATGTCCACCTACATGCTACTCTATTTCTGAAGCATCCTCTTTCTGCACTGCTACTGCTACCAACACTGTGCTACTGCTGCTACTGTACTGCTACCCATGACATTGCCACTGCCACCGCTGCATCTGTACTACAACTCCTTCTCAGATGCTGCATATGCTATGCTACTAGCACTGCCACTGCTAACACTGCATCCGTACTGCAACTCAGTTTCTAAGAGAAGCAACTGAAAAACATCCAAAATTAGTTGAACTTAACTGTGTTCAACATAGTATGATGAATGTTGGAATTTGATTGCTACTGATTCTGACTCTTTGAATTTTTTGCGTTGCTGCTGACTCCTGCACTATGCCAACTGCACTGCTACCAACCTTGCTCTCCACTGATCAACCTCTGGTCCCCAGCTACTGCATCTGTCCTCCAAACACTCCATTGCATCATTTGACATTAAGTCCATATCGCTACTACTAAATCTTGGGCTCCCGTAGCAAGGAATTGATCCAAGAGGTGGACTCCTTAAGGATCCTATCCACACGTAGTCCTCCCGACTACATCACAATATCGCCCCATCTCCCGCCTGGAGATGCGTGGGCACTAATGGAAAACTCATCCTCGTCGATCTTTGCTGAAGCAACCTTAGGATCATATTTCTCATCCTTATCCTTTTTCTTCAAAGGACATTGGGATGCATAGTGGCCCATCTCGCCACAACTGAAACATTTCACCTTCAAAATGTCCTTCTTTCGCTTCGGCTTCTATTGTCCCTTCGATGCTAGAGCTGCGTTCTCCTCCTCCTCCTTCGTCTTTGTGCCACTCCCACTGCTACCACTATGGTTGACCTTCACTAGGTCTGTCCTTAACTCCTCCTATTGAAGAGCCGCCCACATATCCTCCCATGAAGGTAGTTTTTCTCTACCCAATATGCTTTGCACGAAAACTTGCCATTCATTTGAGACTCCATTTAGGGCTATCCTCACCATCGCGGTTGGCTGCGGAGTGGACCCCACTGTAGCAAGTTGGTCTCTAGTGTCCTGAAGACGTTGAAGATAGAGGTTCACCTATTCTCCTTTTTGCATCAAATTCTGATGCAACTTCTGCTCCAAATACATCTTCTGCTATTTGAAAGAGCCTTCATATAGAGAAGACAAGGCTTCCCACATCTCTCGGGATGTATCCTTGCCTTGCAAGTGTGAGACCACATGATCTCGAACTCCATCGAGAACGAGCCTATTAGCCTTCCCTTGCTTGGCTTTGTACTTCTTCTTTTGCTCGTTGTCAGTAGGAACAACTATAACACTTTTGACGTAGGCCTCAAGATCATATTCCTCCAAAACAACTAAGATTCTGGTCTTCCATATGACATAGTTGGAAGCTCCTTCCAACTTGTCCTAATCTCTGAGCCCATGTGATTCCATCTCACCCAACTGTCGAACTGACTCCTCTAGCCACTGCTTAGCACTGCTCAGTTGCTCAACAAGTGAGAAATTTGAACTTCTTGGCGGAAAGTTCTATGAGGAGAAAATTCCCCTTCAACGTGTCTTCGTTCTTTCCAGTGAATTTTTGCCCCGACAAAAACTGTGCCCTTCAAGCATTGTGCTGAGGCTCTGCGTCACTCCCTTTGCCTCTGCAAACTCACGAAATAGAAATCGTACCTCTCTGTCGTCTGACTCAAAGAGAGATTTCCTTAGATTTGCTTCCGACAAGGACTGCGTAATCCCTTCAAGAGGATTCAAATTGCTGCCAAGTGCAACTTTTGGCCTCATTGCTCAACACTGGATCTGCTCTTCTTGTTTCAAAATCAATGCTCTGATGCCATGTGAAAATTCCTACACTGAAGGAACCCCTACTACAACAAATCTGAATCTACTTCACCTACTTGATATTTAAATTACATTCATCTAGTTATTCTTCTGAATACTAAAGCAAATTACTTTTGCAGCCTACACTACTTAAATATTTGATCTTGTGAAATAGAAAAACAGAGCAAAGAACAAGATACCTAGGACACACTTATTTTTGGACACAATAGTCCCCGGAAAAAACCTAATGCGGGAAAACTGATGCAGCAGTTCTGAGGGTTTATTATTATGCAGGAGAAATATTTGAATATATCTAGGACGCTCATCTAGCAAACCTTTACAGAGAAAATATTGGTGGAAAATCTGAGGGAGTTTTACCTCACTTCACTTGGCAGAATTCCAGATGATCCAGCACAAGACTGGCTAACCCCGACTATTTTTGCGCTAGCCCTACGTCAACCTTTTAGGCTTTGTATCAGCTCCTCTGCACTTTGCGTCAGCTATCCCAGCTGTTTTGGTAGTTCCCGATAGTTCCGGCTGTTCCGACTTCTACGTGACATACAACTTTTTTGCTCTACGCTAGCCCTTCTGGCTCTGTGTCAGGACAGCGTGGGCCCATACTGGCCCAACGTTAGCTCTCCTAGCTATTATGATGCGTCTCTGCAAGCTCTCTCCTCCTCTTTGTCAGTATTCTCTGGAAAGTCTTCCCGGATTCTTAGTGCCCCTCTGCTGCAAGATCTCACCAATCGATTTTCCTCTTGAGAACTTCTCACCTCAGAAAATTAATTTCCTCAATCTCTCTTTGTGTGTTTTCAAATGAATCCCAAGCCTCCATTTTATACTTTTCCTGTTGAGTCTTTAACGGTTGAGATTAAGTCTCTAATCAATAGCTAAGATTAAAACATGACTTGATCCACTTTCTAGCTCATTCTCACCCATATTTTGACTAATACCCATTAATATTTTAATTTCCCTAATTTTAGATTTAGGAACCCCATTAAAAATATTAATTAATTTAAATAAAAGACAATTTGGGTGGAATTTCACCAAACGGTTTCTGGGTTCTTTAGAAATCATGTGCCTTAGCCTCTCCACCAATTTTCAAGGCTAGAGCACTTCTGATGCTACCAAAAACTAACATACACACATATATATATTTATATACACACATCTATCAAATATTCGCACCATTGCAAAGTGACCAAGGAGGCATGTATATTTATCATTTTCGAATTGTAGACAATATTTAAAAAACTAACCAAGAAGGTATACACAATGGCCATGTAAAGTAACCCAGACAACATTTACCATATAAGTGCATGACGACTGGGATAATTAACATATTTGCAGAATGATTGGGGTCATTACAACCCTTCCGCATTGAGGGGAACGCCATCCTTGATGTTCTATGACCATATACACTAAAACACTTGTGTTGAAGTAGAGATATTGTTTATGGAGCTTCATATACACAACTCTAAACAAAGACGGATCACACACCCCTCCTTATCTACTTCTATAGTCAGAGGTGGTTACGATGGGATATAAAATTTTCACCTTTTCTCTCTCTTTTTTTTCGTCCATATTGTTAAGCCTTAGACTTTGGATCCTATTTTGTGTAGGATAGATTTGCTTATACCATGAATTTCCAAAAGTTGTTTTAGTCCTACTTTGTATTCTCACTGATGTACTTGGCAGTACCATTGACCTATTTGAAGTCATTTCTCACACACCAATATGATAGTGAAGGTCCATGCTGACAAGACCTTGAAGAGGCTGCCAAAAATTTGAGTAAAGAACAAGGCTGAGATGGTTACAACACTGGAAGAGGACCTTGATACTACTCCAAAGGTGTTGCCTTTGCTGGAGTACCTAGTAGTCGAACACCATGCATCTCTCACCATTGCTATAGCAGAGTGGAATAAAAGCAAAGTTCAACATTTTCACTTGGAAGAAAAGATACTACAATTGGTTAATCATCCAAGAAGATAAGCTCACTGAGATGATGGCTCAATTGTGCCAACAATTGGCATCTAAGGAGGCATTGGCCAAATTTTACGTGGTTATGTTTTGGGTCATGGATTCATGTACGCATATTTACCAATTGATTACATAAGAATTAAAATGAAATTGGTGTCCACGATGTTAACCCCCAATTCAAGCCCATTTTTCCACTAAATGAAGGACAAAAAAACTATTGGGACTACCTACGTTTTATTAGATATGACATACTGGAACTGTCACTTCCTTTGGAAGTGATATTCTCTGTCATGCTCTATACCACATATCTGTATGGTTAAATCTCTCCTCCCATGCACCTCTATTATGCACTAAAATGTCTGTGACTTATAGGTATCTCTCATAACTCATTTCTCACAAAAGTCCCATCAAAATTTGCATCTAGTTTTTAGCCATTCCTTACCCATGCTAATGTGGTCTCAAGCCTATGTGTCTCTCTTATGGACAACAATCCCTCCAACAGTAGGAAATGTTTCTCTCTTATGAGAAGTGGGTTTTAACTTGCACCGTGGGCTGTGATTCATCAACACACATGTATTTCACTCTGTACATAATCAGAACCATCTTCCTTATCTCACTCTTCCTCTTATACATCAGTATCATCCCTCTCAGACACTGACATCTTATCACCATATCTTCTCCCTGACATTGATTTTCTATCTGTAAAAATGCTTCGAAGAGAACCATCAGAGAATGTTATTCTTTCCCAACTTCATGCACCACAATTTGAAAAGTCCTATGTTTCTCCCTATTACTTCTGTCATCAGATCTATTTAAATTCCAAGATCTCTGGTCTTCAGTCTCAACATTATGACTTGCACTTGCAGAGTGTGGTGACACGTGGTGCAACCACATCTAGCCTGTTGCCCACTGCATAAACTCTGATCCAAAATCTTGCAAGGTCACACATCTCGACCCTCTGAACAACCTATGGATAATTTGTCTAATAGGTACATATAATTTCAGCCAAGAAGCAGCCAAACCAAAATGCAAAAGAGCAAAGACCAACAAAAATAGCTTTGTTGCAGAAGACTATTCAAGAGAAGAAATACTCTTGGGTAAACTAGAGAAAGGGTTGGAAAGAGATCAAATATAATTGGCAAGATTGTTAGGAGAAAAAGGCTATCTAGCAAAATCAAAAGAAGAACATAAGCAGTGGAGAGAAGAAGCTTTCTCCCATGCTAGAACATTCTTCTTCTTGGGAGAAAATTATTCTTCATTCCATGCACAAGGGGAAATCATACCTCTGATTCCATATTCATGTGGCATAACAAATGGTAGTCATCATCTGCAAGGCTACTCATCGGCACACCCATACATTTCGAGGTTCATGCTCTACATCTCTTGGAATGGCCTCACTTTTTGGGCATTTAATGATGGCTCAGAGTTACCAGGCTTAGATTTAGACTTTGGGGATGATGCATGTAATGCTCCTGAAACATGAACCCATGATATTGGCTATCAACTAACAATCTTATTTCATTTTTTTCTTTTCTTTATTATATGTATTCGAGTTTTGAACTGGTAGACAAAACTTGACTTTGCTGAGAAGTTTGCTAAGTTGGTCCTCCTTAAATATCACATTCAAGAGGATCATAAACAGATCCATTTTCTGTGGTCACTAGCAACATATTTTCATCATTTTGACTATTCTCATAAACATTCTACTCAATAGATTTAAATGGAACCCTAGTTCTCCAGTTCATTTTTGCAACATCCCTATCATAGTCTATCTATTCAAGCCTTTGTCTTCCATAGTTTCTTTCCTGCTCTCCTGCCATGGCCCATAAATTCATCATAAAAACCACGTTACTTTCTCTATTTCCATGAAAGGGACAGTTGAACCAATCTTTCCATGAGGTTTTTTCTCCCAAAAGGGACAAGAGCACTACTAGCTACCACTTTAGTTTTAATGGTTGTATAAGTACACATATTGATTAACAATATGGTTGTGCTTAATGCTGAAATCTTTTTCTAGCTTCTTATGACTAGGTTTATAGTCCAATGCAACATCATTAGGGTTATTCAATGAAAATACAATGGTTGAGCCATTTTTTGTCTTTGATAGAAATATATATTTCTGTAATTGGTCTAATTGTCTCTTGAGCATAACTACTGGTTTTTTTTGCACTTAATTGTCCTTCAGAAAGCCTCATGGAATGATTGAATAAAAAGGCTATCAAAATGGATTTCATCATTTAGCAATATTGGAATCTAGTGTTGCAATTACTTCCACTTGAGTGCTCTACCAAGGAGCTATATTTTTATTTATTTATTTTTATTATGATTCTTCACTGCTTCCGTACCCACTCATTAATGCTAAACTTAAATACCACGGTTACTATCTTTTCCCTCATCACCCACCAAAAATCAAGAGTCATGAGCCTTTTAATGATCCATTATAGGTGGTCCCAAATATGCACCTTAATTAGAACTCCTGTTATGGAGTGTAATCCCCTCAATCTGCCTGGAATAAATATGCTCTATAGGTGAAAAAGGTGTTGAAAATATCTAAAAAATATAGTGTGAGCATGCATGCATGAAAATTTCTAAAATTGACTTTGTGAACTACCTCAAACAACACCACTCTGCATGCTTTGTTGTGTTGGTTAAGAGGCCAAAATACAGAGATACTCCAATGATTTGTTGACTGCCACAGGCCTGAAATTCTCCACCATTTCAATCATTTCTTACCAATGTCTACGGGAAGCTATAACTTCAATTCCTTGAGCATGTTTTTTTTCCCATTAATTCCGTGACAATATTATTGAGTGGAATTTTGTAATGTAAATACTCTAATTTTGAAATAGAACCTTGAAAAGTATCACTTTCCAAATTAATACTTTGAAAATAGCTTGCAAGTGTCTTCAATGCTTCTACATTTTAGGAACATGATGACAAGTTTTGTCTGCAAAAAGACATCAAGACAAAATTTCACTTGCTTCATGTGCATATCACAATCAAGCGAATATAAATCCTATTTTGTCAGCTCCTCTGTCCTCTTTTAGCATTATTACAACAGTAAATTATTTTACCAGGGATTCTATGCACAAGTAGCTCTTCAATTGCAAACCTGCACCCTATGGTTGATGAAATCCAGGGCCAGCACAGTAGCCCATTAGCACATTCTAATGAAAACACAACAGTGTTGCCTCCTTCATGCATAGGTCTAATGATTTCCACTCTAACCTAACTATGAAAACAACTCATTATATGGTTTTGTGTCCTATGCAGTTCTCCCTAGTTGCCACTAGTAGTGTTCACAAGGGCATGGTTGACAAAGTGGCCTGATACAACAACCAATGTTGGTTTCTAACATCATGCATCCGACCCCCAACTCCATTATGTACACACAAGTCAGGATCTCTTCCTAGACCATAAAGGGGTTGCTTACTAGAGGGCCTTGTTGAATTGTGATGATCAGTATGAACATATAGTACATTTATAATCTAGGGACAAGGCACCTTCAAGAGAAAAGGCTCAGCCCCCGTCACTACAACAAATTCTTGACTATGGAATGGATTGGAACAAAGCAATGTATTATGGTGAAGTAATGGATCAGTTGGAATTTATGTACGCTGACATAGAAGAAGACATATTTTTCTTGGATCAAATAAGAGGAAACAAGCCCTTCAAAAATGCAGTATTATTCTCTATTCACTATAGAAGATGTTTGTAGAACAAAATTTCTGCAAATGGAGTAACCAAAATTGGTACAAGAATGACATTCATTAGAGTCCTACTATGATCTTGGATTGCACTATTCATCAGTTTCATTTGTCACAAACATGATGCTCATAAAGTCCTACTCCAATGTGCATGGAACATTGTCAGCTACACTGCATGTGTGCAGTCTGGGAAAGATGATTTTGACTTGGCCAATCTGGATCAACTTTGGTTCCGTAGTGGATTTAGTTTATTAACATGTTAGATCAGACTAAGGCTTGTGAAGCTAATAGCTAAACAGTCTGGGAAGGTTTCAATTTTGTGATGCAACTGCCTCCACATTTCATGCAAGTCCATAGGTGTGTGTGAAGTAGATATAACCAAGAAACAACCTCAATCCATTAAACTAATGGGCGATATCCAAATGTCCATTAAACATTTAACGTATCTAAACCTCCATACTGCATGTTTTTCATGTCAAGTGTTGGATGTGTTACCATTCAAATTGTAAGTTAGAATGGTGAAAGCTTCAACCATACCATACAATCCAAGTGAAACCTCACTAGGTCACCCAACCTAGCTCACCTATTGTACAAGCCTATAACTAAACTCTTATATTATACAGGGGTACACTTGGAGATATATACACGTGATTATAATGCAATAGTTTATTTCTGGTGAAATTCCATATGTAGTGTTACTGGTTGGCGCTAACCAACCATCAAATTAATTCTTGCACTTTGTTTGAGTTCTCACCTTCTTGCTAGATGAACGCCACTTGATTTCATGATGTGTTGAAGTAACTGTATAAACTATGGTTGCACTAGCAGCGAGGCAGATGTAAATTCTTGATGTCAGATCCATCATTTTTGTTGTGATAGAGCCCATTGGTCCAAGCGTTGAACCTGGAAGCTTTGATACCACTTGTAACAAGCCTCCTTACAATCCTGAACCTGATGTGGTTAATAGGTAGACCTTACTCCCAAAGTGTGGTTAAGGGAATGGGGTCTAGAAGTTTCTCAAATTATTTTCTTGCGAGAGTTCTTGTATTCTTTTTTTTCTCTTTTTGTTGTTTTCTTCTGCAAAAGTCTAAGTGCATAGAATGACATAATCCCCTTGTTAAGTTGGTTTTTTTTTTTTTTTTTTTTTGTATGGGTGCTCCACACTATAGTATCATTCCTTTTATACATAGGTTTTTTCAAGGATTTATGGAATAATGTGAAATTGTGTACCCTCACTTATGATTGCTAGCAACCTATTGTTGAACAATTATAGTGTCGCGATGAACTCATGATTCTACAGTTCAAACGTTTTGGAATTGTCACTCACCTGAACACACTCTAAAGGCCTAAGTGGTGGATTCAATTAGGCACATACACAACACCTAGATGCTAGTACTCTTGGAAACCGCCCTCTGGTTGATTGGTTTCAGCTAGGTCTCAAACTGCCTTTTTATGCCTATATAAGACTACAAACCTTCATACAAGCTGGAACATATTCACGTTCCATGTTAATTGAGTAAACTTACTCCATTTTGTAACAAATTCTATCAGGTATAAACTCAACTTGTAGGCTACCAACTACAAGAATACATAATAGCTTGGACAAAATAATAATGAATGGAAATATTTCCAGTTGGTGCATTATTCATATGTCCTGACAGTGATTCTCTGAGCATGTGAACATTTGTACTAGGATCCCTCTGAAGGAGTCAGAGAAATAATTCCTCTTTTAATGAATTAACAAGAGAGTAGTGCAACTATGAAACCCTCACATCTTCATGATAGGTTATGTGGTGTTTTGATAGCTGGGTTGGTAAAGGATGCTTGGTCACTTTGACGTATTTAGCTTCTACAGTTCAGAACCAGATCTCATCCCTTTTTCCATTTCCTTTCCTTCAGTCAAGAGACCGTACAAACAAATATGAGAATGCCTATCATAATCTTGGCATCTAATTGAAAAAGTGGCACAACCATACATGGCCTATTTGATCGGTAGTCCATCAAAAGGAGTCAACCGATGCTGTTACTCAATTGTATGTTAACTAGATTGCAATGAGTTTATGGATCATATCACAGACCAGAGGTTGTGTTATTTTAGATGGAGCGGGTGTAATGACTTCCCACTACTGACATTTGCATTGGCTTTATCATCCCAACAAACAAACCTATCCTTGCATGTATGCTGAGTAATAGTGAGCAGAGAAGCTCTTAGAAAATTTTGCACCCAGACTTGTAATCTAGATCAGAGTCCTCAAAATTGATTTTGAAGGAAGATAACTTAGTATCATACAAAGTATGATCGTTGCCATCGATTGATATATTGAGAACTTTCCTCCGTGTTGTCGTTCAGTTTCTTGGGTGTAACTTACTCCAGAGGACAAAGCATCCCACCAATTTTAAACAGTGTTGCAGCGTAATTTACACTAAGATATGCATTCTAGACATATGCCTTGTGGCCATTATTGAGAGACAAAGATCCTTGAATGAAACAGAGAACATAGACTAGATATTCATTTCCACAAAATATCCGCGTTGGTGAATTTAGTAGGCTATAAGTACAAATTAATTCATGAATTTAAGCTTCCCAAGGTGACACAACATTCGACAATCTGATGTTGAGGGCCTGATCTCTTAAATTCTGTCTTTTTTTTTTTCATCTCTCTGTAAAACAACTTATACGAAGCAACTATACTACTGCAGGTCCAAATATGGTGTGCTGGTTAGATATATATAAACTGCAGGCAGAGATTTGGTGCTAGCTATAATGATTGGTTATAATTAGTGAATCATTTTTCTAGTTTCACATATTTATATATATAAGAAAATTCACTGAATTTTCCAGAACATAGATTTATGCTCTTCACACAGACTTATAGCACACTGTTAAGATGAAGAGTAGAGGACAAAACTGATGTTAAGATGAAGAATAGAGGACAAAACTGATGCATGCAGACGAGAACAACCAGATTTCCATGTACGATGTCAATGGTATTTACGGAATTTCCATTCACTATGCTGAAAGGATATTTAGTCAACTACCAGGACTATCATGATTGTAGCATTCTTCCTAGAAGGCAAAATGTTCCAAAAACGTATTATAAAAATCAACAGTTTGTGCGGTAAACAATGAGGTGCATGCTTCAACAGAACTTGTGCAGGGAAAAGTACTAGAATTCGAGGAATGATAGGCCAACAATGACATGAGCTAGGTTATAAAACAAACAATGACAATCAAAGATGTTATGGACAACACCAGCTATTGTGTTTGTGAACATTTCATTTCATCATGGCTAACAGTTAATGCAACAAGGACAATTCCACAAGTAACAAAACCAAGATTTATGTGTATTCATGTGGATACAACACAGGTACTTTGCACAAGGTCTTTGAAATGCTTGATCATCATTAAAAAATCATGAAGCTTGACTTTAAAGAAACCGAAGACTAGCTTCAAGGGTAGGCTATGACATGCACATATTAGTGTTTTCTTAATATTGCACAAGAGACTTGTATGTTGTCTGGTCATATTACGTATGGTTTATTCATATGGTGAGAGTATATTGGTATAGGAAAAGACAAACAATAACACACACTCTTCTATTTTGCAAACCACACATAGCATTGCAATTGTGACCATCAGTCCATATTAATCTGTGGAAATTAGGATGGGCACTGGGACTAAGTCAATGATTCTCCTCCCAACCTCTGAAAGACTACCAATGCAGTTGTCACTCCCTAGCTTATGAAGAATATCCCAATGACCAGACCTCAAGGGATTCCAGAAGTCTAATGCGACCTCCACCCTTCTCGCATAAAGGCACTTCATTGTAGGTTGGTCTAGGGAATCTAGAGCCAAGCCACCTCCACCCACCAGCCAATGAGGGGCTCCAAAGGTGAGGACCTCCACCCTCACTCAGTTTAGGATTCCAGAGGTTTTCCTCCACCTTGTGTTTTCTTCTTCAGTAGCTCCACCCAGTATAGGGATTCTACAGTCTACTACAATTTGAGTACCTAACAAGGAGACTAGTCCAGGGTAGGCAAAGGTCTACAACCTCCACCCACTAGTCGTTAAGGATTCCAAAGGCAAGATCCTCCACCCAATTTTGCAACGATGATCAACAACTACTTTCTAACGCCCTTGATATTAAGTAATGCTCTTACAATGATATATCCACATCCATTGTGATCGAAGACCACATATTATTTGGGGTTTAAGTCTCATCCCTGGTTGAGGTCTAATGCAACTTTCATAAATGCTTCCAGATTATTGTTAAAGTCTCAAGCAGTCTCGATGTTGCACAAATTTAGATGTTTTAAACCACACAGAACATTGTACAAATCAAGGCATAAGTAGTCCATATGGTTTTAATAATTTTAGGCATTAACAAGTTCAGAGGTTTTCCACACAGAGCATTGCATAAACTAGGGCATCAATTAAGTAGTCTGTGAAAATTCAGAAACCCAAATCCTATTGCAACAACTGGAAATTATTCTCCTAATTGTTATTTTAAATTAACAATTTATTCACTGTTTCCTACAACAAATACTGAATAACTCACACTGCAACCTACACAAATAAAACTGCAAAATAATAAACGCTGGAATAAATGCTAGCACACACACATAAATTTACATAGTTATTTTTGGACCAATGTCCCTGGAAAAACCCAACTTGGGAAAGCCAGTGCAGCAGTGAGGGTTTTATTTATTATGCAACAATGAAATTTGAGTACATCTATGGATGCCCAACTGGAAATCCAAACAACAAGAAAATCTGAGTAAAATACTGAAGGGAATTACCCTTCTCCCACAGGCAATCTCTGGCTAGAATTTCCCTATCAAAACTCGACCTCCTAGAGCATTGCGTCATCCTTTGTGCTGCTCTGCGTAGTTGGCTGGATGACTTTCTCTGGACTGGGCTCAGATGAAGTCGTTCTGCCTCTGGAAGTTGAGAAAATCATCTCTTCGGCCCTCTGGGACTCCTTCCTGGCCTTTGGAACTAAGAACAAATTTTTCTCCTCACCAAATCGATTTGCCTGACTGAAGCACTGCACAGTCCCTCAGCGTTGCCTCTCTGGGATAATTCGACTCACTTGCTGCTACCTCCCCGGATCTGGAAAATGTTTCCTTCAACTCACTATCCCTGCCCCTAAGTCACTGCGTTGATTTCACTGGCTCTCTCTTTGGCAATTGATTGCTGCTACTCTGGAAATTGATCTGCTCATGAAATCAAACTTCTCAAGTGATTTCTCCAAGCCCCATCGACTTCTTCTTATAATTTTCTGTTGAGACTTCAACATGCAAGATTAGATCTTAATAGATGGCTAGGATTAACTTTAAGTCGATTCGTGTGAGTTTATAGAACATTCACCTTGACTTAATTAATTCTGATTAATTAGTCATACTCCCTAAGTTTATACTTAAGAAATATTTAAAAACCTACTAATAATATAATTAAGTCATTTCTAGGCGGAATTTCCATAAACGACTTCTGGGTTTTGGAGATATCTTGTATTCTAGCCTCTCCACAAAATTTCGTGGCTAGAACACTTCCGATGCTACAAAAACTAACACTCCCTCTTAGTGAGGAATGTGTTCTAGTTTTGCTGCACCCTGTAGAAACACCCTCTCTCTACACCATCTCCTGTCACGCTGCTGATGTCTGGCTGCTTCCGCCCACCAACCACTACGTAAATTTGATATCTGCTATATTTGTGTTGTTGTTGACCCTGCCGAACTAATACCAACATTGTATCTACACTGGAACTCCCTCTCACCTGTTGTTGCTACAATTGCAACATTTGCAACTGAAAAGCATCCTAAATATTGAATCAATTATGATCAGTATGGTGCATCTGTCTCTCGAGTCTCTAATTGCTACTAGTATCTGGACTGTCGCTAAAGAATTTGCGTCGTTGTCGACTTTGCACTGTGCTACTGTGCACCCCTGCCAACACTACGTTGTGCTCCTCAGCACCTCACTACTACTAGTCTGCAACTGTCACTCCGACATTTGACTGCACAACTGCCACTGATCCATCTTGCTGCTGAACACTGTGGGCCCCCATAGCAAGGTATTGATCCAAGAGGTGTTCCTTTTCAAGGATCTTGCCCATTTGTAGTGCTCTGGGGCTATATCACCAAGTCACTCCACGTCACTCCTAGAGGTATGTCAGCAAACATGGTGAAGTCTTTCTCCATCCTGGAGGAAATCCTATCGAGCTCTGCTGATGCTACCTGTTGGTTCTCCTTCTCCTCCTTATCCTTCTTCTTGATAGGACACTGGGTACTAAAATGATCGAGCTCACCACATCTGAAGCACTTGACCTTCGACAGGTCCTTCTTCTTCTTCCTTTACTCCCCCTTTCCTTGACTAGGACCCTTAGATGCAATGGCCAGATTCTCCTCCTTCTTCACCTACTTCGATCTGCTGTTGTTGCCATTGATGGAGCTATTTAGAAGAGCTTACCTCAATTCCTTTTGCTGCAAGTCATCCCACATCTTTTCCCACTATGGTAGCTTTTCTCTACCCAATATTCTTTGGACAAAGACTTTATACTCCTTAGAGACACTATTGAATGCCAATCTCACAAGCTCTGTGGGTTGAGGCGCTGCCTCAACAACATACAACAGGTCCCAGACCTCCTGAATTCTGGTGAAGAAGGGGTCTATGACTTACCCCTTCTGCATCCGGATGAGCCTCAACTTCTCCTCTAAGTACTTCTTTCGTTGCTCAGAAGTGCCCTGGTATAGTGTGGAAAGTGTGTCCCACATCTCCTTGGAAGTATCTTTTCCAGATATGTGAGAAACAATGTGATCTATGACTCCATCTAAGATCAACCTCTTTGCCTACGCCATCTCCTTTTTGTACTCCTTCAGCTGATCTACATCCTAGGGCACTGCTACCATTGCATCAATATACATCTTGAGGCCAAATTCATCTAGAAGGAAGGACATCCTTGCCCTCCAGATGACATAGTTGGAAGCCCCTTCCAACCTGTCTTGATCATGAAGCCCAACAGTGGCCATATCAGCAAATGTTGAAAATATCCTCTTCCCTTCTGTTCAACTATTGCTAGGATATTCACACTCCCTTCTGGAGTGAGAAACTCAACTCACAACAACTGTTGATCTACAAGGGAAATTAAACTTCTTGAGACTAGAAGTTCCCTGAGTAAATTTTTCCCTCAGTGTGTGTTCTTCTTCGACTCAACTCTAGCTTCGCTCTAGAAAACTTCTGCAAAACTACTATGTCCAGCTAGAGATATGCTCTACAAAAATACTGGGCTGCTCCCTCTGCCTCTGGAATCCCTCAATCTAGAGAGATAAAATTTTTCTGCCTCACACTCAGAAAGAATCAAATCTCCTCAACAAATTCGACCTCTTAGCCAAGGTGACTGTGCTGCCTCTAGGGTTTCAATATATTGTCCACACTGAACAACGGAACTCCATCTTCCTTCGCTTTTGAGCTCTTCGGTTGATCATCTGCACTCTGATACCATGTGAAAAGTCAGAAACCTGAATACTATTGCAGCAACTGGAAATTATTCTCTTAATTTTTATTTTAAATTAGCAATTTATTTACTGTTTCCTACAATAAATACTGAATAACTCACACTACAACCTACACGAATAAAACTTCAAAATAAGAAACGCTGGAAGAAATGCTAGCACACACACATACATTTACACAATTATTTTTGAACCAATGTCCCTAGAAAAACCCAACTTGGGAAAATTGGTGCAGCAGTGAGGGTTTTATTTATTATGCAACAATGAAATCTGAGTACATCTATGGATGCCCCACTGGAAATCTAAACAACAAGAAAATCTGAGTAAAATACTAAAGGGAATTACCCTTCTCCCATAGGTAATCTATGGCTAGAATTTCCCTATCAAAACTCGGCCTCCTGGGGTACTACGTCATCCTCTACACTGCTCTCTGTAGCTGGCTGGATGAATTTCTCTGGAATGGGCTCAGATGAAGTCGTTCTGCCTTTGGAAGCTGAGAAAATCATCTCTTCAGCCCTCTGGGACTCCTTCCCGGTGTCTGGAACTGAGAACGAATTTTTCTACTCATCAAATCGATCTTTCTGACTGAAGCATTGTGTAGTCCCTAAGTGCTGCCTCTTTGGGATAATTTGACTCACTTGTTGCTGCCTCCGTGGATCTATAAAATCTTTCCTCCAGATCACTGTCCTTGCCCCTCAATCACTGATTCGATCTCACTGGCTCTCTCTCTGGAAACTGATTTCTGCTACTCTGGAAATCGATTTGCTCATGAAATCGAACTTCTCAAGTGATTTCTCCAAGCCCCGTCGACTTCTTTTTATAGTCCTTTGTTGAGACTTCAACGACCAAGATTATATCTTAATCGATGACTAGGATTAAATTGAATTCAATTTGTGTGATTTTTTAGAACATTCACAACTTGACTTAATTCATTCTGATTAATTATTCATATTCCCTAAGTTTAGACTTAGGAAATATTTAAAAACTGACTAATAATATAATTAAGTCATTTCTAGGGGGAATTTCTAGAAACAGTTTTTGGGTTTTGAAAATCTCCTGTATTCTAGCCTTTCTACAAAATTTCATGGCTAGAACACATATGATGCTACAAAAACTAACAAAGTCTATATGTTTTTTAATATGTCTAGACATTAACAAGTTCATGTATTTTAGCTAAATCGACTATCATTTCAATGATATCCTTATCTTATTAGCAACATAAACTGATGATTCCAAAAGAATCATGTTGAGATAGCTAGCCAAGAGAAATGAACCACAACCTTTTCACTATGATAATGGAAATGTGACAAAATTTCAATAAAAGGACAGAGGAATAGCACGATGGAGCTAGGTGACCACAACCTAGGAATCGAGTGAATACCTTAGTTGTAGTAAGAATGGCTTTGATATCTATAATATAAACTGTGACCACAACTATTGGGCGGAAGGGTAAGGTGAGTGCACATTTTGGTGTCCTTTGTATTTAACCCTTTGTTGGAAACGCACATTCAACAATTATCCCTCTATTGGAGCATGTTTAATCCCTCTGTTGCGAGCACTTTCTCTTATCCACTGCCTTCTCCCTTGCCTTTTCTTGTGTTCTCTGGTTTGTGGGTGTTTTTTCCTTTCTCCTTCCTAGTTCCATTCCCTTTCTTTTTCTATTGCTCGATCAAGTTTATCTTTGGTTGGTTAGGGTCCAGTTTGTCCCAACTCCTCTAGACCAACCAAAAACCCCCTCTTGTCCTTGGTTTTCAGATTTTTTTTAGCGTGATTAGCCCTGTCATTCTTGTAGGCCAATCCACCTTATGGCATTTTGCATTTTTATTTTATTTCCTCCCATATGTCAAATATTTCTTTTTTTGCAATACTTTTCACAAGGTTTATGATGTAGGAGCATTCAGCCCAAGGAAAACCATTGTAATTAAGTAGACATAGGGGGTCATGTATCTTTAGAGAAGTAGTTTCCTAAGTCTCAAGTTAATGTAATATTTAGGCTTTAAGTGATTTAATTAGATAATGAGAGGAAGTTGTAAATGCTCTCAAATAAATGAGAACATGAGTGGTGAATAAATGACAAGAGTTAGAAGTCAATCAGGACTCTTAAAACAATTTCATGATTCGAGGGACGAGAGAGAGCTTTTAGGAATTAATTGAAGTAGAAGTGGACAAAGGATTTAGGAGTCAGTTTAGAGGATTTAGGAGTCGAACCAAGATTAGTTCAACATAACTTTCTGGCATAAATGTAAGCCTACTGGTAGAGCTCAAAGGAGGCCACGATATTGAAGAATAGGCCTGTGCGAGACACAGAGTCTCGATATGTAATTGACTGTTTATATATATATATATATATATATATATATATATATATATATATATATATATATATATATATATATATATATATATATATGTTTATTCCTGACTATGTCAGTGTGTTGAAGAGTATTTCATGAATGAATTACTTGTGAATTCGTAGGCTTTGTAACAGGTTGCAAGCAGAATTCTGAAGGACGCAAAGGAACAGAATGATTTAGAGGAATCATGAATGGATCCTTGAATCCAATTGAGGAAACAGAGGGAAGCTCTAGGGTGAAATAACGAAGTGAGATTTTGCAGAAGAGTAAAGCTCAGAGGTAGCTGAGCAGCAGAAGCAGAAGGTAGAGTTCTGAAGAACTACGCAAGAGAAGAGCGATTCGGAGGACCATAATGGGTCGTTGAATCCATTAGAGGGATTAAAGCCAAGCTCAGGAGGAATCGCGCAGTAAAACAACAGAAAGGCCGAAACCTTTGAAGAAGAGCAAAACCACAGAAGAACTGAAGACTTAGCGTAAAAACTAAGTAAAAAGGAGGAGTGAAGGAGTAAAGTGTCAGTGCACAACAACCGTTGGATCTTATAGATCACTGGTCCAGATCATGTCGCATGAGACAGTGTTGAAATATCGCATCGACGAATTTTAACAAAGGAAGGTGGTTTTGTAACAATGAAAGTGGATTTTGGGCGACCTCAAAACCGTAAGCGGTATTGAAGGACGAGCGTCGATTCCACTCATCAAACGACGCATGGCAGTGAGAGGAGAGAGGAAACCACTTTATTGGGTGGTTAATTCTCATGCTTGTTATCTACCCATATCAATGACAGTTGTCGGATCTGTTGGGTGCAGATCGACGGTGGAGAATAGGCGCGCAAGATTAAACGATCGGGAGTAATATCAACCGTTGGATCGGAGGATACAATAGACGATCAAGATTTGATCGGAGGTTTTGGTGATCGGAGATTGGGCTTATCGGTGTTTGGAGGAGCAGTGCTGTGTAGCGACTAAAGGTGTGGACCCGACGATTTTATAGAAGCGGGTGTATAAGATTTGAAATCCGCTTATGTGTTTCGGAGTGGGATTTCATGTAATTCCTGTGTATTCTTGTATTGCGTTAAAGTGTTGTGCCCAAGTCTTTTAAGAATAAAGCATTATTCAAACGCTTCCGATAGTCGCATATCGGAATCGAAGGGGTGATGAGGTATATATGTGTTAAAGACCCACGGAAGGCCGATACCTGATTGCAATAAAGGTAACCTCGGGATCTGTGCAGAGACCGTACCGAGCCGGAAAAAGGTATGTTTTGCGGGGTTTTCCTTTGTAAATGGTTTATAAAGGAAAAGAGTGTTTTATATGTTAAAACATATGTAACCAATGTATTAAAGGGAAAGGTTATATATATGCAGCTTAAAGGGTTGTATAAAGGTTACAAAGGGTTTTAAAGTCCCGATAAGGAAGAATTAATGGAAGGCTTTAATAAAAGGGATAATGAAGGTTATGAGGAGATAAATAGTCCTGATAGGAGGTTTAAGCGGGGTGATTGAGTTCCGATACAAAGGAACTGATGAATGGGGCCTTAACCATTTATGGTAGAAGATTTGACTCCTTTGAGATTTAAATATCTGGGACAAATGTGTTTATGCATACTGTGGGTGTAAGTGGGGGTAACCCTGCGTCATTTTGGTATCAGAGTAGAATAAAGAAGCTTTGTGTGAACATTTGTTTGAAAGAATTGAGAATAGAGTTCTGTGTTAAGGTGTTTATGCAGGCAAGAGGAAGGATCAAATTCTAATATGACAGGAGGAAGGCACATAGAGGTGATGTGTAGCAGAACTTGCAGATGCAAGAGACAAAGGAAATCCATTCAAAGTACAGGTGGAATGGTGAAACAAGATCATGCTGAGATCTTGAAAGTGAGGTAATATGTTCTATTTTAAATTGAGAATGTGTGTTTTTACACTAATGCACAAGTGATAGCAAGAGAAGCTGTGAGAGGAGAACCAGATGTGTTCTTGAAGACAGAGTAAGGAAAATACTATGATGGAGAAGTGGCAGTGAACCTGAAGAATCCAACAAGAGATTGGACAGAGAGGACAGCTGAAGTGTTCTCAAGAGAGAGTGATAGATTGCAAAAGCCTAGAAGGAGCAAAGGTGTTGCTCAAGAGGAGGTTCCAGATAGAGGACCCGTGCTTACCAAAAGACTAAGTGGGGAGATCTTAGTGAGGTAAGATTGCAGTGAGGAGGACTAGCTATTGCAGAGGCTTGTTGCAGATGAGTAAGGAAATCATGAAGAAAGAAGAGAAGAAGATGACTACTGATAGTCATAGCAGAGGTTCAAGATAAGCCACAACAGAAAAAAGATGAAGAAAGAGGATGCCAAGGAAAATGGCAAGAGGATGAGTCAAGAGGAAATTGACAAAGAGATTGCAGAGTTAAAATAACAACTCGATGCATTAAGGAGAATACTTGAGGGAAGCTAGAGAGAAGGTTGGGTATTAAGGAAGAAGCCAGTGGAATGGCATGAGATGCAGAGAAGGCTACAACAAAATCAAGTAAAGTGGCTGAGAGAAAAACTCAAGGAAGTTGAGTTAGAAATGGAAGAGTCCATTTGTGAACTAGAACATGGAGAAATTCTGGGAGAAAGTGAAGATGAAGACTTGAAGACTGAAACTTCAAGTGAGGCCAAAGGGTCACATGGTTTTAAATCTGACAAGTTGTGCATGTTTGTAGGTGAAACATGTAAAGAAAGACAATTTGATGATATTGTCATAAAGGAGAAAGAAGACAAGAAAAATCTAAATTCTATTCTGAAAGAAGATGAGATAGATAGGTCTTATATGCAGTTGGGAAAAGATATCAAGCAACCAAATGAAGGGCTTGAGGAGATTGAAGAGGAGACCATCGAAGAATTTTTGAATCATATGAAGGATTTAGAACAACAAGGAGATATGGTGGTTGAACCATTAAGTAGGACCATAGAGTCTTATGTTTTTAAGACTGATAGTTTGTCTGTGGATGCAGAACAAATGCAGGAGAATGATAATGCAGATGGTGAGACAAGGATAACTTTTGGAGAAGATAAACATCAAGAGACTGAAGGCAAATTTGGAGAAGAGACTATGTTAGCTGAAAACATAGTAAAGGATAATCAATTCACCATGATGATAGGCACAATGGAAATAGCCATGGAAGCTGTTGAGATAGTCAAGGAAAAAGAAGGACATCTACTAAAAGATGTTAAGAAGGAAGAAGTCTATGCAAAAGACTTAGCAAGAGGAAAAAGGACATCTGATGAATTCTCAATAACAAAGGAAGGTATGGAAAATTGTGTGAAATTTCCAAATTCTACTCCAATTGAAATTATTGAGTTATATAGAAAATTAAACTTTCAAAAAAGGGAGTTAGAAAAACAGAGGATAGATGTTCAAGATAGACTGCTAAAAAGGGAAGACAAAAACATTATCATGAATGACAATCATAAGAAAAAGGAGGTGGATATGAAAGTTCAGCAGATTGACACTGCAAAGGAAGGAGTTCACTACGGTGGACAAGAGCAGGAAGTCATCATTAGAGAATATGATGTGGAAGAGAGACTAATTGACAGCCTCATGAGTTCTTTTGAGAATTCAACACAACATACTGATGTGCTGACATAGGAGCAAACTGAATTGTTGCCAAAGGGAGACAAGGCACAAAAGCCTTATGTTTTCGATTTTAACAAGTGTTTTGTGAGTGCAGGTTTTTTTGCAAATGTTGGAGGAGATTTGGCACAGATGAGAAACCAAATAAAGATGAAAGAAGAAGATTCTGTGGAAGAATTAAATCCATGGAACAGAGATACTCAATTGCTGGAGAGAATGCTGGAAAGTCATGATTCAGAGCAGACATAAATAATCATGAAAGAGGGTAAGGATGATAGGGAGGCAGTAAGCATAGCAAGCAAAGCAAAAATTGGAGTAAGCAAAGCAAAATTTGGAGCAAGAAGAAAAAAAGAAGAAGAAAAAGTAAACCAGCAGCAATTTAAAGAATTAGTGGACAACAACAACAACCTGAAGCAAAGAGGAAGAGGCAGAAGTAAATGGCAGAGCATGTATCAGCCCAAAGATGTGTTGGAAAAAGAAATTGAAGAAATGTGGCAACTGATGATGAAGCAGTCCAAATGGAGGAAAATGGTAGCAGCAGGAAGCATGATCAATCAGAGTATGAACCTAATTGACAAAGAGAAGAAGATGGAGCAAAAGATAGCAGACATACAACAACAACAAAGGTACAAGGCATTTTGGGCAATTACAAAACAAAGTATGGGGTCTAGGAAGACAAAGATCAGAAGACACATGATCATGATCAGAGATCATGAATACTTTCTACTTTGGGAGATTGATGCAAGAGCATTCAGCCCAAGGAAAATCATTGTAATTAAGTAGACATAGGGGGTCATGTATCTTTAGAGAAGTAGTTTCCTAAGTCTCAAGTTAATGTAATATTTAGGCTTTAAGTGATTTAATTAGATAATGAGAGGAAGTTGTAAATGCTCTCAAATAAATGAGAACATGAGTGGTGAATAAATGACAAGAGTTAGAAGTCAATCAAGACTCTTAAAATAGTTTCATGATTCGAGGGACGAGAGAGCTTTTAGGAATTAATTGAAGTAGAAGTGGATAGAGGATTTAGGAGTCAGTTCAGAGGATTTAGGAGTCGAACCAGGATTAGTTCAACAGAACTTTCTGGCATAAATGTAAGCCTACGGGCAGAGCTCAGAGGAGGCCACGATATTGAAGAACAGGCCTGTGCGAGACACAGAGTCTCGGATATGTAATTGATTGTTATATATATATATATATATATATATATATATATGTTTATTCTTGACTGTGTCAGTGTGTTGAAGAGTATTTCATGAATGAATTACTTGTGAATTCGTAGGCTTTGTAACAGGTTGCAGGCATAATTTTGAAGGACGTAGAGGAACAGAATGATTTAGAGGAATCATGAATGGATCCTTGAATCCAATTGAGGAAATAGAGGGAAGCTCTAGGGTGAAATAGCGAAGTGAGATTTCACAAAAGAGTAAAGCTCAGAGGTAACTAAGCAGCGGAAGCAAAAGGCAAATTCTGAAGAACTATGCAAGAGAAGAGTGATTCAGAGGATCATAATGGGTCGTTGAATCCATTAGAGGGATTAAATCCAAGCTCAGGAGGAATTGCGCAGTAAAATAACAGAAAGGACGAAACCTTTGAAGAAGAGAAAAACCACAGAAGAACTGAAGACTTAGCGTAAAAACTAAGTAAAAAGGAGGAGCGAAGGAGTAAAGTGTCAGTGCATAGCAGCCGTTGGATCTTATAGATCAATGGTCCAAATCATGTCGCATGAGATAGTGTTGAAATATCGCATCAGCGAATTTTAACAAAGGAAGGCGGTTTTGTAACAGTGAAAGTGGATTTCAGGCGGCCTCAAAACTGTAAGTGGTATTGAAGGATGAGTGCCGATTCCACTCATCAAACGACGCGTTGCAGTGAGAAGAGAGAGGAAACCACTTTATCGGGTGGTTAATCCTCGTGCTTTTTATCTACCCCATATCAACGACAACCGTTGGATATGTTGGGTTCAGATCGACAGTGGAGAAAGGCGTGCAAGTTTAAACGGTCAGGAGTAATATCAACCATTGGATCGGAGGATACAACAGACAATCAAGATTTGATCGGAGGCTTTGGTGATCAGAGATTGGGCTTATCAGAGTTCGGAGGAGCAGCGCTGTGGAGAGACTAAAGGTGCGGACCTGACGATTTTATAGAAGCAGGTGTATAAGATTTGAAATCCGCTTATGTGTTTCGGAGCGGGATTTCATGTAATTCCGTGTATTCTTGTATTGCGTTAAAGTGTTGTGCCCAAGTCTTTTAAGACTAAAGCATTATTCAAACGCTTCTGATAGTCGCATATCGGAATTGAAGGGGTGATGAGGTATATATGTGTTAAAGACCCGCGGAAGGTCGATACCCGATTGTGATAAAGGTAACCTCGGGATTTGTGCAAAGACCTTACCGAGCCGGAAAAAGGTATGTTTTGCAGAGTTTTCATTTGTAAATGGTTTATAAAGGAAAAGAGTGTTTTATACGTTAAAACATATGTAACCAATGTATTAAAGGGAAAGGTTATATATATGCAGCTTAAAGGGTTGTATAAAGGTTACGAAGGGTTTTAAAGTCCCGATAAGGAAGAATTAATGGAAGGTTTTAATAAAAGGGATAATGAAGGTTATGAGGAGATAAATAGTCTCGATAGGAGGTTTAAGCGGGGTGATTGAGTTTCGATACAAAGGAACTGATGAATGGGGCCTTAACCATTTATGGTAGAAGATTTGACTCCTTTGAGAGTTAAATACTGTTTATTCAATTTAGTATGTCCTAAATTTCTACATTAATTATCAATCTGGGAGTCGTAAACTGATGAAGTTTGGCGCACTATATGTGCAAGACAACCTCTTTCTTACTTTTTTATTGTTTTCAATTTTATCTTGTTTTTGGGGGTTTTATCTTGGTTTGTCTCCTAAAGCAAATGGAAATCCTATCCTTGAGTTCTAAGAATACTTTAGAAGGCAAGTATGGGTATAGATTTTAAGGCAATTATGTCCTTTATGATGACTTCTAGAACTTAACACTTCAGAGGATTTCAAAACATGCTAATGATGAAATTAATACTTGAACAAGAATGGAAATGTGCAGCTAATTGAATCAAACAAGTGATGAACTACTGATCATGAAATATCTATCTCTGCTGCTCATCTAAATACAGAAATAAAAGTTAAGCTATTGCACTCAAACAAATCAAAAACTGCAAACTAATAAAAGGAAAACCAATTCACTTCATTTATAGTCCGATAGCTCACCAAGTAGCTTTTCGGGGTTAAGCCATGGCTCTGGAGATAACGCCAATAACATGAGGGATTGATATCTAAATTATCTACTTGCAAATGAAAATAAAATCAAGTCTCTTCACTTATAGTCCGATAGCTTGCCAAGTAGCTTTTCCGGGTTAAGCCATGGCTCTGGAGATAACGTCAATAACATGAAGAATCAAATCACCTCACTCATAATCCGATAGCTCGCCAAGTAGCTTTTCGGGGTTAAGCCATGGCTCTAGAGATAACATCAAATGACATGAAGAATTTGATATCTAAACTAACTATCAACAACAAATGAATAAGATTGAAATTAAAGCATAACTGAAATTGAAAGCTAAGAAAACAAATTCAGCAGAGAGGACAATCTCATGTCACTATTTACTGCAAAAATTGTATGAAAATGCCCAGGCCTATCCTAACCTGAAACACACTGATCAGTGTTAGCAAAAATATACAACGCTTGGAAAATAATGTACAGGAATGAAACATTAACACCATAACTAAAATGTGAAATATACACAAGTGAACAAACTACGAAATATCTACAATGGAAATAAAAGAACAACATATGAAAACTTTACAGAAATAAAAGAAACGAAACCTTAGCCAGCAGGGGCCCTCTGCACGGCCTTGGTTAACACGTTGTCAGTGTAAGATTATGCTCACACAGTCATATAAAATAGAGTCTTATTATATTGCAAAACAAAGGAAGGATCCTCTCGTTATCACAACAAGACCAGTGTCACGACACAATACATAAACTTAACAACAAGATTATATCAACAAAAACTAACTAGCTACATGCATTTGCAAACGTGTTATTTATAAAGGAAATTATATAACAGTTTTCCTATGAAACACCTTCAGCGGAGGACACGTAAAAAGATAGCATCCGTGAGCTTAGCATGATGGTTGCCAAGATCATTCAATATACCAAAAGGTGGCTGTTGGATTTACGTCGTGGGGGCAGTATACAACTGTCAAAATGTATCCATGGATCTAGGAACGGTCTCAGACCCTTCACGTGTTGAAAAACAGAGACCTGCTTGCCGTAGAACTCCTCGTTTGACCACCGTTTGACCAAGGCTTTCCTTTACGAATTTGGCTAAACCAATAGGAATTGGTCCATGTCCAGATCATTTCTAAACTTCCCACATGCCTCGTTTTGCTTGATGACACCTTTAACCTAGAGATCAACAAAAACAACTGCGGAAAGTTGAGTCAGCTGTGGAAAGTGGCTGCATTCCGCAGCTGATGAGCAAAATCTAAGTCAAATAGAAAACACAAAAAGATAGTTATAAAACCACTTAAATGCACTCCCAGGATCGATATGTAATGATTTTTGATAGCTTGTGGGGCACTGGTGAGGGGAAAAAGTCTAGACAAGTGTGTAGAAGAGATGTAGTTTCAGGGCTCAACATACCCCCACTGTGAAGGTGTTGCATGTTCTCATGCAACCAAAACTATGACCATCCTCCCTTCAGTTCATGTTTTCTAAGACCTCTGCTAAAACATCCAACCTTCTTTTCTTCTTTCTTGGTACCACTGTCATCCTCGGTTTCCTCATTAGGCACTTGAATTTGAGGTTGATGAGAGCTCTGCTCAACCTCCTGCTATTTTTCTTCAATTTTCTATTTTTCTTCTGCCACAACCCAAGATGCAACATGGTGTTTTCATGAATAATCTTATCTAACCTGCTCTGTTCTTTCAATGTTTCATTTTCTCTTTTGATGTGTCTATTTAGGACCTCCAGTTCAAAAAAATCTTGTTTTAGTGATTGGATTAGAGCTTCATGAGCTGTATTAGGCTGGGCAGATGAAGTGCCTTGATCTGTGGCAGTCTTTTCCAACGACTCAATATAATCATACATTTCTTGCTAGGTGGGATCTATCTCAGGTGTTGCCTTTCTTGGGCTGTCCCCAAAATCTTGTTGAGAAGGACCGATCTCAAAATCTAGCTGAGAAAGACTGATCTCAAAATTTGGTTGAGGAATAGGAGTATGGTGTGGGCTACAGCCAGGAGGGATTGCTAGAGGTTGTTCCGGTGTTTCCCCTCCTAAATCAATGAAGTGGGGCCCTTTAGTTTGTACTTTCCTCAATGTTCCTTTAAGTCTAGAGCTCCTCCTTAGATTCTGTGAGCTAGTGTCTCCCTTCTCCACACTCTGTTTTTCTTTCCCTTTTCTCTTTGCTGCAGCTGATTGTTCCCGAAGGTAAACTAGTCTCTCGGAAAGTATTTGGTCCTCTTCTGAGGAAGGTTCTGGGGTTTGATAGACAGCTTCAATATTTCTTTTCCCCTTGAGTTTTCTTTGCTTCCTAACCTCAGTTCTTTCCTTCCTACTTTCAGACAGCTTCTCTTCCTTATTAGTTTCTTTAGCTATGTTAGTAGGAGTGTCCTGAATTTTCACACTTGTTTTCCTTCTTCTACTTTCCTTGCTGAGCTGCTCTTGGGTGGTTCAGGTGGATTCTGAAAGAAGTTTCTAACCAAAAACTGTTCCCAGGTGTCCTTCTTTTCCTTCAACTGTTTTTCAATCAAAATTTTTACAAGGCCGTGATGGTATAGGTGGGGTTCTATGTCCTCCAGATTCTTTTGTACAGTTATGGACATCTTTTTCAGGCTATTCAATAAAAAGCAAGGAAAATTTATGGTTTTATTTTCTAGAAAATTCATTAGCAACCAGGTGTGGTACATATACATGGACCCAAACCGTCCTTCACATGTAATAAACTTCTGGATTATCAATAATAGACTAGTCCACTTTTCCTCTAAAGCAGAGACAGGGATTCCACGTTTGAAAATGGTTATATCCATACCTGGATTGCGTAGGATAATCCTCCAGGCCCTCTCATCAAAGCTTTTGTTTTTGAACCACCGTTCCCCCTCTTGTGGGAGTTCCGTTGCTGCTACAATAGATGCCTCTGTGACTGAAAATTTAAGATCTCCAACCTCAACTTCCACGCCATTAAAAGACCTCGCAAATGTCTTCGTAACTTCTTTATTGTAACCTCTGAATTTCTAGATGAACTGTAGCCACCGTGCCTTCCTTAGTATGATTTTCAATTGTGGATACCCCTCCATGAATTTAGGCCCTTCCGGTTTTTCTCTTAGCAAAAGACCCATTCCTTCCTCCTGCCTTAAAATACGTCTGAGTGAGTAATGGATTGACAGAGGTGAAACAACTGTGTTAGCAGGGAATGGAGAAGGTTTGTGGAGAAAAACCAGTAGTTGTAAATGAAAGAGTAGAGACAGGTAATGAGAATGAGTTCACGAGGATGTAAACAGGCCAGAAATAACAACACAACTTCAATGGGATAGTATGGAAATAGAGTGAGCTCGGATTTTGAGATAGAAGGCTGCGGAATAGGCGTGAGCATGTTCTCAAAATGACTGCGGATTTGTGCGGCGGGGAAGAGCCGTGATCAAATAGATTACGTCCTCATAATTACCCGGTTCAGCAGGTGGAATGCCAACGTACAAATAAACACGAGTTAAATTCGGAGGCGGATCATGAGGCCATTAAAAATTAATGCAAGGTTCGTGGAGGAATCATGTAAAGGCCATGGAGCAGTTATGAAAGCTATCAATGATAATCATTACACATAATGGAGCCGTGGTTTCATAACTATATAGAATGTGCTTTAAAATGCTATTTGAAATGAATTTTGCTTACCTTAGAATTTTACCACTTTCGCTCACTGACCTTTGATTGGCTACTTCCTGTTGGTACTTTAGGTGTTTTATATCTTCAACATATTTTCCTTTGTCATACCTGCATTTGGTTCCCATCATTATTTGGCTAACATCTAACTGTCAGTGCTGAATAACAGAGTGTTAGCTGCGGAATCAATCAACTAGCTGTGGAATCAGTTTTTAGCTGTGGAAACTGACGTACTGAACATATGACTGAATGGAGATGGATGGAAATGAATGATGACTGAGTGAATGATATATGAAAACTGGTCATAAAAGGAATTTTATTGGTAAAAATGTAATGATGAAATGAAATGGAGTGAAGCGAAATGAAGTGAAATGACATGAAACTATGAATAAAATGAGGAAAGATTTTTCGGAAAATATAGGGCGTCAGACGTTTCTGATTTTCTCCCTGTATTTTCTGTATAAGACTGCCAATCAACGATTGGTTTTCAGGCTTATACAATTTTTTTTTTTTTTTTTTTTTTAAACAGAAAAGAACAAAGACTAGGCTGGTGGAGAAGAAGGATTCTTCTTCACCAGCCTTATTGCAGAATTATCTTGAAAGATTTTGACAAATTCTTCCTTTGAGAGTGGCTTAAGATAGATCTTTAATCTGTGGCCATTCACAATAAGAGGAGTTTGATGTTCATCAATGGTTTTGATTCTTACCGCTCCATTGCTAAAGACTTTGTCAATCTCATATGGCCAAAGCCAATAAGTTTGAAATTTACCTTTAAAATCTTTGAACTTGGAATCAAATAGCAATGCCTAATCTCCTTCTTGAAACTTTTTCTCCTTGATGTATTTGTCATGCCACTTAGCTCTTTGATATTGAACTAGATCAGTTCTGAGGATTGCTTCTTGTTTGATCTCATCTAGCTCATTCAACTGCTCCATTCTATGCTTTTGGGCTTCTGATAGATCCATTCCCAATTGAACTGCCATCTTGAAGGTTCTAACTTGGAACTCAATGGGGAGCAGAACTTCTTTCCCATAAACAAGTTCATAGGGAGAATGTCTTGTTGTATTCCTCCATGTAGTTCTGTAGGCCCATAAGGCTTCAGGAAGCCTTTCTGCCCAATCTCTTCTGCGTAGATGAATAGTCTTGGTAATGATGCCTTCAAGAACTTTGTTTGTAGACTCCACTTGACCATTTGCTTGCGGATGGTAAGGAGTAGATTTTTTGTGCTTGACCTTGTACTCTTCCATCAGCTTCTCCACCAGTTTGGATGTGAATTGACCTCCCTGATCTGTTACAGTTTCTCTTGGAACACCAAAGCGAGTAAAAATATCCTCATAAAGAAAACTAACAACTGAATGCTCAGTAGCAAAAAATAATGCTTTGGCTTCTACCCATTTAGTGACATAATCAATACATACCAATATATACTTTCTTTGTTTAGATGATGGGTTAATAGGTCCAATGAAATCTAAAGCCTATTTTTCAAAGGGTTCTATGAGTACCTGTGGCTGTAATGGCATTTCATTTGAGAGGGTAGGTTTCCCTACTCTTTGGCAGCTGTCACATTTTCTGACATATTGTTTTGCATCTTTGAAGAGGGATGGCCGATAATATCCTAAAGAGAGGATTTTATAGGCTGTCCTTTTGTCAGCAAAGTGTCCACCGCATGGTTCATCATGACATGCTTTGAGAATATCAGGCATCTCATCTTCTCTAACACATCTTCTGATCACAAGATTTGGCCCTATTTTAAACAATTCGTTAGAAATCCATGAATATTTTGAACTCTCCTGAATAATCTTTCTTCTTTCACCAGGAAATAAATGTGGAGATAGTTTCCCTGTAACCAAATAGTTAGCTATATCTGCATACCAAGGAGTCTTAGTAGTTACTGCAAATAAATATTCATCAGGAAACTTGTCCTTTACAAGAGAATCTTCTTTAGTATTCTGAATCCTAGACAAGAAATCAGCTACTGTGTTTTGTTTCCCTAGTCTATCTAACACACTAATATTGAATTCTTGTAAAAGTAGGAGCCACCTTGTAACTCTGCCATTAGTAATGGGTTTGTTCATTAGATATATAATTGCATAATGATCAGTATGAATAAAAGTTTCATAGCCTGTTATATAATGTCTAAACTTATTGATTGCATGAACAACAACTAAGAACTCTTTTTCAGTCACAGTATAGTTCAACTCAGTAGGAGTTAAATTTTTACTGGTATAGTAAATGGCATAAGGAACTAAATATTTCTGTCCCAATACAGACCCTAGAGCTGTATCTGAAGCATCTGTAGAAATATGGAAATAAAGTTTCCAATTTGGTCCTCTCAAGATAGGCGCTTCAGATATTCTTGTTTTCAAAGTTTCAAATGCTGATTGGCAATCAGGACCCCATTTGAATTCACAGTCTTTTGTAAGCAGTTTGAAGAGTGGAGATGCTATTTTGGTGAAGTTTTCTATAAATATTCTATAATATCCAGTAAATCCCAGAAAACTTCTAACATCTTTTTGACAACTTGGAATAGGTAACTTGGAGATGACTTCAACTTTTGATCTACCAACTTTAATCCCATCCCCTGAAATATGATGTCCTAAAACAATACCTTCAGTAAACATCATAAAGCATTTTTCATGGCTTAGTGAAAGGTTTGTTTCTTTACATCTTATAATGACTTTTTCCAAATTTTCTAATGCCTCTTCAAACAAATCACCATAAACTGTAAAATCATCCATATATACCTCTACACAATAATGGATTAGATTAGAAAAAATTCCTAGTACTGCTCTTTGGAATGTTGCGGGTGCATTACATAATCCAAAAGGAAGCACTCGATAAGCAAAAGTTCCCCATGGACAGGTAAATGTGGTCTTATCCTGATCTTCAGGTGCTACCTGAATTTGATTATAACCACTAAAACCATCCAGAAATGAAAAGTAATTTTTGCCTGCTAATGTATCTAATACTTGATCGATAAAGGGCAAAGGAAAGTGATAATTCAAAGTTGCTTTATTCAATTCCGTATAATCAATGCATACCCTCCATTTACCATTATTTTTGGGTACTATAACCAAATGAGAAACCCATCGGCTATCTGAAATTGGGTAAATGAAATTTACATTGAGTAGTTTTTGGAGCTCTTCTTTCACTATCTCCATAAGATTTGGATTCATCCTTCTCTGAGGTTGTCTGATTGGTCTACTATTTTCCTCGATATAGATATGATGGATGCAAGTCTTAGGGTCAATACCTTTCATATCAGTATATTCCCATGTAAATGTAGTAGAATTTTTTTGCAAGATTTTGGTTAGCTCCTCTTGTTGTGACTTTTCCAAGTTTTTGTTGATATTCAGTGTTTTACCTGGAAAAACTTCAATGGTAGAACTACCAAAATCTTCCATAGAGTAAAGAGACATTTGTCTTGATGATAGATATTCAATATCAGAATCTAACTGAAATTGTGTGTGGTCATATTCTGAAGATGTTCCAAAATTTTCTAATGTGTTCAAAATTTGACTATCTTCACTAATTTCAGAGACAGTAAAGACAGGTTGTATAATATCTTCATCATCGACCCATTCATTGTCTCCTACTTCTGTAATTGCCTTTGCTGGAGGATACAAATTGAATTTCTTTGTTGAGCTACCATCAGAAATATACATATCTCCAGATCTACAACTAATGAAAGCATCAACTGTGGCTAGCCAAGGTCTTCCTAAGATGAGTGGATGCCCTCCTAAATTACTCTTGGGAGTCAAAATCATGAAATCTACTGGATATTCCTAAGAATCTAAGGAGATTGAAATATCTTCTAATACACCATCTGGTTTGATTATTGATTTATCTGCAAATTGCAGTAAGGTGGGTGTAAAAAGAAGATTAGGAAGTTTAAGCTGTTCCATAGTCTTTCTACTCATAATGTTGATAGCAACCCCTAAGTCAATCAAAGTGTTTGGAATTTCTATCCCATTTATATGTGTCTTGAAAATTGGACTACCTGGATTTACATACTTCTGCATGGTAATTTTTCCCATCATGATATCTGTAATTTTTCCTACCAGGTGGATTCTTCTTGTATCTCTTGGTTTCCTTCCTGGTCTTTTAAGACTCAACTCATTTATTGTTTTCGCTAGAATATGAATCTCTCTAATGGCTTGTAGCAAGGGAATTGATACAGACATTATTTAATTCATCTAGAAAATCGTAGTCAGGCAACAAGATTTGTTTTTCCACCCCTTTTTCAATTTGTAATCTTTCAGGGAAAGGAGGCGTGGATGAAGATGCAGGTTGCTCAACTATAGGAGTTGTGGGGGTTGACTCTTTTTTTTTTTTTTTTGAATGATTGGGTTTTGAAGAGATGCTTCCTCATAACCCTTATTGACTTTAAGAGAATCCTCCTCAGAGGTACCTTGCTCTTGAACATCTATAGAAGGTTTTTCTAAAACTTTACCAGATTTGAGTTGAACATCATTAAGAGGAACAATCATATAGGTAGTAAATTGTTGTCCTTCTACCATGTAAGCATTCTGAGGATTTTTGTTGTTGGGATTTGGCAATGGCTAGGCTAGTAGTTGATTTGTATTTTGTTGAAATGGAAGCAAGAGTTGAGAATTTGGATTTTGTTGAGAACGTTGTTGTTGTGGGAATGGCAATGAAAGTTGTGGGTTTTGATTTGGAATTGGTGGATTTTGTTGATTTGGAAAAGATGGAGGATATTGATAAAATTGAGCAAATCTCCCATAAGGATTTTGCATCCCTTGTGCCCATGATTGGTATGGATTTTGAGATTGGGGCCAAGGTTGTTGCCAAGAATTCCAATTTGGCGGGAGCTAAAAGTTCATAGGATTGTTAAATCCCTGATTTTGTTGCCCCTGCCACAGTGTTCTTGAAACAAAACAAAGGGACTCTACTGAATTTGGATCTTCCTGAAAGACAGCTTTGAGCCCAGGGATTGAAGGACAATCCTTAGTCTCATGACTTTCTGAGCAAATCATACATGTTTCTACAACTTTTGCATCCAAGGGACATTCCCTTAGAGCATGTTTCTTTCTACATTTTGGACAAAAGATGGCCAAGGCATCAGCTTCTGCTTTCTGCTTGTTTTGAATTTTAAGGGTGTCTAGTTGTTCACTAAGGCTCCCTAGAATATCAGTTTTGAACTCATCAAGCATATTGCCAATCTCTGCCCTACTTACTGATCCAGTTGCAGATTTGTTTGCTCTAATAAGAGAAGGATCTCTCGGCCCTTTTCTAGTTTTAGATTTTCCCCTTGAGAGATGGACACATAGTTCTGCTATGTCACGAAGTGGAAGTTGAGAAATGTCTCCCTTCCCCATCATGTTTAAGATATCTATCCATTCATCTCTAAATTACTCATTTTTGCTCTCTTTAAGTTGTATTGAAATCTTTCAAGTAAATCCTCCAAGTTTTCATCTTCTCTTTGCATCATCTTGAATACCTCATCCTTATGATTGGTGGGCATACAATAATCCAGGTATCTATCCAAAAATGTTTGTTTCATATCATTCCAAGTCCTAATAGATTGAGTGACTAATCCCATGAACCATTTCAAAGAAGTTCCTTTCAATGTTGAAGGAAATAGTTTGAGTTTTTGAGAGTCTTCCATATAGTCATAGGTTCGGCACAAGAATTCAAACTCAAATAGAAATGTTTCAGAATCCTCACTTCGCAACCCATAAAAGTTTGGGAGGACAGATGGTGAAATGTTTTTCATTGTTGTATGAGTTTCCTCATCGGCTATAGGGAATCCAAATGAGTTATCTCCATCCCTATTTCCCCCATTGTTACCTCTACCTCCTCCATTATTTCCTCTTCCTCTACCTCTACCCCCTCCTCCAAATCCATCTACTACTTCCTCTGTCATGATAGTTTCCTCAGAGTCTTCTGGTTCTTCTATTAATGGTGAACGAGGAAGAGTTTCTCCCTCCTCTTCTTCAGGTGATTCTACTTCTTTGATTACAATATGTTCCCCTGTAGAAGTGAAGAAAGGTTCTTCTCCTAGATCAGATTTAGTAGATAGTGTGGGAGAATCTCCTAATTCGGCTGCTGCCCCTTGAATTCTAGGAATCCTAAGGCTGGGAGTATGAGTTGGAGATGATGGAGGTGTATCTTGTCTATGCCTTGAAGTAGCTGGAGTTGTGAAAATCGAACTTTTGGCCCTAGCTATAAACCTTCCCCTAGAATCTCTTGCTCTATGCATGTCATTTTTTATTTTTAAGTCGGGCTAATAATTCTCTTTCTGATCTTCCAGGTCACACTAGGTGCAAGAAGAGAGCATAATCAAGAAATTATTGAACTAATAACTCTCTTTTCTGATCCTCCAGATCACACTAGGTGCAAGAGGAGAGCATACTTCAAGAAGTTATCAATTTTTCCCTTCTTTTTTTTTGTAAGAGATCGGCTACCTAGTTACACTTCCCCGACAACGACGCCAAAATGTTTAGTCAATTTAGTATGTCCTAAATTGCTACATTAATTATCAATCCGGGAGTCGTAAACTGATGAAGTGTGGCACACTATATGTGCAAGACAACCTCTTTCTTACTTTTTTATTGTTTTCAATTTTATGTTTTTTTTGGGGGTTTTATCTTGGTTTGTCTCCTAATGCAAATGGAAATCCTATTCCTGAGTTCTAAGAATACTTTTGAAGGCAAGTATAGGTATATATTTTAAGGCAATTATGTCCTTTATGATGACTTCCAGAACTTAACACTTCAGAGGATCTCAAAACATGCTAATGATGAAATTAATACTTGAACAAGAATGTAAATGTGCAGCTAATTGAATCAAACAAGTGATGAACTACTGATCATGAAATATCTATCTCTGCTGCTCATCTAAATACAGAAATAAAATTTAAGCTATTGCACTCAAACAAATCAAAAAATGCAAACTAATAAAAGGAAAACCAATTCACTTCATTTATATTCCAATAGCTTTCCAAGTAGCTTTTTGGGGTTAAGCCATGGCTCTGGAGATAACGTCAATAACATGAGGAATTGATATCTAAATTATCTACTTGCAAATGAAAATTAAATCAAGTCTCTTCACTTATAGTTCGATAGCTCGCAAGTAGCTTTTCCGGGTAAAGCCATGGCTCTGGAGATAACGTCAATAACATGAAGAATCAAATCACCTCACTCATAATCCAATAGCTCGCCAAGTAGCTTTTCGGGTTAAGCCATGGCTCTGGAGATAACGTTAAATGACATGAAGAATTTGATATCTAAACTAACTATCAATAGCAAATGAATAAGATTGAAATCAAAGCATAACTAAAATTGAAAGCTAAGAAAACAAAGTCAGTAGAGAGGACAATCTCATGTCACTATTTACTGCAAAAATTGTATGAAAATGATGGGGCCTATCCTAACCTCAAACACACTGATCAGTGTTAGAAAAAATATACAACGCTTGGAAAATCATGTACATGAATGAAATATTAACACCATAACTGAAATGTGAAATATACACAAGTGAACAAACTACGAAATATCTACAATGGAAATAAAACAACAACATATGAAAACTTTACAGAAATAAAAGAACGAAACCTTAGCCAGCAGGGGCCCTCTGCACGGCCTTGGTTAACATGCTATTAGTCCGAGATTATGCTCACACAGTCATATAAAACAGAGTCTTATTATATTGCAAAACAAAGGAAGGATCCTCTCGTTATCATAGCAGGACCAATGTCACGACACAATACATAAACTTAACAACAAGATTATATCAACAAAAACTAACTAGCTACATGTGTTTGCAAATGCGTTATTTATAAAGGAAATTACATAACAATTTTCCTATGAAACACCTTCAGCGGAGGACACGTAAAAAGACAGCATCCGTGAGCTTAGCATGATGGTTGCCAAGATCATTCAATCTACCAAAAGGTGGTTGTTGGATTTATGTCATGGGGGTAGTCTACAGCTGTAAAAATGTAGCCATGGATTTAGGAACAGTCTTAGACCCTTCACGTGTTGAAAAATAGAGACCTGCTTGCCGTAGAACTCCTCGTTTGACCACCGTTTGACCAAGGATTTCCTTTACGAATTTGGCTAAACCAATAGGACCTGGTCCATGTCCAGATCATTTCTGAACTGCTCACATGCCTCGTTTTTCTTGATGACACTTGTAACCTAGAGATCAACAAAAACAATTGCAGAAAGTCAAGTTAGCTACGGAAAGTGGCTGCATTTTGCAGCTGATGAGAAAAATCTAAGTCAAATAGCAAACACAAAAACATAGTTATAAAACCACTTAAATGCACTCCCAGAATCGATATGTAATGATTTTTGATAGCTTGTGGGGCACTGGAGAGGGGAAAAAGTATAAAAAAGTGTGTAGAAGAGATGTAGTTTTAGGGCTCAACAAATACCTGGGACAGATGTGTTTATGCATTTTTGTCAATACTGTGGGTGTAAGCAGGGGAAACCCTACGTCAGTTTACAATAGAGTGTATGTATATATGTTATATTCAATACAATGATTTCCCCACTTACTTAAGGTTCACACACATATAGATATATATACACACTTTACAATACTTATGAAATTGTACATGTCTAGCAAATATTCACACTATTGCAAAGTGACCAAGGAGGCATGTATATTTATCATTTTCAAATTGTAGACAATATTTACAAAACTAACCAAGAAGGTATAATACAATGGCCATGTAAAGTAACCTAGAAAACATTTATTTTATGAGTGTGTGACAACTAGGGCAATTAATATATTTATAGAATGACCAGGGTCATTACAATCTAGGATATTGATTTAACATAGACTGGAATGAGGAACAAATTCAAAAATCATTCACCACAGTGCAAATTGTTTCCAATACTGAAACATCTCTATTGTTGTTATTAGATTGAAGGATTGACTCTAGGTAATGAAAACAATATATTCTAGTAATGATTAACTTGTCAACTTTAACATCTCATTTGATATAGACTTATGTTCCAAGATGTTAATTTCTGAACCCAACACTTAGCAATTAATTCCTAGTAGTTTTTATGTTTGCATAATAAAAACACAACTGAGTTCTTAACACATTAAATTAACCAATCTCACATATATACACATTATTTTTTTCCCAATCACAACTCTTCATTTCATTAATTAGAACTTACTTGGCCCCCCTTACTAGCAAATATTCCTCGATTTGACAGAGCAACAATGAAGTTAACATTGACTTAGTTGTTCGTTTGTTGGAACGAAGGAGGTTTGCTCCAAGACTATTCAGATTCTAAATTATTCTCTACTGAAAATGGTGAACCATGTGAAGGTGGAAGTTATTATGGACCTATTGAAGGTGCTGGAAATCTGTCGACCAAGGGGTTTTCCGATGTGAAGTCCCACTTAGGCCTCACGTCGTTTGGTGTAGGATCCCCATCAGGAATATGAACCTAGTTGCCATATATCTTGAAGATGTAGAATTTCCCATTGTAGATCAACAAATTATGCAATATACTAAAGAAAAATACAAGATCTATTTCTACAACAAACTTGCGGAAGCTTAATCGAATATGAGCAAGATCAAATAGAACACATATAACTGAGAATGAGAAATCAATCACACATGAACACAGAAGAATACTCTAGGGAAAGCCTCAACTAAAAACCCCGATATCTGTATCATCATACAAGTGGAAATATGTTCAGATTACACAAAGCATCAGCTCACAAGCTATCCTGCTCTTAGTACAATCGAACAATACAACTCACAGACTGAAGAGACACAAGATATGCCTTCCCTTAGCCCTCCAAGCCTCCTATTTCCTTGTGCAATTTTCCTTGGGTTCCAATGCTGCCACCTGTGTGAATTGGCCTCATCACACACTCATGAAACCCAAAAGTAACTGCACAATCTCCAAGGAATGAATTCCTTCTTCATGTAAGAGATATCCTCCATGGAATATTCTTGCAACTGATAGTACACTGTCCCATCATCTGATATCAACTGGTCTCTATCTGAACTGACATGCATGAGTTATTTATGAGAGAATATTCAGTTATTTGAAGTGCAACAGTTACATGCATGCATGCATTAACTAACTGAACTCACAATTAGTTCAACAAACTGTTTGAACTAATCTAACTGGACTTAACTCAGTTAAATGAGCTAACTAATTACAACTCAAAGTAAAACTCATCCTGATCTCCTTTGATCAAGGGATAACTTCCTCAATCAATGGAAAAACTATTGCATGTCTTCACATAGACTTCATGTTTGATTTTCTACAACTAATTAACTCAAGATGAATTAATTAATTATTTTACAAATAGCTGCTAAGATCAAATTCGAATTTTAATTCTCAATTTTAGTTTAGGGACTAACTAAAATTGGAATGTATCTCGAAATGCTATTTATAGCAGTGCTAATTTTAGCACTTCTATATTTCACATTTCTTGTTGCTATTTTCAACAGAAGATATTCCTTGTCTCTAATTGTTAGTATGAGAGAGGGATGCAATGGTGTCTTCGAAAAAGCGAGAAGGTGTGCTTGGTGAGTGTTTAGTTGTAAATGTGTCAAGGTTATTCTACTGCCAAGAGGGGAGAAAAAGTGAGCCTCTAAGTGAGAGGTAATAGTAACACCCAAAAAGAGACACACATGAACCACAAGGATCCTTCTAACATCCATCAGAATAGTCCACAGAGGATGCAACGACCATTACAACCAACAAATGAAGAAAGATATGTCTAATATCCTACAAAATAGTCCACAAGGACGGGACAAAAATAAAAACCATTAAAACACATTTTCAATAAGTTAAGTACTAAAATAACTGAAATAGTTCAACTATCTTAGCACATATGAAAGCAAATATGAAATACGAACATCCATAGAATAGCCTTACAAACATTCATAATCCATGCATGAAGAACATGTTGGCCTTGAAGGAATCTAGCATTGAAGGATTCTGTCATTAAGTAAAAATTCCAAGACACATGTTTACAATGTACATCACTAGCCCCAATAGTGGGACATTGGAGCCACTCCTTGATCCTCAAAGAACTAGATGATTTCTTTATGCCTTGCGGGAGGAGCCAAGGTGAAAAGTCATTTTCTCATACAATGAGGGAGTATATATAACCAAGGGGTGATGCTTCATCTCCTTGTGACTCTTTGACTACCCTCAAAATTGTTTGACTTGCTATGACTTTTCAGCTTACATGACTCTCCATATTACATATGTGTCCTTTGGACTTCCATTTTACAATGAATACAATATACATGGTCCACAATGATGATGTGGCATATAACAACTCATGACAAGACATGACATGGAATTAATGATATGAATTGCTTGAATTTTGTGGCAATGTCAAGCCACTACTACTACTGTGAATGATGTCTGCTTGAGAATTCTCTTGTCTTCCACCTCCTCATGGCTTGGTGATAGGAATATTCAATGATCTCAAGTCTTGAGTTGTGGTCATGAGTTGGTGTCCCTTTGCTTTGCCTTGATAGATCAACTTGCATGCTTAGCTATAGGAATGTATTTTTCATGTCCTCCTCCTTCATCCCCTTCTTCATCATCCAACCATCGTATGATAAGATACCTGTATCTGCAATTCACTCATGACGAGACGACATCAGCCTGAAAAAACCTCCTAGCCTAAGATGATGCATTCTGATTGATGTACTTAGTCGGAACTGGGTAACAGGGTGGAAAGGAGGGCTTAGTGACTATGCATTATGTAGTTCCAACAACCAGGGATGAGGCTTGAGGCCTGAGACTACACAATGCGTAGTTCAAGCTAGGATGATGGATAGATCTACAGAGTTTTGGCACCTAGTGGGACAGGATGAAGGGATGGTCACTACGAGAGAATTCTGCGTAGTTCTGAGAGGTAAGGGAGGTTGTTCCATTATGAGATTGCATAGTTTAGAGGCTCAGGGAGAGAGCTTAGGGCTTGTTCTTACACAATGTGTAGTTAAGGCTAGGCTATCTGAGAGGAATGTGCAATTTCGGAGGTGAAGGTCGGCTCTTGGGATCAAGAATTACGCAATGCAACAGTCCTAGGAGGAAAGAACTGCGCATTTCACATAATCAAAGGCCAAGGTCATAGCTAGAGGATTGGAACTGCGTAATGCACAATCTATGTTGATTTGGGGTAGCATCAGATGTGCTCTAGCCATGAAAATTGGTGGAGAGGCTAAAGCACATGATATCTCCAAGACCCAGAATGGTTTGGGGCAATTCCACCCGGTTAGGGAGATATTAAAATAATTAATATTTTTAATTGGTTCAAAAGTCCAAACTTAGGAAAATAAAAATATTAATGGGTATTAACATAAAACTGGGTGAGAAGGTTCTAAATGACACAGATCAAGACAAATCTAATCTTAGCCATTGATTAGAGATGTAATCTTGGCCATTGAAGACTCAACAGAAAAAGTATAAGAGGAGGCTTGAGGTTCAATTGGAGATACACCAAGTTGATGAGTTAGTTCGATTTTCTAGAACAGGGTTTGCTAAGAGAAATCGAACATTGATCGGAGTTGCAATGAGGGGTAGTGAGTGCATAGCAGAGAGGTAGATACAGGCTAGAAGACCAGCATAGAGGGAGACGTAGAGCCAACAGGAGCCACGCAGAGGGCCAGAGTGACTGTGCAAAGGGCTAGAGGGCCCACGTGAGTGACACAAAGGCTGCAGAAGTGACGTAGAGGGCCAGAGAGCTTGTGCAGATCATAAGAGGGTTGACGTATAGGGTTTCAGGCTGATGCAGTGCATCAGAGAGGCGTTGGAGAGTTTTTGTGGAGGAGACTTGTCGAATATCTGTTTCTGAAGAGAGGTATTATTGCCAGATTGATTTCTCTGTCAGGTGAGCCAGTTTGGCACCCAGTTGTACTCAAGAAAAGCTACTTAATAATAAAACCCTCATAATTGATGCATCGATTTTCCCAAGTTAGGTTTTTCTGGGGATGATTGTCCAAAAATAATGGTGTCCCTTGTGTGTTTGTCTATTTATTTTAGTTGATGATCTGTATATGGTTGAGACTGTACTTGTCTTTATTTCAATATTTATATGGTTAAATAACTTGTTCAATAATTAAACAAGTAGGTGAAATAAACCATAAAGTGCAGGAAAATTTCTAATGGGTTAGACGTAGAAATTTCAACATGGTATGAGAGCGTGGCAGATCACAGGAGAGCTGAAGGCACCAACTGAATCACATAATTTGCAGTAGAAACAACTGTCCCGAGAGATAGAAGCTATTCCTAAGCAGAAAGTAGTAGAGAAGGAGTGACATAGAGGGTCTGCGTCATATTTTCAAGCTAGAAAGAGGGCCAGTGCAGAGGCAGAAGAAGGAAGAAGGGGCTCATGAGGAGCCACGTCATCTTGCTCAGCCAGGTAGGAGTGACATAGTTGGTCAGAGGAGCGATTCAACCTTGCCGGGATTGCGCAGAGCCAAGAGGCTCAATTTCTTCAATTGTTGGGGCATAGGAAGCTATGGACAGATTGTGGGTTGTGAAGCAGGTGGGGTGCTATTGCTGTCGATGCAGAACAGTACCCAACAAGAAAAAATCAAGGTAGAAGGGAGTCACTACCTAGGTGGATTTATAGACAAGAAATTGAGATTAGTGTTGCAGGAGAAAAGGATATCAGAGAGGAGCGATTTGACTATTGGCAGAAGGATTTCTAGGAGAGAAATCAAGATCGAGACTCAAAGGGAGTCTAGGAGAGGATTTCCAAGAGGGAAATCGAGACTCAAAAGGAGTCTAGAAGAGAACTTCCACGAGGGAAGTAGAGACTCAGAGGGAGTAAAAAAGAAGAGTAGAGATGGAAATGAACAGACTGAGGGATCAGGATAGGTTAGATGGGGCATCCAACTTTGTCGTCTTGAAGGCCAGGATCCTGTTTGTTCTGAATAGACATCGCATCAAGGCCTTCACCTTGAGAATCGTGGCTATCCCATTCGACCCAGCTGATAAAGAAAAGTATGAGGATGCAATGGCCAAGGCAAAGTGCATAATACTTGATGGGGTCAAGGATCATGTAGTTTAGCATAATGCTGAGAAGACTACGAAAAAGGAAATGTGGGATACCTTGATGACATTGTATAAGGGAACTTCCATGTAGAGGAAGATTCTATTGGAGAATCAGCTGCGATCGTATCATATGCAGAAGGGGGAGTAGATAAATCACTTCCTCAGTAGGTTGCAGGAGATTCGGGACCAACTAACTTCCATAGGGGCCACGCCAAATCAAGAGTTAATGGTGAGGACCGCCCTGAACGCAGTCTCTGAGGAGTGGGAGACATTCATCCAAAGCATTTTGGGTAGAGCGAATCTTCCAGGATGGGAAGAATTGTGGTCATATCTTTGCCAAGAAGAGATCAAATGGTTGACCAAGGTGGGAAGTAGCGGCAAAGGAGCCCGAGTCAAGAAAGAGTAGGAAGAGGATGCAGCTCTGGAATTTTTGGGGAAGCAAGGGAGAGGAAGAAGAAGGACATATCCAAGATTAAGTGATTCAACTATGGGGAGATGGGCCATTATGAAACCCAGTGTCCCAGGAAGAAGAATAAGGGAGAGGCTTCTAACTCCAAGGCATCTCCGACTAAGGTGGAGAAGGAGGTAGAGGACGATGACTATTATGCCATGAGTGCTCATGTACCTCTAGAGAAGAGGTGGGGTGACATCGAGCTGTAGTCAGGAGGACTACATGAGATGTGGGGTAGTATCCTTGAGTTACCCAAACTCCTGGATCATATCCACCTACGGGAGCCCTGAGAGACAGTAGCAGGATGACGAATATCGGTTGAAGCGGATGCAGATGGAGTGTAAAAACAATGCTAGAGTGCAATAGCCCCTGGTAGCGCATAGAGGGTTGCAGCAGTGCGAGAGGAATAGAGGAGTTTGCAGCAGTGCAGGAAGGCACAAAGGTGTTTGCAGTGGTGCGAGAGGCACAAAGTTTGTTGCAGCAACGTAGAGGCAACAGAGGGAGCACAGGATAATAACAGAGAGAGCTTCAACACCAGGAGGGTTTCTAGCCTGACAAGGATGTCAGTAGTTGGGTAGATCAGTTACCATCGTCTCAGTAATTGAGTTGCAGTGCAACAGTAGCATTGGTAGTGCTATGGGCAGCATGATGCAGCATGATGAGAGAGGGTTGTAGTGAAGATTCAATGTTGGGAGAAAGGACCAACAACAACACAGATGCATAGGGAGCTACCGTACTGATGTAACAGTGGCAGATCCATGGGCAACAATATAAGATGAAATAGTTCAAAGGATGTTGGGAAACAAGTCCATACATCAACACATGTACTGGTGCTAGATGATCAGGGTGATGTTCAGTAGAGGAGCATTACTAGAGCACATTCCTTGCTAAGACAGAGTGTTGATTTGGGATAGCATCGATGTTCTCTAGCCATGAAAATTAGTGGAGAGGCTAAAGCACATGATATCTCCAAGAATCAGAAATGGGTTGGGAAAATTCCACCAGGTTAGGGAGATATTAAAATAATTAATATTTTTAATGGGTTCCTAATTCTAAACTTAGGAAAATAAAAATATTAATGGGTATTAATGTAAAACTGGGTGAGAAGGTTCTAAATAACATGGATCAAGCCAAATCTAATCTTAACCATTGATTAGAGATGTAATCTCGTATGTTGAAGACTCAACATAAAAAGTATAAGAGGAGGCTTGAGGGTCAGTTGGAGATACACCAAGTTGATCAGTCAGTTTGATTTTCTAGAGCGAGGTTTGCTAAGAGAAATCGAACCAGTGATTGGACTTGTAGCGAGGGCCAGTGAGTGCATAGCAGAGAGGAAGATATAGTGCCAAAAGACCAGCGCAGAGGCAGATGCAGAGCCAACAGGAGCCATGCAGAGTGCCAGAGTGACTGCGCAAAGAGCCAGAAGGCCTGCGTGAGTGACAAAAAGGCTGCAAAAGTGATGCAGAGGCCCAGAGAGCCTGCGTGAGTGACACAGAGGCTGCAGAAGTGACGTAGAGGCCCATAGAGCCTGCGCAAAGCATTAGAGGGTTGACGTAGAGGGTTTCAGGATGACGTAGAGGCCAGGTGGGCTGACACAGTGCCGTAGAGAGGCGTTGGAGAGTTTTCGTGGAAAAGACTTGCTGAATATATGCTTCCAAAGAGAGGTATTACTGCCAGATTGATTTCTCTGTCGGTTGAGCCGGTTTGGTACCCAGTTGTACTCAAGAAAAGCTGCTTAATAATAAAATCCTCAAAACTGCTGCACCGATTTTCCCAAGTTGGGTTTTTCCAGGGACGATTGTCCAAAAATAACGGTGTCCCTTGTGTGTTTGTCTATTTCTTTCAGTTGATTATCTGTAGATGGTTGAGACTGTACTTGTATTTATTTCAATATTTATATGGTTAAATAACTTGTTCAGTGATTAAACAAGTAGGTGAAATAAACCAAAAAGTGCAGGAAAATTTCTAACGGGTTAGACTTAGAAATTTCAACAGTTTAGGCAGGCTAGGTGAGGTCAAGGTGGTGGGTTGGGAAGCATCTTTGGAAATGGTTAAGTGTTAGACTAGTGAGACTGATGTGTGAAGTGATAAAGTTTCAAATTTGATCTAACACTTATAATACTTGACGAATCAGCAACATAGATCACCCATGACCCATAAATAATACATTTTCCTTAATATTTGAAACACTTTCGATAGAAATAACATTAGGAAAGTTTGGTCAACACATTTTGAACCAAGCAGTGTGGTTCATCATCTATGACCAATTATGAAAAGTGAGACACCACATATACACTTTACGACGATCGTGATGACACTTGTGCGAGAATGCTCAAAACTTTGTGAATGAGTTCGACAAGTGTTTATATGGTTAGGACAACTCGTAAAAACAAAGATCGACCCTTGAAAGCACCCTAATATTATTTTACACTTGATGCGACATCCCATATGCAAAAAAACGACATTTTTCCTAAGTAACAAACGAGACCAAAACACTTCGAAAAATATACATGAAATGAGTCTTAGTGTTTGCGAAAATAATGTACAAGAGGAAGAAGGATAAAAAATTAAGCATAGGCTGAAATTTTGGAGGGTGTTGCAACCGCTACTACAGGCCCCTCCCCCCTACTATAGGGATTAATGCACGGTGTATGGAAAATGAAGGAACCCTCAAGGGTTTTCCCGGGACCCTTGGAAGACTGTAAGATTATCTGCAACTATCACAAAGATACATGCATGTCCATATTCAACAACTAATTATCAAAGCGAGATGGATACATTATCTCAAGCCTTTGTGTGGAGTTGCTGGAGAGCGCAATGCAGCTAGGCGGAAGTCCCCCGAGCTGGCTCCAGATCAAGTCCTGCACATAGAAAAGACAAGCGTAATCACAACATAAAACCTTGATAATCAATGCATGAATATACAAAAGACATCTAGTTGCACATAACTAAGTTACTCATGCTAAAATACATTGAATAAACGTATAAATGAATGATAGTACCAACATCACGAAGTGGACAGTACAACTGCAGTTCTATATTAATGTCAAAAGAGTGATTACAACCAAGGGTTGCATTAGCTTTCCCTCACCCCTCCAACTCCTCTCTCTCTCTCCCTTCTTACCAACTTCTTATGCTTAAGTCTTAGACTCTGCTCGACAATCAAGTAAGCTATCCTTTTAAATGATCTGACCCCTTTCACAATAACCCTAGCTCTGCTTATGTAGCATGTGAGGTTAGGGTTGCCAAGTTTCTTTAGGTAAAAGCAATTATGTTGCCATTCTTTTGAGCTCTTTCCCATTTTAATACTCCATTAGGATTAGTAATCCCCCAAATAGGTCGAACTTGGATGTTTCCTTTCTTTTCTGAGTTGATTTAGGAGAGAATATAAGGATATTTCTTAGTCAATCCTATCCTTTGACCCTTAGATCCTCATTAGGGTTTACTAACGTTGTTCCTGAGGTAACAAGTAGAGTTACTTGGATCACTAACGCTCCCTTAGGCTTGCTGAGAAGCTTTATAAAGCAGGTTGCTAGTGTATAGACAACGTTATCTTGGAAACAAGGCTTGTGAACTTGGTCATTGCTTCAGTCATCATGTCTTTGCCCTCTTAACTAATGAGGAGGTCATTTTCCTGTATAACACCCCTGTGTTAGAAAATTGGAAAGACACAAACATTTTCTTATGTTGACAATTACTTATGATATTCTTGTATTCTTATTAACTTTATTTATGTTCTTCTTTTATCTTCTTCTCATCAATTAATCATCAAATCAAAAGCATGAAGATCAATGACACTAGATATAGGCACTCAACTAGGGCTAAAACCCCTATGTAAGGGAAAAACTAGTCAAAATATAGTAGATTCAAATCAAGTTGAGACAATCCAAGACCTTAGACCAGGCCAAAAGACCTTCCTCTCTCCACCAAGTCAGCCTTCCAAATTTATTAACCAAAATTCAGTAGTCACTTTTAGTCAAACAACTTCGACCCAACTACAACTCATAATTTCGACCCTCTAGCCTCCATGATTTCATCCCTATTGTAGATCTGTGATTTTGGCGCTCCTGCTGCAACCTAGAAATTCACACGTCCGACAAAATAGAGAGAATTTCATATTACTTTTTCTTGAAAAGTGTCTCCTCCTTCCTCGCTAGTGTTTTCTCTTTCTTTTCTAGGTATTTCGCTCTTGTTTCTTCCTTCTTCAATTCCAAATCGAACTTGTTTGATTGGTCATCCAAATGAGGTCGTGTAGCTGCTTATTTATAGTTATTTTGGTTGGTATTATGTCCTTAATGAGGATGACTTGTCTTCTTTGAGGCCAACTTGGCGGAGGAGGCACAAATGAAACTTTTTACAAAAAAAATTATTTCTTGTTATATCGAGCCCAAGAAGGGTCTATTAAATGAAAAGGACTACAACTGATGACATAAAACCTAGAAGCCTACAATGGAGGCTTTGACCTAAAAATAAAATAATAAAGCATGAAACCCATGCCAATAAATAATTTTTATTTCATAATAAAATTTCTTTTTCTTTATTTTGACAAATACATTACATCATGACTCAAATATAATTATGAAGGCCAACACTAATTACATTCTTCCACTCCCTCTTTTCTAGGGAGGTATTTATAATTACATATATACATAGGTACATGGATGAATTCAAAATGATATGTTCTATGAAGAGTCATAACACACATAGTGCTACAGATTAGATACTTGACCAAGGTATCTAACTGGTTGGGTCTAAGGTGTGTTCCAAGATTTAGCCACTATACGTACCATCAAGCTTCAACTGTAACACCATGCTAAGGATCCATGTATGTATCCAAGTTTGGAGCTCCACAAGACCAACGATACCCTCCCTACTTTCAGATCTAGACATTATCACAGGTTGGCCAAATGTCCTCACAAGCATCTTGGTGATCCAATATACTTCATTTCTCCCTATCAACTAAATCTGTAATGTCCATCAATCCAAGCAAGCTTCCAAAATGTTCAAACTTATTATGGAGAGATCTACCTGTATCATCACAAACCCAATTAGTAACAAACTTTTAAATGTATACAAGGTAGCACAAACCTTCAGGGTCTTCAAATATTCTAATGTTGCTTAAGTCATCATCATCAAACACATCTCATCAGAAGTTTCGTTCTTCAATTTTTCCAACAACACCAAACTCAACCTCAACAATTCTTCCGAAATATGTAAATTTGGTTTATAGCCTCATCAATCAACCATCTGTAGTGCTTTAGCTATTCTTCAATTTCATTATTTCTTCGAGGACTTTTACTATAGCTCTCACGATATGTCCTCCATCTTAACTGGGAGAAATACCATTTCTTTATTCAAGCTTCTTCTTTATAACAAGAACCTCCTTCTTCCAGCCATACAAGCTCTTTTATTTATATCATCATATCATCAAAGAAACTTCAACCTTTCAAAGATTTATTCCTTCAGGAACATCATTATTTATATGGAAACACGATCATCTATTCATCTTTAATCTCATCATCATTCTTACAACTCCCTCTTTCCATCATGCTCATCATTATTATCAAGTTATCTTCAATTATGAGGTAGGTGAACATCTTCAGCATCTTGAAGATCATGTACCTGCAAATATTCAATAACAAGTACAACAAAAAACATAGAGGAGCATGAAGAAATCTTTTCAAAATAGGGTTATCTTGTCATTACAATGAAAGCATCAAACTAATCAAGCTTTAGACATCTAAAAACCTAAACCTAGTTAGGTTCAAAATTAACAAGATACATTTATTATATTATATAATTGAGGCTTCTGTGATCCATATCAAATTTTTAAGACAAGTTTTCGGTGATAATCAAATCAGAATTCATTTGTCACGCGTTTCGAACCAACAAGTGTGGTTCATCATCAGGACAAGATGAAGAATCAGATCCAGGGGTAGGTTAAATAGAGAGACACATCATTCAAACGGACAGAAAAAAACAGCTATAATTGACCACAGGGAATGGGTACAGCTGACAAGGAAACATCTATATTTGACTGATCCAAGGATTAGGGAAATTTTAGTTAATTCATTAATTAGTTGGTTAGATATATTTATTTATTTAATTTCATATGCACCTAAATATATCTAAATGAAGATTTTGAATTAGGAATAATAAACCAAATAATTAATTACCCTCATTTTTCTTTACTAATAATAATAAAAATTAAATAAACTCATAGTAATATTAAATTAAACGAACCCTAGACTCCATTATTGAGACTTAAAGCCTTAGATATCAACTACATCAAGCTAGCAATCCAATCATAACATTTTCAATATTATGCCCTATAATTTCATGTCAAATTCTACTAGGTTTTGTCGCAAACCCTATTTCATTAATAAAACTAAATCATGGATATCAACAATAAAGTTAGCATTCTAGCATTTCATATTTAGGGTTTCATTATTGTTTTCTTATATCTTACTAAGGGTTTTATTGTAATCCCTAGATACAAACTTAAAATTCAAAAACAACAATTTTTTACGAGACTAGGGTTTCAATCATATGGAAACACATACACCTAGGGTTTCATTCCTAGGTCCTTACTTTAATTATTATAGGGGTTTAGTTCATATACCATAATTCATCAAACCCTAATGATTAATAGAGAAGGATTTAATCATATGTTCTTAGACCTGTATTAACAAACCCTAAGTATACTAGGGTTTTGATTATTATAGACAACATACCCTAAGAATCAAAAGGCTAGGGTTTTATAGTGAACCCTAAAGTGTATGGTTTCACAAAAATGAACAAATAGTAAGGGATAATATGGCGAGGGTAAATTAAATCTAGTGATTAATCACCCTAACAATAATCTTTATGATTCAAAACCATATACATAAGAGAGTTAGTAATATGAAGAAAATTTCAAATGAAGAATAATCATACCTTCTTATAAGAAGAAGATCTACAAGAAATCAAACATACTTTGAGTTGTTATTTAGCAAACCTCGTAGTAAGCTTATTTAAGACCTTTCTTTTTGATGTCTCCCTCTGAGTCTAGCTAAAATTCTTATGTATTTTTGCAACCTTTCCTACCATGGAAAATATAAAGAATGAATGATAAGTATGCAATACAAACAAAGCTAGATATATAGAGGAACTCAATCATGAAAGAGAAAAATAAAGAACAAGATACTTATCTTTTGTAAAATGGTGGAGGTTCCCTCTTAATTTTTCATCAATTCAATCCTTTTGAGAGATGCCTATAACTTATCAAAACAACTCAAGAATTTATAACAATACATATTAGGTCTATAAACTCTGGAAATAAAAAAAGAAAACTTTCTAAAATAATAATTTATGATATAAGTAGGAGGATATGTAAGAGACTTAATAATATAATTCTTTGCCTTCAAATTATTCAGACTTATTCTTCTTAGGTGGATCTTCATCTGCAATTGTAGCATGTCCTCTCTCTCTCTCTCTCTCTCTGTCTCTCTGTCTCTCTCTTATTACTTTTAATATTTTCAGAACATTTATTCTTGTAGTGTCCCATTTTATGACAATGAAAGAATTATTTCATGGATAGGTCAATCTTCTTCTTTGGTCCTTTAAACTTCTTTTTTCTTCCCTTTTTCTTGCAGTGAGCATAATATACATTGGATGTGATGCTATCTCCATATTCATTGTTATTAATTGCTAATGAGATGCGTGCTTCCTCTTGACTGCATGTATTCCACATTTCTTCAAAGGATGGAGTTTCTTTCCGACTACTAATACCTCTTGCAAAGGAACTCCATGATTTAGATAGACCTAGTAGTGCAACAATCACAAGTTCTTTATCTGGTATGAATTCATCAATATCTTGGAGATAATCTCTTATTCTGGAGATTCTTACAAAATAAGAAGACACAATGTCATCTTTTGTCTTGTCCAATGTTCTTAGTTCATTCTTTAGACTAGCAACTTGTCCTTTGTTATTGATAGTGAATAGTTTGGTGAGAGATTCATACATCCCATTTGCAGTATCTATATTGGATATGTAAGGGATTAAGTTATCCTTAAATCCATCTACAGTTATATTCATGGCTAAGATGTTTGTCTCCTTTCCTTTTTCCTTTCTCGCATCATCTGCAGGTTTCTTAATATTTCCAAGTAAAAAATCCAATACTTTGTGCTTTACGAGGATAAGATCTATCCTTTTCGTCCATGCTTTATGTATGTTGACTCCTAGTTTATTTTTTTACTTCATTGATGTGGCCATAGATTTAAGTCTTCCTTTCTTGATATAAATCCTTTTTTAATAAGCCTTCTTCTTCAAGTATTCTTAGGTGGAGTCTTTATAAAATGATACTTCCCTTCTCCTTGTGATATTATCTTGAAACCTTTCTTTGATCCTTAATTATTATATTCCTTCTTTAATATATCTTAGAGATGCCTTTTCCTTCTTATCCTTCACCTTTTATGCAGGTGGATCTCTAAAAAGTACCAATGGCATGGTAAGAAGTCTTAAAACTCAAAGTGGTAGAAACTCTATAAACTTAGCATTTGATCGAAGTGCTCGTTATCCTAATTCCAATGGTGCAAACAACACTAAAGTATGAGCTCATATGAAGAAGTTAAAGCAAGTCAAAATTAGGTTTGACTTGGACAGGTGGCAGGAGGAAGTGGTGTGGCATAGATCTTCAGCAAATGGGGAAGCGCCAAGTGGCAGGTCGCCATTGGTCCTGCATTTATCTTATCATAGAAGGTAGAGGTTAGCAGTTTCAAATCGGACCTAGGCAATAAAAGTTACGATGCAATAATCACATATCAAAATCGCAAAGGGCAAGTGTTTATGAAGAGGCCCCTGACAGAGTCAAGTTGCAATGCGATGTATCGCAATCACAATTCACAAAAGTGGAACAATCATATGGAGTACCAACCCCAGTTCCCGTCGATTGCGATTTGTGATGAGGCTTTGGACCTTATATATTGTGAACTATGTTTAATAAGTCTGCCAGGTCCGTTGTTATCGTTGGGCACCTATTTTAAAGGCTTAGGTCTGTATGTCGATGGAAAACGTTGATTCTGATTTGCTATGAGGCTAATTGCGTTGATGGATTATTCTGCCGTTTGAGGGTTAATGTGAAAACAATCCGTGGACTGTATTTCTATGTTTGAAAGGGTTGTTACCACCTTTTATTCAGGGGCTCGAGAATCTCTACCTGAAACAAACCCTCCATCTAATACTTGCCATCTGTTGGGAACTGCTTGGGAATTGAGGGGTTAGCCACCAAGTATATATATGTTGGGCTAACAACACAAGAAAGGGGAGGAGACTGGCTGATAGTTTAGGAGATTGTACGCAACAGTAACCCAACCTGGAAGCAGGGGATGAAACCTCACCTTGAGCACCAGGAATGTTCCGAGAAGGTGCAGAAAGCTCGATTATCCAAATTGGGTGTTCAGATAGGCATTTTTGCATGATGTTTTCCCAGGATTTTAGTGGTACTATCTATTTCTGAAGCTGGGTTCTCCATTCTTCGTCCATATTCCATATTGGAGGTATAAGGATTGTAAATGAATGTTTCTTGTACTTTTATCACTTTTATTCCACTTAATGAAAGAAGGCCTCCCTACTATTGAGTAGGGCCTAAAGACGTAGTCTAAATTGGACGAACTCCGTAATCAAATCTTTGTCTCATGGTTACTTGCTTATCATGTTATTTCTGCATTGTTTTATGTGCTTTTAAGTTCCATGGTTAATAAGCTCTGTCTCATTTAATTATGATGCATGATGCGAAGTACATGAGTATATGCTAACCCAGAACAAGCTACAAAAAGGAGAAGGAATGCTTAAGTACTTTGATCCTGAAGTAGGATGTGCACAACGAAGAAGAAACATGGAAAATGAAGAAGCTCGTTGGGAAGAGGAACAAGATTTCCACAAGGTATTCTACAATATGGGAGAGAAAGTGGACAAGCTATTTTCAGAGTATGAGAAGGAACTTGGGCATAAGAAGTAAGATGCCGATGATAATATATCAAAAAAACATGAAGGTGGTGGAGAAGAGCCTCCTCCCTCTCCTTCTTCAAGTGATAGTTCTCACCACTCTAATCACGATTCCAAACATACATCTAAGAAACCATTATTCAAGCTAGATGTAAAGTTTGACCTTCCCATATATAATGGAGAGTGTAGTGCAGAAAAACTTAATAATTGGATAAGACAGATAGAGGTCTAATTCCAAATTCAACAGATTGAAGAAGATGAGGCAACGATCCAGTTAACATCTCTTCGGATGAGTGGCACTGCTCTCGTTTGGTGGGAAAGAAAGCTGCAGAAGGGCAGCAAAAATTCGGGTAACCTTCTGTTGACACCTAATCATAAGGATTGGGTGAACATGATGTAAATAAATAAATAAGTAATGTGAACAGTCATCTAGAGATGAACTGAACAGTCTCCCCCTCATGTATATAATAAGGCCACCCTGAAGGAATAAACATACGAATCAATTTTTGGTTGAGGAGTTACTGCCTGGTCTGACATGGTATTAGAGCCAGCTCCCAAAATAGTTGTAACTCCCTTCTGCTTATTTCTCTCTGTCCACTGTCCACTGCCCCTGTGTGCTCTGTCTGCCATAATTAAATTTGAATTCTCTAACCTGACAGCCTCAGACCTGAAAATCCTCATGTATATAATAAGACCACCCTGAAGGAATAAACATACGAATCAATTTTTGGCTAAGAAGTTACTGCCTGATCTGACATGGTATTAGAGTCGGCTCCCAAAATAGTTGTAACTCCCTTCTGTCTACTGCTCTCTGTCCACTGTCCACTGCTCCTGTGCACTCTGTCTGCCATAATTAACTCTGAATTCTTTGACCTAACAGCCTCAGACCTGAAAATCCTTTGAATCGCTGAGTTGAATGCCCTTGAGGCCGTGCTGCTGTGTTGAATGGTCCGAGTAGCTATGCGGAGGAGCAGTGAAACACTGCTGGTGTGTGAATCAACTCCATGACCATGTTCACTGCGTGAATCAAAGCCTCTATCTGCAAAAAAATTTTTCTGAAGATTTAGAGATCAGCTGGATGACTTGCAATCATGGTATTTACGCTGGTATGGCTATGCGTTGAAGTTTCTTTAGCAATTTGTTGAAGTTTCTGGCTATGCATTGAATTTTTTTGGCCATACGTTGGTATACAAGTGTGGTGTTCACTGGTTTATGAAGGGAAAATGTTGAAGTTAATGCCATAAGTTGAACGCTATTTTACCATTGTATTAACACTGTTTTAATATTGTATTAACGCTGATGTATTAAGGCTATTTGGTATGGTATTTACACTGTTTTGAACGCTGACAATGCTGGTACAATATCACTCTGTTGCACTCATTTACGGAGATAGGCCTCTTCTGGTACACAGTTCTTGACACTGCTGTTCAGTTGCTTTTTGAAAACCGTGACGGTCCTTCAAGATTTGTAATTATTTTTTATAAAGCCGTGTAAAGGACTGTGACTGTTGTGATATATAGATGAAGTGCTAAAGTCTAATTTTATGACCTGGTGGCCTTTGTTAAATGGCATATATTAAATGATGGTATATGTTGAACACTGAAAGTGCTGTCTTTATTCCAAGTTGAGCAGCCACCATTGAAGCCCCAACTTTCTCTATTGTATTATATGTGTGTTATCTGTTGCACATGGTATTGTATGGGCTATGAAATCTCTGCATTTGAAAATGGGTTGTATGATGCAGTGAGTGTGGAGTATCTCTATCAAAATCCTGTCGACAGTTGTTGATGTTGCATTGACTATGCAATGCATTGGTTTCTATGGTGAGTACCATGCATTGGGTTTTTCTCTTGAAGCCATTACATGTGTTGGTAAATTGACTATGCACTATCCAATTTTATGAGGACCAAATAGTGTTTTTAATTTGTGGAAAAACCCCTTTTTTATGAAGACCGAATGGGGTTTTCAAATGGTGAAAATATTACATCAATGGTATGGTATATACATATACAAAGGGACGTATGGTAATTGAGTTTTTTTATAAAGGGGACGTATGGCATATACATATATAATGGTGGATTTATATGAGGTTTAAAGCAAAACACTTATATGGGTCACATGGTATTGGATTGATATGCAGTGAATTTAAGTTGGGAGTACTGCATGAAGGGCCACTATCACGCTGCTAGAATGTTGTTGGAACTCTGATATAAACCTTGTTGTATGCGTTGTAAAGCTTTGTGTCCAGCGCTGCACAGTTTTTTATATATATTTATGGTATATTTAGGCTGCCATATATATATACACAGTCACTCATATTTCGGCTGTCTCACCCATATATTCTATACTTTAACGCTGTCCAGATGAATGCCAATTGACATTTGAATTTTCCATCTTGTCTTATTTTTCCCATTAAGAGTAAAAGTTTTGCAGCATAAGTTTTTTTGTTACAGTATGCATTCAATAGGAAGAGGTGGTCGAAGAGGAAGAGGAAGATATTTTAGAGGCAGGGGGGGCAGACACTCTCAAGGAGAAAAGGCATATTTTCACTGCATATGCTGTAAGAGAAATGGATCACATGATGCCTCTACATGCAAGTTACCATGGGACAAAATTGAGCAGAAAAGAAACCAACATAAAGGTAAAATTGATGATACAGACAAAGGTAAAGCACCTGAATCCGCTCACTATGTTGTGGCACAATGTAATATTGGAGTAAATGAAGATTTATTTAATGCTTCACTTGCTTCTTGGAAAAATGATTTGTTGCTTGATTCAGGAGCAACCTGCCACATGACTCATAGAAAAGATTTTTTTGAAGAATTTACTGACAATGTTGATGAAGCAGTATACTTTGCAGACCAATCAAGAGAAACTTGCTGTCCTTGGTCCACATCTGCCAGCAAGGTCACTCCATTCATATGTTTGATGGCAAGCTTGAGGTAAGAAAAGCATCTGATCACTCAGTTGTCATGAGGGGAATAGAAGAAGAAAGGCTTCTCAAGTTGCAAGGAACCTCTGCTCATGCACAACATTTCTCATACAATTCTCATCATGAAGAAGGTACACTTCCATCAAGTTTATTATGGCATGCTAGATTTGGACATTTGAACTATGACAGTCTCCGCTTGTTGAAGAAAAATGGTGTTGCTGGTTTGCCTACAATTCCTAGGAAACTTAAGCAATGTGATGCTTGCATCCTAGGAAAGCATAACAAACAGTGTTTTCATGATTCACATTCAAGAGCACATAGAAAAATTGAACTCATTCATTCGGATTTATGTGGTCCAATGCATGTTCCTTCTACAAATGGAAACAAATATATAATGACATTTATTGATGACTACACCAGAATGTGTTGGGTTTATTTATTGAAGAACAAATCTGATGCTTTTCAAACATTCAAGAACTTTCATAAATGGATTGAAAATGATGCACAATCTCATATTGGGTCTATTCGCACTGATAATGGAAAAGAATACACATCAAATGAATTTGAAAACTATCTTCACCAACATGGGATCAAACATCAAAGAACTATGCCTTATAATCCCCAACAGAATGGTGTAGCTGAAAGAATGAATAGGACAATATTAAATATGGTACGATCCATGCTCTTCTTCAAAAATGTAAAGATAATATTTTGGGCTGATGCTGTTCTATGTGCTGCATATATAACGAATAGATGTCCATCTAATGCTATTAAAAACAAGACTCCATATGAAATGTGGTATGGACATGTTCCTTCGGTAAAGCATCTCAGGGTCTTTAGTTCCACCAGTTATGCCTTGATACCAAAGGTACATAGAAACAAACTTGGTGCTAGAAGTCGTAAGTGTATCTTCCTAGGGTATTCAAACACCTCCAAAGCATACCGTCTCTATGATGAAGTAAATAAAAAGTTTGTTGTATCTAGAGATGTAATTTTTCTTGAATCATCCAAAATTGACAATGTCGTTGAGCGACAACTTGATTTCCTGGATAGATTCTCAAAAGCAAAATCATTTCAAGAATTTGATAATAATTCCACATTATCCACAGTTTCTAGTTCATTCTGCCAACGTTTCAAACCCCAAAGGGGGTATCTAATTTGTCCTGATGATGGACCCCCATTGGGGTTTGAAACATTGGCAGAATGAACTAGAAACTGTGGATAATCCGGATCATGACACTACAAAAAACTTCCACAGAGGCTTAAAATCTAACATAGATTTCACATCTTGAAGGGGGGATTCCTATACTAGATCAACATGTGGAATCTTCTTTTGAGGAACACTCTCCCTTGCATGAAACTCCAACAACAGATGATGCTTTAAGTGATGTGATCGATAGAATTGGGAGACTCAATATTGATTCAGTCCCAACTCAATCAACGGAGCAGCCCGGACCATCTGAGAAAGGTCCCCCAAAGTGGCTGACAAAGACACTTGAAAGTGTTCATCTTGATGAGGTTGGAAAGAGAGGAACTAGAAATTCAAACTGGCAAAATGGAGGTGATGTGGATGACTCTAATTCACCTGTTGATATGGATGTTTCTTATGATTGTGGATTTAACTTGTATACAGATTTCGAACCAACTTCCTTCAAATAAGCCACTTCTCATGATGAATGGAAAGAAGTGATGCAAAAGGAGTATGATTCCCTCATAAAGAACGACACTTGGAAGCTGGTTGATCCTCCATTAGGAACCAAACTAATTGGATGCAAGTGGGTCTACAAGAACAAGTATAAAGCTGATGGCTCACTTGACAAGCACAAAGCTAGGCTTGTGGAAAAAGGTTTTGCATAGAAGGAAGGGGTCGATTATGAGGAGAATTTTTGCCCCATAGCAAAATGGGCTACCATCCGGACACTCTTTGCCCTAACAGCTCAGAACGGTTGGAAAGTCCCTCAAATGGATGTAAAAACTTCTTTCTTGAATGGAGATCTAAAAGAGAATGTTTTTATGTCCCAACCTGAAGGATTTGCTGTGAAAGGACATGAACATAAGGTATGCAAACTGGTGAAGTCTTTGTATGGCCTCAAACAAGCACTGCGAGCCTGGTATGAAAAACTAACTGAGCATCTTCTGAAACTCAATTTCAAACATTATGATCTTGATGATGCAACTTTATTTGTCAAGAAAGTTGGCAAAACAGTTGTATATCTTGTGGTATATGTAGATGATCTTTTAATGACATGGAACAATGAAACCTACATTGCATCCATAAAGAAGGAATTGGGAAAAAGCTTTGAAATGATTGATTTGGGTTATGTTCATTACTATCTTGGTATTGAAGTAACCCAACATCCGAAGTCCATATTTCTTTCTGAAAAAAAATACATTGGAGATCTGTTGAACAGGTTTGACATTACAGAATGTAATCCTCTTACTCCTCCAATGGAACAAAACTTAAAGCTCACATCTATTGAAGGAAAAGAATTTGAGGATGCAACAAAGTACAGACAGCTTGTAGGAAGTCTCAACTACCTAACTACTACCAGAACAAACATTTTGTTTGTTGTTGGAATCCTCTCCAGGTTTATACAAAAGCCTTGTGAGGGACATTGGTCTGCTACAAAAAGAGTTCTAAGGTACTTGAAGGGAACTCAAGACTTTGGAATCAAGTATACACAGGTGGACAACTTCAGCTTGATTGGATACTCTAATTCAGACTTCGATGGAGACAAAGAAACTGGGGTATCTACTTCAGGATATGCTATGAGTCTTGGATCAGGAGCTGTCTCCTGGAGATCATGTAAACAATCAGTTCCAACAGATTCCACAACAAAAGCAGAATACGTGGCAGTAGCTGAAGCAACAAAAGAAATTGTGTGGCTCAGGAAAATTCTTGAATATTTGCAGGTAAAACAAGTACAATCAACTCCACTCATGATTGACAATACCTCTACAATAAAGTTGGCCAAGAACCCAAAGTTCCATGATCGAACGAAGCACATTAATACCAAATATCATTTGATTCGACATCATGTTGAGGCCAAAAAAATCCATCTCCATCATTGTTCCACTAATGAGCAAATTGCAGACATCTTCACCAAAGCACTTGGAAGAGAAAAGCTTGAACGATTCAGAAGGATGCTTGGACTCACCAACATCCCTTTAGATTAAGAGAGGAATGTTGACACCTAATCATCAGGATTGGGTGAACATAATGTAAATAAATAAATAAGTAATGTGAATAGTCATCGGGAGATGAACTGAACAGTCTCTCCCTCATGTATATAATAAGGCCACCCTAAAGGAATAAACATATGAATCAATTTTTGGTTGAGGAGTTACTGCCTGGTCTGACACCTTCTTTCCTCTTGGTCTAGTGTTATTTCTGCAGTGAAAGACCAATTTTACCCTTTGCATTATAAACAAAAGGCACTAATGGAATGGAAATATCTAACACAAGGTAAAGTCCAAAATGTGCAAAGCTTCACTGAAGAATTTCAAAAACAAGCATTGAATTTGGGCATCTCATTAGATTCGCCCGAGACTGTAACTAAGTATGTTGGTGTGCTACATAGTTACATAAGACATTCACTGTTATTGTTTGAGCCTACTACAATTGATGCAACCAACGTAAAGGTGATTCATATTGAAAGCCGAGGCAAGAATGACAGAGATGGTCAAACCAAGAAAACACCGTTCAACCCTCAACATAGAAAATTCTAGAAGAAAGGCAAGGGGAAGGCTAAGAAGACTGTTGCAACCAAGAAAGAGGATGGAAAAATACCATCTTGCATGCATTGCAAGAGATAAGGTCATGATGAGGACCACTGTTGGAAGCTACATCCGGAGCTAAGACCAAAGAGATTCAGCAAAAAGGGAAAGTAGAAGACAGTGGAAACAATACAGCAAGATCTTGGATTAGAATCCGGTGATGAGACATTGATCACAACCGTGGGCACAAAAGGTACTCCTTCTATTAGTAATAATTATGATTCAATGGAAAGTACTAGTTATTTGAATGAGCCTACAAGTAATGAGCGGAAGAGAATTGAATTATTCCACATTAGAGTTATTATAAAACACACAAAGGTTGAAGCTCTGTTCGATTCAGGTTCCCAAGAAAATTTAATCTCAGAGTCCTTAGTGAAAAAGTTATGCCTCGAAACTAAGCCTCATCTGAGTCCATACCCACTTGGTTGGGTAAGCGATAAAGCAAAATTACAAGTAGCCAAGCAGTGTAGGGCTAGATTTGTTATTGCTTCCAAATTAGTTGATGAGGTAGAGTTAGATGTTGTGCCTTTGGATATTTGTGGAATTATCTTGGGAAGTCCGTATCTATATGACAAAAAGACAATTCCCTTTTGGCGCGAAAATAAATACCACCTCACGAAGGACGGGGTAGAATATATAGTCAGAGCTCATCATACGAAAGTGAGTGCTAGCCTTTTCAGTGTAGGACAGATTAAACGACTGGTTAATTCCAGCAAAGGGTGCATGCTCATGGTAGTGAGATCGAAAGAGGCTGAGGCGGCTAATGCTTTCAAAGGTTGTGATCCTGATCATAAGAAGGAATTGTTTGAAATTATTTCTGAATATGATGGATTGTTTTAGGAACTGAGAGGATTGCCCCCAAAATGATAAATCCAACATGAGATCCACTTACAACAAGATGCTCTTTTACTAAATATTGGCATGTATAGGATGGATTCTATCGAGATGGAGGAGATCAAGAAACAGGTGCAGGAGTTGCTAAATTAAGGGGTCATCAGACCAAGTTCTTCTCTATGCAGCTCACCGATCATGTTGGTGCCAAAGAAAGATGGCAGATGGATAATGTGCATAGACTATAGGGTGCTAAAAAAAATTACGGTGAAGAATCGATACCCTCTCCCTCGCATTGATGAATTATTAGATCAGTTGAAAAATGATGTCTATTTTAGAAAACTGGATTTGCATAGTGGATATCACTAGGTTAGAGTTGCAGAACAAGACATTTGGAAGACTACATTCAAAACCAAACAAGGGTTGTTCGAATGGATGGTGATGCCATTCGGATTGTGCAATGCTCCGACCACGTTTATGAGGGTAATGAATGATCTGTTTAGGCATTTTCTTAATACTTTGTGCTTGCATATCTGTATGATATTCTTGTTTATAGTAGGATATGGGATGAACATGTATGTCATGTGAAGAAAGTGCTTGATGTTCTAAAAAATGAAAAATTGTATGTAAAGCTGTCAAAGTGTGAGTTTGGGAAGACCTATCTGGTTTATTTAGGTCACATAGTCAGTAATGGGTAATTGAAAATATATCCCTCTAAAGTATATGCGATTATGAAGTGGCCTAAGCCCACAAATGTTACATACCGAAGCTTTTTGGGCACGGTATAGTATAATTGGAGAAGGTTCATTGCGAAATTCTTTGTTATCGCAACTCCCTTACACACATTGACAAGTGTGAAGCAGACCTTTCAGTGGGGAGGAAAGCAACATAAATCCTTCAACATGATGAAAGAGAAGATCAACACAACACCAGTGCTAGCCTTACCAGACCTTCAACAACCTTTTGAGATTGAAATAGATGCTAGTGGATATGCCATGGGTGCTGTATTGATGCAACAAAGGAAGCTTGTATGTTACCATTTAGAAACTTTCTCCCAGGCTGTTGTGAATTATCCCACATACGACAGGGAGTTGTACACCTTGGTTCAGAGTGTAAAGAAGTGGAAACACTACTTGATCGGCAAGGAGACCATCATCCATACGGATCATCAGCCCTTGTAGTGCCTTCAATCATTGACCAAGCTTCAATGAGCCCTTTAGATGGATGGGATTCCTCCAGTAGTTTCATCTGGTAATAAAATACAAGAAGGGTGTCAGCAACAAAGTAGCAGATATGCTTTCTTGCCCTCCTATTTCTGCATTGGTAGTTTTGCAAAATTCTTCGTTATCATTACAAAGTTATTCTGAACAAAATGATAATGATGATGATTTTAAAGAGATCTATGCAAAGCTGACTCATGGATCGCAGGTGGACAATTATTATTTGCAAGGAAAACTATTCTACCACCTTGGAAAACTGTGCATACCCATTGATGAAGAGGTACATGTAATCCGAAATGCTCATACCTCTCTCGTGTCTGATCATTTTGGGGTTGAAAAAACTTTATGTCATTCATAGAGGTTTTGTTTTTGGCCTCATATGAAAAACATTGTGACTCACTTTGTAAAGGGTTGTGTGTTGTGTCTGGTTTAAAGACCTCTAATTGAAAACTCGGGCTCTAAACACCACTCGCTATTTTGAGTTGGCCATGGGAAAGTGTGTCCATGGATTGTGTAGGTGGGTTACCTATGTCTAGGAAATGTCACGACTATTTGTATGTCATCGTGGATCATTTTAGTAAAATGTGTATTTTAATGCCTTGTAAAAAGAAGGTCATTGCTGAGAAGACTTCTTATCGTTTCTTTCAACCCCACATCTATTGTGTTAGATCAAGACTCTCACTTTCTTGGAGAGCTCTGGACGAGCTTGTGGAAAATGATGGAAACTAAGATAAAGAAGTACAAAATTTCATCCACAGACTAATGGGCAGACAGAGGTTGTCAACCGCACCATGGTACACTTGTTATGAGGCTATTGTGGAAAACATCCTAAGTTGTGGGATGAACAAATTCCTTATGTGCAACATGCATACACTTAAGCAACACATTCATCTACACAAAGCTCACTGTTTGAGACATGTTTTAGTTACCTACCAACGGATCCCTTAGACATGGTCTTTCGGAAAGATGAGGATGGCAATGGATGAGATGATAGGGAAAAAGCACAGAAGTTTATTCAATGGATACAGGTGATTCATCAAGCAGTACAAGAGCGGTTGGAGAAGAGTCAGTCTCGGTATAAATCTCGAAATGATAATCACCAAGTTGAGTCAATTTCAATTTGGGGACAAGGTATGGCTCCACATCAGTAAGGATAGAATGAAGGGAGAAGGGAAGAAATTGAGACCTCTTCGATATGGTCCCTTCACCATATTGGCAAAGATTTGAGACAATGCTTTTTGTCTTGACTTGACTGCTTATATGCAAATGTACTCAGTAGTGAATGTTGAAAATCTGAAGCTTTATGAACCTCCATTGATTATGGATACCGAAGAGGTTGCACAAATTCCTACAATGGACGATTTTGCACCAGAGTATCTAGACAAGTTGCCCGAAGATATCATTCAAGACAAGAAAACTAGAACCTCATGACGGGGAGATGTGGAGTAAATTCGTGTTGGCTTCAAAGGAATGCATCTGAGTAAAGCTTGATGGATGGAGAAAGAGAAAGTGAGGGAGAAATTTCCTCACTTTCCAATTGACTGAAAAGGCTTTTGGCAGTCCAAAAGCTCTTAGTGGGGAGGATTGATCTAGGTGGATCTCTAAAAAGTACCAGTGGCATGGTAAGAAGGCTCAAAACTCAAAGTGGTAGAAACTCTATAAACTTAGCATCGGATCGAAGTGCTCGTCATCTTGATTCCAATGGTGTGAATGACACTCAAATCTGAGCTCATATGAAGAAGTTAGAGCAAGTCAAAGTTAGGTTTGACTTGGACAAGTGGCATGAGGAAGTGACGTGGTAGAACTCTTCAACGAATGGGGAAGCGCCAAGTGGTAGGTCGCCATTGGTGCCACATTTTTCTTATCACAGAAGGCACAGGTCAGCAGTTTAAAATTGGCCCTAGGAAAGAAAAGTTGCGATGTGATAATCATATATCACAATCGCAAAGGGCAAGTGTTTATGTAGCGACCCCCGAAAGAGTTAGGTAGCGATGAAATGTATCGCAAGCATAGTTTGCAAAAGGGGAACAGTCGTATGGAGTACTAACCCTGGTTCTCGCCGATTACGATTTGCAATGATTCTTTGGACCTGATATATTATGAACTGTGTTTAATAAGCCCGTTGAGTCTGCTGTTATCATAGGGTGCCTGTTGTAAAGGCTTGGGTCTGTACTGTTACATTGGAAAATCCCTCTTGCGGACAAGAGCGATCTCCCTAGATCCTACACGGAAACTAGAAACAATCATGACAAATGAACTGACTCTTTCCCTAAGTTGAACTTGTGTGAATTATAAGCAACCTAGCTAATGGATATATCTCTTACCGGTTTCACAAAATGCCCGATGAAGATCCCTGGTTGTGACTTGATGCAACTCTTCAATGCCTGATAGGACCTGCAAACATAAAACATAAAAAGGATCAAAAGCACATGTGATATAATAATTCAAACAACTTAGCCTAATGATCAAGGAAAATAAGGATTGAACTTGCCTTAATGAACATAATAAACATTTGAAAACTATTCATCATCCACAAAAGACAAAATTAATGGGAGAAAGCGCTCATTTGTATTAATCAGAAGATAAGAGGAGTCTTACAACCTTCGCCTTGATTCCGTGGGGTCCCTCCCAAATGCCTTCAATCTACTCCTTAGATAACAAGCTCTCCAATATCAAACTAGCAACATAAGTTTGTATTCTCTGAATTCTGACCTCTTTCATCCCTCAACCCTCTAGTCCTGTTATAGATCAGGGGGGGGGGGGTTTAGATCCCTAAGAAGAGGATGAACCTCCTTTAATTAAGGATTAGGTTACCATGAGAAAATGGATGGAGATGCATCTTATGAGGTTTATAGTTCGAATAATCATCACCTGGAAGCATTCAGTTGGGAAATATTCAACTAACTATGTTTCTAGAATGTACTTTTAATTTTTACTTTCTAGAATTCACCTACTCGGGTTTATAGTTACAGATAGTGTATAGCTCTGCGCTGTTCTCAGAGTTAATTTCAGCGCATGGGCGAGAAACGCTAGAGAAATCGACACAGGTGGAACTTAACAAGGTGTGAGAGCTATTTGACCCAAATTTCTCATGTACTTTAACATATTTTGAGTTGTTTGACTTCTAAGGGAGCTGGTTTCAACATGTTCACAAATGGTAAAAATATCCATAAACTGATCAAGTGTCATGGCAACAAATTAACGTGTAACAGATTTCCCCCTAAAGTGAAAAGTCTGAAAATAAGTTTAAAATATTGAAGCGCTTTATCATTCCAAGGATCAGATCAGAGGCAATGGTTGGAAACCTAAAAGGAACGTTCAAGGTAACATAATGCAAAATATATATCGAAAATCATCTTTGAGGTAGGCATTCCCATACTCAAAGTAAAGTGAAATCAATGAACAAGCATGAAAAAACTAAGATCATATAGATGGTAGACATAGCATGGAAACAACCATATGTCTACCTAATCATGAATATAAAATTTCCTCGCAACCTGGATTGATGAAACTAGATCCAGGGTCTTGATCTTCGTCTCTCGATCCACAGTACGATTCTAACCATGCGATTGAATGTCTCGAAGTCGAACATGGTATAAACCACTAAATTACCAGTCAATGATGTGAACCATTAACAAGCGTGAGAGAAACCACCAATAATGACAATTGTTCTCAAGGTACTCCCAGTACAATCTATGAAGTGCGAATATATGATCTTGAAGTTGAACACTCATAGAATCGTTCAATCGAAGGCCAATGATGATAACCTATCGTCGAAAGCGAAAAACCTATCATTAAGGTGTGCAAGCTTCTAGGTACTGAAGGTTTCTAAGTCAACTTCCTAGATAACAAGTTGAAGTCGATAGGAAGCGATTCGTCGTAGGAAAGCCTACGACATGAAACATGATATCAAGTTTTGAAAATAATTGCAAGGACTGACTCAAGGATGGCCGACACGAATGAAGGTAAAGATTTTGCAAAAGGATTTGAACCAAGGTTGAACTTCTCTTGAACACATAATGACACTAAAATGATTTGGAAACATTTGAATTAATGATAATACCCAAAACCATGAAGACCTTCAATGAGGTTTGATTAACTATAAGGCAAATGGATTTCCTAACCCAGACATGAATGTGACAGAGCATCATGTTCAAGAGCGACATGCTACCTTTTAACTGATGATGTAAAATGGACACCTTCCCCAATTTTCCCCCACCATTACTGGCAAGTTGCTCTTTATTTTTTACAATATTGAGGAGGGTAACATATGCTTGGACTGTAAGCTCATCCTTTGGATGAGTCCATCGAAGTATTTTTAACGAACCCTAAGAAGGAATGGTTCAGTCTCGTCATGCTTAACGAGTCCTATACTATTTAATTTTTTACGAGTCCAGTAAAGGTGTAACTCAATGTCGTTTTATTTTAAGAGTTTGAAAAAGACAAAAGGAAAAACTCATTTAGCTCTTTAATCGTAAAATTTTAATGAGCCCAGAGAAAGTAAAGCTCGATGTTTTTCATTTTTAGAGAGTCAGAAGAAAAACATAAGTAGACTCCATTAGGTTCTTTTTCATCAGTTTAGTCTCTCAGGTCCGAAAAAGGGTAAAAGAATACAAGAGAGAACTCTATTGACCATGTTTGATCAACATATACCTTTTTCGTAAACGGTCCTGGATCAGTTCGTAAAAGGGGTAAACTTATATTGAGCGGACCGTTGTTCATTTACTTTTATGAGTTCGAACAAGCAAGTACTCGGCAATCTTTTTGTTTTGAAAAAGTATGAAAAGGGATTAAAAGAAGACTCCATGATTTCTCGCTTTTCGTAATTTTTTTAAAAAAGCATAAAAAGGTGATAAAAGTCCGCTAAAATGTTATAAATGGTTCATCTTGACGCTGTAAATGATCATGCACATTTAAACTCAATAACCTGTCATAACTGCTCCAAAAGGTGTTTCCCTCTTAAAACGATTTAAAATATAAAAAATAATATATATTTTTAAGCTAAAAAACTTATAAAAGTGGGAAAAAGTAATTTATTTTTACCATTTGCATTTTCACTAGTTCAGAGAAGAGAGAGGGGTTTTTACCATGAAACTTCCAGGATTGATTCCAAGCCAACTGGTGGACGAAATCATGCACCGTTTCCTCTAGGTAGAAGATCTCTCCATAACTTAGCTTTCTATCCATTTATTGTTTCATTTTAAGTTTTCATTTTGTTTTTTGGGACAAATATTTGTCAAAAAATGTGCCCTCGGCCCTACGCAGGTTTGGCTCAATCGAGCCTGCGCAAGCCGATAAAATTTTCCATATGGAAATTATCAGCCTGCGCAGAATTCTACTGGAAATTTCTGCGTAGCTGTGCCCTATCCATAAAAGGGCGACCGCACAGGTGCCATGGGATATTTTTAAAACAAATTTTGAAGCCTAAAAGACATGAAATGATTTAAAAAAAAGCTTCTAACTGCTTTAAAATGGTCATTTCAGGTCATTTGTTTGTTAAAAAATTGAATGGAGGGAAAGAGAGAATGAATCCAATGATGTGGTTGCTCTGGTAGATCAACCACTTTACAGGATCTCAGGACTTGTGGCCTCCTAAAATACTGACTAATCCCTGGGATGAAAGCCCAAGTAGATTTGATGACATGATTGGTGAGGACCTGGAATCTCCAGGAACAGTGTTTTGTGATTGCTGATCATCGTCTCACCATTGATTCCGATGACATCTATTTCCCAACTGGGTTATCTCATTGAGCAACCAATCTTTCATTATTTGGATTGAGATTAGGGGGAGATACTACTGATGGATACCTACGACGCTTTTTTAGGGGTGCACTGCCCAAAGATGGATGGATTGACATTCATTCCATCGAACTTTTACCCTTGAGGACCATTGTTTTCATTGTTTACAAACTGTGTGGCAGTGCTTCCTTTCATCTAGCCATATGGGCACAGATGCAGATAGCCGTGGAATGCTGGGAGTCCATGGTATACAGTTGGTGTGAGCTAGTAGTGGTAAATATGAAGGGTCAGCTAACTAGGTGCAAGAATGGTAAACTGAAAAATTTTGGTTATGGTCCCATTCTAGTTGCTTTTTCCCTAGAAAAGGTTCTTATCCTTCAGGCCCCAACAGATTCAGGCAGACGAGGGGGATTCAAGGGATCCACGCTTGATGAGGTGGGTTGCACTAATGGCATACCATGGTGGTGACGGTCCTGTAGTGAGCTATACGACAAAGTTTTTTGACTGGATGAGCCATCAAATTGTTCTGATCGAGGACTTTCCGTATGCCGGGATAGATTACAGAGGTGATCCTGATATCCCACTTCCAGACGGAGCTCAGTGGGGTGATTTAGGTAAGAATTTTTCATTTTCGCATATTTTCAAATTTTTCAAATTTTAAGTGTTTTTGTCTTCAGATGCTAATTATCCAAAATGCATGTGCAGATGTGGGTCCAACGTAACCAGCCGGGATGAGACGGTACGATAGACGAGGGGAGAAGCCTATGGTAGCTGTGGGAGCGAACCTAAAGGTAGATGAAATCCTAACAGATTTAGAGCACAACCTTAAGAGGTTGGCTGCCAACATCCCAGAGACTGGAGTTGATGACATTCCATGTGCCTACCAGAGGCCCATAGTTGGGGTTCCACGGCCTCTCAGATGTTTGCCGCGTTGAGTTTCTCATGCTATCGTGTGTTATGATGAGCATCACCATGCCTAGCTATTCTAGTTTCTAGGACCATTTTGACTTTTTGGTGTTAGTATTATTCAAAAAATAAAAGGCCACAAAGCCTTTATATCCTCAGATGACATATTTTGTAGACACACCAAAACTCTATTTTAATGAAAAATATGATACTTTTATCTATGTTTATCTCGATAAATATATGAATGAATATTGTTTTTAATTTACAAATGTTGCAAATGTCTATTTAACACATGATTCACCAATGCATCTGTCAATGTGTTTAAATATCTTGGAATGTGTTGATATTCGATATAATCAAATTTCCTTTCCAAGAGACGGACTCGTAAAAACATCCTTAACATGGTTGGACTCCTTACTAAATAGACACCGTTTAAATGTAATACTAAGATATGTGAATCTAACCTAACGATCAAATGCCGGATACCAAATGTAATGACGTCAACCAATAGCTCAATGACTGTGCTATATTCCACTATATTGTTCGTTGTTTGATCGAGACATATTTCGTGAATAGAGACTAGCTCGTTACTAGGTGAATAGATAACCCAGGTTGTGGAAGATAAATTCCGAGTACTACGACTAGCGCCATCAACAAAGGCAATGCAAGGCGAGAAAAACATTGACATATGCAAATCAAGTGTAAAAATGAGATAGGCAAGAGAAGTATTAAAAACACTAATTGTTGGAAATAATACTGAGAGGGGGGGTGAATCAGTATTATCTAATTCTTTTTCAATATATTTATACTTTGAATTATTGTATGTCAGTACCATAAAATAATGAGCATGAACAAGAAAAACAAATAGTCACACCAAAGAACACCAGATATAAGGTGGAAACCCAATGTGGGTGAAAACCACCTGCTGCAATATGTCTCTATCTTCTTTCAATTAGAAATTCCTTTTACAATGATTTTGTACTGGTTCAGTCCTTTACCAGTACGCAGGCTGCAACCTGCAGAGAGCTACAACTCTCTCTCCTAGAAGGGAGTTACAGCCCCCTACTTCTTTTCTTTCAAGGACCACTTTTCATAAATTTTCAAACTAGATCCATGAACATCAATCAATCATCAAGTATATCTGCATCAAACAATCTCCTTTTCCCAATTAGCACTGAATCAAGTAAACACTTCTCTGACAGCTGTACCCAGAACACAGTAACAGTAACCACACACCAAATTCTTAACCCAAAATACTGCAGCAATAGACAGAGGCAGCTATATCATAATTTAAAGATATACGCTACTTCAACAACCTGAAACCTGCGTGCAGATCTATAAAGGATAATTCCTTCTTTCAAATATTCAGACACTAATTTACCCAGATTGTCAGATTTATAGATCAAGCATGCGCCTCATATAACAGATCAAAATCATACAAAGATACTATTATTCAAGCATAAAGATTATGACCCATCAATAGAACTTATCCTTCTTTATGCGCTAAGGCTCCTCCTTCATTCAGATCCAGATCTGCACCATAACCCAATCACAAATATTTCAGATCTAGCACTTATTAGATATTCAATTCATTCGATAATACTTTGCCAAATGATCTCCTTCCTCTTTTATAGTCTTAGGCCTTCCACAATACCATGATCCAAAACCATAGGATCAAAAAAACTGTTGGACTAATACCATGAACCAACCATGAAAGTGCGTGAGATCAACACTTTTGGATGCAATACCACGGACCAAAACCATAATAAACCAATACCACGAACCCAATACTTGGGATCAACACTTCTGACGAGGTACCATGGTCCAAAACCATAGGTTCAAATACCAAGGACTAACTACCATGGACCAAAGGTAAGTTCTCCAACATATACATGCTTTTCCTTGCATGAAAGTGCGTGAACTTTTTCTCTACATGCAATACCATGGACTAAAACCATAATAAACCAATACCACGAACCCAATACTTGGGATCAAAACTTCTGACGAGGTACCATGGTCCAAAACCATAGGTTCAAATACCAAGGACTAACTACCATGGACCAAAGGTAAGTTCTCCAACATATATGCGCTTTTCCTTGCATGAAAGTGCGTGAACTTTTTCTCTACATGAAATAAACTTTTCTCTGCATAAAAGTGCGTGAACTTTTCTCTACATGAAATAAACTTTTCTCTGCATAAAAGTGCGTGAAATTTTCTCTACATGAAATAAACTTTTCTCTACATAAAAGTGCGTGAACTTTTCTCTACATGAAATAAACTTTTCTCTGCATAAAAGTGCATGAACTTTTCTCTACATGAAATAAACTTTTCTCTGCATATAAGTGCGTGAACTTTTCTCTACATTATAATTTATTATCTGAGATGAGTGGGTTGCCATCAAGTAAAAAATATTTATCATAATGCCAACAATCTCCCCCTTTGGACTTGATGGCAACAACAACCAATCACTCTCCCCCTTTGACATCAAGGGCAAAGGGTTATGCTCCCCCTAAGAACATGCTCCCCCTGACTATAAACCAGATCTACAAAGAAGAACCATAATCCATGACCATGAAAGAGATAGAGACGTATTGCAGCAATATTCAGACCAACATCCATTATCTCCTTCTGCACTTCCTCCATAATGCCAACAATGCATGATATGCTCCCCCTGAACCTATGCCATTCGATCTTTGACCAATCCGCAACCCAGCACATGTACGCATATACTTCAGATGAACCTTGCGTACAACCAACAATCAGAAGAGATTCAACAACAAGATGATGCATCAACAACCCCCAGCTTTTGCCTGAGGTATTCAAAGGTATCCCTAGGCAATGGTTTGGTGAGTATATCAACAACCTGTTCCTTAGAAGGAACATACTCCAACTTGACCTTTTGTTCAAGCACTTGTTCCCGGAGAAAGTGATACTTGATTGGTATGTGCTTGGTTTTTGAATGCATGACTGGGTTCTTTGAAATGCTGATTGCACTTGTATTATCACATAAGATGGAGATGGGTGGTGTACAAGTAATTTGAAAATCCTGCAAGGTCTGCATCATCCAAAGGAGTTGAGTGCAGCAAGATGCAGCAGCAACATATTCTGCTTTAGCTGTAGACAAGGCAATCGAACTCCATTTCTTGCTGAACCAAGATACTAATATGGAACCCATAAAGAATTCACCACCACTTGTGCTCTTCCTGTCATCCACGCTTCCGGCCCAATCTGCATCTGTATAAGCATGAAGTGTGAGATCTGTATCTCTAGGATACCATAAGCCATAGTTTTGAGTCCCTTGAAGATATTTGAAGATTCTCTTCACTGCCTAAAGATGAGTTTCCTTTGGATTTGCCTGAAATCTTCCAACTATTCCCACTGCATGCATGATGTCTGGTCAGGTACCTGTCAAATAAAGTAGACTTCCAATCATAGATCTGTAAGTTGGTTGATGCACTGCTGCTGATTCATCATTTGCACTGAGGTTACATCCTGTGACCATGGGTGTACATACTGGTTTTGCTTCTTCCATACCATATTTCTTCAAAATCTGCTTGAGATACTTGGTTTGAGACAAGAAGATCCCTCCATTTTTTTGGATTTGCAAACCAAGAAAATATGTCAATTCTCCAAGCAAGGACATTTCGAATTCTTTCTGCATCACCAAGGCAAAGCTTTGACTCATAGATTCTTCATTGCTGCCAAAGATAATGTCATCTACATACACAACAAGTATTAGCAATTTGTCATTTTCAATTTTTATATAAAGATTGCTATCTGCTGATCCTTTTGAAAAACCTTGTTGATGAAGATATTTGTCCAAACGATAGTACCAAGCCCTTGGAGCTTGTTTAAGACCATAGAGAGCCTTTTTCAATCTGCATACAAGATTTGGATCATTTCCAAGAATGAAACCATCTGGCTGCTCAATGTATACTTCTTCTTCTAAGTCTCCATTCAGAAAGGTTGATTTCACATCCATTTGAAATACTTTGAACTTTTGAAAGCTTGAGAGAGCAAGGAACATTCAGATGGCCTCAAGTCTTGCAACAGGAGCAAAAGTTTCTTCAAAATCTATTCCTTCTTGCTGCGCATACCCTTTACAAACAAGTCTGGCCTTGTTTCTAATTACTTCCCCATTTTCATTCAACTTATTTTTGAAGACCCATTTTGTCCCTATAACATTCTTATCCTTTGGTCTAGGAACCAACTCCAAAGTGTTGTTCTTTTCGATCTGCTCAAGTTCTTCGTCCATTGCTTTGACCCAACATTCATCTTTGCATGCCTCTTTTACATTTTGTGGTTCAGTGGATGAGAGTAATGCCAAATAGCTTGAAGCTTCTGCAATTGTTCTTCTTGTTTGTACACCTGCTTCTTTTTGCCCCAAAATATGAGATTCTGGATGATTCTTCTGAACGTACCTGGATGGAGTCTTCTCTTCTACCCTTATCTGTTCCTTTGGTGCTTCTTGAGGTTCTTCTTCTTCATCATTCTGTCTTTGAGGGTAGTCTTCATCTTCTTCGATATTTTCATGATTTACTTGCCTAGGAATGTATCCTTTTTCATCAACCACTACATCAATGCTGTCAACAATTCTTCCAAGTCTTTTATTGTAGCACTTATATGCTTTGCTGTGTGGAGAATAACCAAGAAGAATGCCTTCATCTGCTCTAGGTTCAAGTTTGCCAAGTTTCTCATCAGTATTCTTAATATAGCATTTGCTCCCAAAGATTTTGAAGTGTTTTACCGAAGGAGTCTCACCATACCAGAGTTCATGAGGAGTTTGAGTGCTTTTCACTCGGACATTTGTTTTATTGAGAATAAAAACCGCAGCATATGCAGCTTCACCCCAGAAAGTTGCGGGAGTTCCGGACTCATCAAGCATAGCACGGGCCATTTGTTGGACTGTTCTGTTCATTCTTTCCACCACTCCATTTTGCTGAGGAGTTCTAGCTGTAGAGAATTCCCTTCTTATCCCATGTTCTTCACAGAAATCGAAAAATTCATTTGAGGTAAACTCCCCACCTCTGTCGGACCTGAGGCACTTAATTTTGTAACCTGATTCATTTTCAACCAAGGCTTTGAAGGATTTGAATTTTTCGAATGCTTCGTCTTTGTGCTTCAAAAGTCCTAACCAAACAAACCTGGAGAAATCGTCAATGAATAATATCAAGTATTCTTCTCCTCGAGGTGACCTCGTCCTGAAAGGACCACATACATCTGTATGGACTAGTTCAAGAGGCCTGCTGGCTGATCCTTCCTTCTCCGGGAAGTTGGTTATGGTTTGATTACCAAACTGACATGATTTGCATATAGTGTTGTCTGGAATTTTGATATCTGGAAGACCACGAACTGCCTGATATTTGCATGCCTTCCTTATTTGTGAAAAGCTTAGATGCCCCAACCTTCGGTGCCATAACCAATGTTCATCATCCTTGCTCAAATAGCATTGTTGTTGTCCTTCTTCAAATATGTATAGATTATTTGGAGTTCTTCTACCTTTGATTACTGTTTTCCCTGTATCAAGATCACGAACGCTACATCCATTTGATTGAAATATTACCTCGGTTCCTTGATCACACATCTGACTGACACTCAGAAGGTTATGCTTCAAGCCATCAACATACAAAACATTTCCAGCTTTGACCTTTTCTTTTAACTGAGCTGTGCCTTTTCCTTTTATAGCTGCTGGAGTATCATTTCCAAAAGAAACTTTCTTTCCCTTTTCTAAAGCAGAATATGATTCAAGTTTTTCTTTATCACCTGTCATATGCTTCGAACATCCACTGTCGATGTACCATAGATTTTCCTGTCCCTCTACATAAAAGGCTATCCCACATCTTTCTGATTGTGGTTCCTTTATTCTCCATGTTCTGGTGCTTGAGGCTTGTTCCTTTGTCTGCTGAAATTTTCTCCTGCATTCAGAATCTTCATGACCGAATTTATTACAAATAGAACATAAAATTTCATTTTCAAGAGCCGAAAAGTTGTTATAGGTCCTTTTTGTAATCACAGTCATACTTCTTTGTTTTTGAGCTTCTCTAGTCATGATTGTTTTATATGCAACACATTGAACTGCTTTGTGACCAAAGTTATGGCAAGAGAAACATTGGCCATTGAAGAAACTTCTGCGGTTATCAAATCTACCACCCAAATGATTGTAGTTCTTATTTTCATCCATTCTTGAAGCAAATTGAGAAGATTTTACCTGTGGCTGGTTGTAGCTTTTGTTCACCCTTAAGACAAATTGCCCCTAGTTTACCTGGTAGTCTTTGTTAGTTCTTGATGTAATTCGTCCCTGCTTTACCTGGTGATCTCCATTGTGCTTTTGCTCATTCCTTCTTGCTGCATCAAGATAACTCTTTGAGGTGGATGCTTGAGATGTTTCTCCATTATACCCCAGACCTGTCTTGTTTAACGAAGAACGCTGTACATTGATGATCTCATCCAGAGTTTCAGATCCTTTGACAAACTTAAGATTAATAGCCTTTGTTTTCTCAATTTCTTTTCTAAGGCCAACAATTTCACCTTCTAACTTTTCAAGATATTTTTCTTTTTCATCAATTTGAAATTGTAGAGTATCAATGATCATATTCTTTTCTTCTATACATGTCTTAAGTCTAGAAATATGTTCATAAAAACTATCCACATCTATAGCATCCATGTAATCATCATCTTCAAATGCCATTAAAAGTTTATAGTCATTACCTCGTTCATCTTCATCACTATTTGATAGACCATCACTCTCTTCATGAGTGTAGTAGCTTTTCTTATTTGCATTCTGTTTCTTGTTCCATCTGGCAGGTTCCTTTCCTTTGTCAATATTATCCTTATGAGGAAATTTGGAAGCATAATGACCTACTCTTCCACAAGCAAAACATTTAAAAGGTAGCTTACCTCTGAACCTTCCAGTACCCCGTTGAAGATCTGACAAAATTTGATTCTTCTTCTTCTTCTGGCACGTGACTTGATTCATAGTAGTCTCCTTTGCCTGAAGCCTTAAAAGTAGCTTCTCTCCTGTCTGATGGACCTCCTTTTCTCATTCCATAAGCAGTTAGAATTCCGTGTAGCTGAGACATAGTAAGAGTTCGTAGATTTTCCTTTTCTTCTATTGCAGACACTTTAGATTCAAACTTGGGGGACAATGATCTTAGGACTTTTTCAACCACAACAGCCTCTTTTATTTCTTCACCCAAGTTTTTCATACAATTAACAATCTCATTTACCCGAAGGAAATAGTTAGCCACACTTTCATCATTATACATTCTGAGATTTTCATACTGAATCCTGAGGGTTTGAAGTTTTGCATGTTTTACCTGTTCATCTCCTTCGTAGCTCAAAACAATCTTGTGCCATATTTCTTTTGTGGATTTATATTGCATAACCTTCACGAATTCAGATTGAGATAGACATCCTAGAAGAGTATTAACCGCCTTTGCATTTGTTTCATATTTCTTCTTCTCAGCTGAATTTGTAGGAGTAGCTGATGGAAAAGTATACCCTGTTTCTATAATGTCCCATACTTCTATACCCAAAGATTGAAGATAGGCAGTAACTCTTACCTTCCAATATACGAAGTTTGTTCCATCAAAAATCAGTGGCCTGATTGATGCTTCCCTCTCGTAGTTGCTCATGATGTTAGATCTTCCTTCAAGAGATCAAGCTTCTTCAGAAGGACCTGCTTTGATACCAATTGTTGGAAACAATACTGAGAGGGGGGGGTGAATCAGTATTATCTAATTATTTTTCAATATATTTATACTTTGAATTATTGTATGTCAGTACCATAAAATAATGAGCATGAACAAGAAAAACAGATAGTCACACCAAAGAACACCAGATATAAGGTGGAAACCCAATGTGGGTGAAAACCACCTGCTGCAATATGTCTCTATATTATTTCAATTAGAAATTCCTTTTACAATGATTTTGTACTAGTGCAGTCCTTTACCAGTACGCAGGCTGCAACCTACAGAGAGCTACAACTCTCTCTCCTGGAAGGGAGTTACAACCCCCTACTTCTTTTCTTTCAAGGACCACTTTTCATAAATTTTCAAATTGGATCCATGAACATCAATCAATCATCAAGTATATCTGCATCAAACAATCTCCTTTTCCCAATTAGCACTAAATCAAGTAAACACTTCTCTGACAGTTGTACCCAGAACACAGTAACAGTAACCACACACCAAATTCTGAACCCAAAATACTGCAGCAATAGACAGAGGCAGCTAGATCATAATTTAAAGATATACGCTACTTCAACAACCTGAAACCTGCGTGCAGATCTATAAAGGATAATTCCTTCTTTCAAATATTCAGACACTAATTTACCCAGATTGTCAGATTTATAGATCAAGCATGCGCCTCATATAACAGATCAAAATCATACAAAGATACTATTATTCAAGCATAAATATTATGACCCATCAATAGAACTTATCCTTCTTTATGCGCTAAGGTTCCTCCTTCATTCAGATCCAGATCTGCACCATAACCCAATCACAAATATTTCAGATCTAACACTTATTAGATATTCAATTCATTCGATAATACTTTGCCAAATGATCTCCTTCCTCTTTTATAGTCTTAGGCCTTCCACAATACCACAGTCCAAAACCATAGGATCAAAAAAACTGTTGGACTAATACCATGAACCAACCATGAAAGGGCATGAGATCAACACTTTTGGATACAATACCACGGACCAAAACCATAATAAACCAATACCACGAACCCAATACTTGGGATCAACACTTCTGACGAGGTACCATGGTCCAAAACCATAGGTTCAAATACCAAGGACTAACTACCATGGACCAAAGGTAAGTTCTCCAACATATACGCGCTTTTCCTTGCATGAAAGTGCGTGAACTTTTTCTCTACATGCAATACCACGGACCAAAACCATAATAAACCAATACCACGAACCTAATACTTGGGATCAACACTTCTGACGAGGTACCATGGTCCAAAACCATAGGTTCAAATACCAAGTACTAACTACCATGGACCAAAGGTAAGTTCTTCAACATATACGCGCTTTTCCTTGCATGAAAGTGCGTGAACTTTTTCTCTACATGAAATAAACTTTTCTCTGCATAAAAGTGCGTGAACTTTTCTCTACATGAAATAAACTTTTCTCTGCATAAAAGTGCATGAACTTTTCTCTACATGAAATAAACTTTTCTCTGCATAAAAGTGCGTGAACTTTTCTCTACATGAAATAAACTTTTCTCTGCACAAAAGTGCGTGAACTTTTCTCTACATGAAATAAACTTTTCTCTGCATATAAGTGCGTGAACTTTTCTCTACATTATAATTTATTATCTGAGATGAGTGGGTTGCCATCAAGTACAACATATGTATCATAATGCCAACGCTAATTTATCACACATAGCTAAAAATGGTAAATAATGTACAAATCTTCACCAAAATTTTTATGAAAAATATATCTTTAGGTAAAGACCATTTCTGGGCTTTCCCAAAGGAACACCATCATAATAAACCAACTCATAGGAACCTTTAGCTAATACACTTTTTATGATGTAAGGGCCATGCCACATGGGCTCGAATTTCCCTGCACCTAGCTTGTCATGAGCTTGATCATATACCAAGACTAGGTCACCTTATGAATATGTACGAGGATTAATGTTTTGATCGTATTGGGTTTTGACACGTTTCTAGTGAGCTTCGCTAGCCAATACGGCATTACGGTGATTTCATCTAGATGGGTTAAATGTACAAAGCATTCTTCGTCTGTAGAGGTAGCAGGTAATAATTCGATAGATAATTTAAGAGATGGAATTTCACATTCAATAGGTAATACGACTTCCAAACCATAAACGAGTTGAAAAGGGGTAAAACCGGTCGATGCTTTTACAGTAGTGCGGTAAGCCCACAATGCTGAAAAGAGTATAAAGTTCCAGTTTCCTTTTTGCATACCAACTATCCGTTTAATCATATTGACAGATTCGACTTGACCATTAGCTTGTGGATCATACGGAGTAGAGCTATCATGGTGGAGGCCGAGTTGTGCGGAAATTTAGACCATCATAAAGTTACAAAAATGACTACCATGGTCTATACCAATAGCTTGTGGGATGCCGAACTGACAAATCACATGATTGAAAATGAAAATAACTGAATTTTCGTCGTCTTCTCTATATGTAGGCATCGCCTCAACCCATTTTGTAAAGTAATCGACTGCAAGGATGATATATCCATGCCCCTCGACCGAGTGAGGGTTACAAGTGACGAATTCAATGCCCCATTTGACAAAAGGACTGACAACTACGATTGGGTGAAGAGGAGTGGGAGGTGCTCGCATTTTGTGATCATAAATTTGACAATTATGACATTTTCGGGCTGTAGTGATGTAGTCTTTATACATTGATGGCCAAAAATAGCTAGCACGTAATATGTTTTGGGCAGTAGCATACCTAGACATGTGACCACCACATGCTCCAGAGTGCCAGCCATTTAAGTTTTTTTGGCTTCTTGAAAAGTTAAACAACGTTAGAATATAGAATCGGAACCACGACGATAAAGAGTGTCTCCAATAATGTTGTATTGTTGGGATTGGTATCGAATTCGTTGACGATCAGTTTTGGATAACTCAGGCCTAAAATTTTGTGTTTGGAGATATATAATGATGTCTCCATACCACTGATCTAACAAACTAATAAGAAAGAGAGATTCACCAACAAAAGAATCTTCTGCTACAGTTTCTATATCAGTGTGGGGGAAGTCACACAATAGTTCGATGAAAACCAAGTATTTATTTGATTTAGATTTTTCAAATTCCAGATCAAAATATTGTATGATGACTATCCACTTTGAGTATATTCCCCCTAGCAGTTGCTTCATGAGAATGTACATCATAGGGTTGCAATATGAAATGACTATCATTTTTCGAAGAAGTATATAGTGGCAAAATCGTTGAACAACTTGTACAACTGCCAATGTTAGCTTCTCTACATGTGTGTATTTAATCTCAGTTTTAGTGAGACTCCTACTCAAATAGTAAATCACATGTTCGCTGCTAGAATCATCCTCTTGGACTAACAACATGCCAATGGTGACATTAGATGCAACTAAGTACAAAAAGTAGTCTCGATGATAATTGGGTGGATGCAGTAAAGGCGCATTAGTTAGTGCATGATTTAATGCATCAAAGGCTTTATCAGCAAGCTCATCCCAAAAAATGGAATACCCTTTTTCAACAATCGAGTAAAACCCCGTGTTAGTTCAACATAATTGTGGATGAATCTACGCAAAAAGTTTTCCTTCCCTTGCAAACTTTGGAGTTGAGTAAGGCTAGAAGGAGCAAGCAAATTCAAAATTGCCTCTACCTTGAGGGGATCGACACGAATGCCTTCCTTTGAAATGATGAAACCTAGAAGGCGACTAGATTGCACACAAAAAACACATTTGTGCGGATTCAAGTGAATATTGTAATGCCTACACCTAATGAAAATCACTTTTAAGTGCAATGGGTGATCCTGCTGTTTCATGGAATGAGGCGGGAGGTCATCTAAATAAGGCTAAACAATATGCTTGATATCATGGAATGCGTAAGACATTGCTCGTTGAAAAGTTGCGCCCAAATTTTTTAGGCCAAATGGGAGTTTGTGATAAGAAAAAGTTCCCCATGGGCATATAAATGCGGTTTTATATTGATCGGAAGGGAGTATGTTTATCTGATTGTAGCCAAAAAATCCATCCATAAAGGAAAAAATTTCATTTCCGGCATAGTCGTCGACAATTTGGTCGATATACGGAGTTGGATAATTGTCCTTGGGACAAGATTTATTGATATCTCGGTAATCAACACACACTCGAATAGTTCCTTGCTTTTTATTAATGGGCACAATATTTGATACCCAATTGGTTAAAGGAACAGGGTAAATGAATCCTTCTTTTAGCAATTTCTCAACCTCAGTTTTGATAGCAACAGATTTTCATGGATGTATAGGATGTAATCATTGTCTAATTGGATTAACATCTGGATAAGTTTTTATTTCATGTATAACAATTCTAGGGTCGATTCCTCACATCTCTTCATAGGACCAGGCAAAAATGTCACGAAATTCCTGAAATAGGGCTTTGTAAGTTGAAATCTCTTCTAATGAACAAGAGGTTCCTATATGAATATTTCCAATTATTCCGAGTTTCATTGAGGTATAAATAGGTATTGTTGCCGATATGTTCCCTAAATTCTGTTCAGAACTGGAAGAAAGGGTAGATATTGGATTTTGAGGATTGCTAAGGATCTCAGATGAAAATAATGATGAATTCTTTTTCTCAATTTTATCAAAGGATGGTAACAAAGTTGAAAAATGATGAGTATCGTTCCACGACATTTCATCCAAGGTCATAACTTCCATAATCCCTTCACCTGTTAAAAAATATTTGTTAAAAGGATTAGGAATAGAGATAGGTTCCAAGTGTGAAAAATGAGAATATTCATCAATGATCCTATTAATTTGATCATCCTTAGAGGTTGATGGGTTTGAAAAAGACTGAATGGCCTCATAGGCTAACTCGAAAGGACTACAAGTCATTTCATCACCATATAAGATCGTTTCTGATTCTGATGGTACTTTCCATGGATCTCCCATTTCGAAAGTACTTGATGTAATCATGCCGATCTGTGCTTCATTATGAAGAATAACGGGTGGAGGGAACGTGAAAGTTCCCATCAAAGATGAGTCTTTGAGCAGGCCAACACCAACTTCTTCATATGGAGTGGTGGATTTTTCAACAAATGGGATATCGCCGGTGGAATTAGTGTCAGAGGTATAGTAGGACAATTGATCTACTTTCACAATTCTTCCTTTGTGAAGAAACATAATCATCCTAAAATATGACGAGACTATTGTTGCCATGGCATAAGTCCAGCTCCAACTAAGCAAAAGGTTATAGTCAAGTTGAGCATCAACAACCTCAACATCCATTGGAACTATTTTGCTTTCTAACTCGATTGACAAATAATTTAAAAGTCCATATAGATGAAAAATTATTCCATCGAAGGCTTTCAAAGTCGTGGGAGATTGATTGATTGTTGGAGAACCTAAGGATTTCCAATAGGAAATGGACATAATACTTGTTGATGCTCCTTCGTCAATCAATATTCAAAAGACTTGTCGAGTTTTAACATGGACTGGTATCTGAAAAGTCAGTTGGTGTGGGAGACGCGAGACATGATTCTCGAGATAGAAAACAATCAAATGGGAGTTTTGAGGATCTATAACTCAATAATAATTTCCTTTGCACTGGAAAAGTTTGCAGAAATTCAAGGGAAAACATGGCCGAAAGTGACATACCAGATCTTCGACGATGTTATAATCTTGGGCAACCCTCGCATGAGGATTAAAGGCTGACTTATGAAGCATACCCTTAGGAGGCAGATGAACTATCATATCAAGATTTGTTTTTTCAATATGTTATGGTTCAAAAGAAGGACAAGTAGACGCGGAAGTTTGATCAGGTGAACTAGAGTCATTTCCATTCTCAACATGACTCTTTGACGTGTAAACTTTGGATCTCGTTTCTACCATAACTCTGGAAGACATCATCATGATAACTGCCGATGGGGATGAGGAGGATTGGTCGTGAGAGACCATTTTATTGTCTTAAGGAAAAGGATCCTTCAAAACAATGGGTGTGGGCGAAATTTTGATGAATTTAGAAACTTCGACCTGATCAGGGCACTCCTTAGTGTAATGATCTTCCTCACAAATCAAGCAATGATATCGAGGTTTCCTCTTTTCATCGGATGGTTCATTCTTGGTTGATTTCTCCTTAAAGCGGTTGTCTTGTTTAGTTTTTCCTTTTCCCTTTTTCTTATTTCCGGATGACTTACCCTTGCTAGTAGATGAATCTATGGAATTGATTTCGGAAGTAATTCGGGGAGAAGGATCTTTGTCAGGTGAATCGGATTTTTCCAAAACCTAAACATTCTTAGAATTTTTATTTTTGTTCTTAGATTTTTGGCTCACATAACTGATCATGCCGTTTGCGACATGTGATCCTGGAAGAGGTGGATTATTTGGAGTATATTGGGGTAAATATGGGATCTTTTCATACAAAGTACCAGACTGAGTATAAACAAGATCGAGATATTGAGCGCGGGAAGTTACCTTCTCTTCAGTTACAACACCCCCTTTGGCCACATCTTCAGTTGTTACTAGTAAAAACAACTTTATGAACCATTCGGCCAAAATCTTATCTAGAATGTAAACTGTAACAGTCCAAAAATAAATATCTAATTAACTTTTCTAATTAACATTAAATTTAAATCAGAGTGGCACTTACCTAGCCAAATAAACATGTAATTAATAAACTAAATTCAACTATGGATAGTGCTTACTTGTGGTAGAAGTAGGCTTACCGCAACAAGGTTTTGGGGATGACTCTCCACTCAACCGTAGGCTCAATTGTGCAAGGATTTGCTACAACTGGCCACCCCTGAGCCCTCAATCAACGTACTACTGCCAGTGACTCCTATGTCTTAGAACACCATTCTCCCAAGAGAATGAAAGATAGAATCTCGGAAAGATGGTATGCCTCCCATCCTCCTCACCATCTATTAAATAGAACAAACATTGGAAGGGGAACCACATGCACACACTCCATGTGTCTACATGCAACTTTCTTTTGATTTTTAGCTTTCTTGTTTTATTTCTTTACTTTTCTTTTGATTTTTAGCTTTCTTGTTTTATTTCCTTCTTTTTGATAGTTTTCTTGTTTTATTTCTATTTATTCTTATTTAGAGCTTTAGTATGGTTATTACTCTTTTTATTTTTATTATTTTTATTTATTTTCTTTGTATATATTTTTAATATCATTTATTATTTTTATATTTATTATTAAGTGAATTATTTACTATTTCTATTATTAATGATTATTTTTGTATTATTTATTATTTATTATTTATTATTAAGGGGAGGGATATTACATACTCTCCCACTTTAAGGAACTTCCTCTTCGAAAGAGGGCGTGGGTTCAAATCCCACTTCTGACACTTATCTTCTCAGAATTCCAAAACGAGTAAATCCCATGGGTTTCGATGAAGGTATTCAATATTGTACAGTATGGCACTAAACTTTACAGAAAGACCAAATGAATATTTGAATATGAAACAGAACCTTGTAAATGATCAAACGAGTAAATGCATATGGGGTAGAGCCCCTGGATTTAACCTCATGGAATATGCAAAAAAAGAAATCAGAGAGTTGTGCACACAGAAATGTTGTGCCCATGTCTTATACATGGATTAATAACAATTTCTTCTCAGATTTCATGGAGATTAGACTGATACGTAAACTTGGTCTTCGTTGGTAACCACAGTGAGCATCTAGAGATGAATTCAGTCATCAAATCAAACAGAGGAATAAAAGAAAATGCAAAGGCGAAAATGTTAATAAAATTGATGATACATTGGTCCATGGCTATGGAGTTCGTCCTGCGTCTTATGGCGAAGGGTTTTGAGATTTCGGATGCTAGGCATGGTTAAAGAGGAGTGCACAACTGCCCAAGTGGATGCCTCTTAGGATATACCAAATTTGAACCAGATCCAAACCAATAAGTTTCAATACCAGTAGGTCATAGCTTAATGCCCAAAACAAGTTTGTGCTAGGATAGTCACAAAGCCGCAAATGATTCAACAAACAGAGCGCAAGTACTTTCCAGAACTTGTGCCCATAACATGCTTCAGTGACACCTGTAAAAAGAAGTCACAAAAGTCCAGCGAGAACAATTTCAACCTTCTTCAGGCCACTTGCAGAAATAAACTCAAAACCAAACGAAATCCAATTTTTCAAGCCCCAAAACCATTCCAGAATAGATCAACGTTTAATTTTCCTTCAAACCCTCATAAGCTTCGACCTTGAAGATAACTGCAGGGATCAATTGTTTCAGAAATTGTATTGACGGAATCAACATTTAATGATAGAGTTCTTTCAGAGATGCGTTAATTCTCCGACACAATGTAACAAAGTAACCCAACGAATCCCAAAATAAACCATAGCTATAAACCCTCGGTAAACAGATCATAAAGAGTGCGCCATTGATGAGGGTCGAAGACTTTAAAAGGATTCTGGACAACAAGTAGCACATATGCCCTAAGGAAATCTGTCACCTGTAAAAGATGTTACAAAAAGAACTCCCTTACACAACAAAAATCAAAGAAGTCCTTCCTATCCACAAATCAAATCAAATCGCTCAGAACTTCATTCTTTGGCCGCAAATTGTTTATTTGAATAGTTATATATTGGTTTGGTGGATATGACAGTGGGATGATTGGTGGCTATGGAGCTACAGGTTATGGTTACGGTTCCAATGTTGATGGTTATAGTTCTAGCTCATCACACATTGGGGAAGCTTATGGGTGTGGGACAGAAGGTTCTGGAACCAATGGTCGATATCACCCATATGCCAGGTAGAACAATTGGTACTGGAGTTTCTCGAAAGCAATGGTTGTCGATACAGATAAGACTGGAGGATTCATGGATATCGCCCCACTAATGGAATATCAAGCCAAGCAGTTGGGGAAAGTGCATGTTGATTACCAAAATTAAATAAATGAACCAAAAAAAATAGTTTTATCTGATGCCTATCATAAAAAAACACACCACTCGGTTTATGTTGTGGTAGACCCTGCAAACAATTGTCAAAAATGGCTAACAAATTAATGAAAACAAATCAAAAATTGCGGAAATCTAGAAACTCTGATTCCAAAGTTCAGTTGCCGTGGAAATTACTTGTAGGAAAGTAAGCATCCTGTAACTTTCAAAAACAAGTCAAGTTAAATATCCTTATTTTTTTTATATTTTTTTTTAGATGCCCATAGGTCCTAAGGGTTGAGCCCCGCTCTGATACCATATGGAACAGTCCAAAAATAAATATCTAATTAACTTTTATAATTAACATTAAATTTAAATCAGAGTGGCACTTACCTAGCCAAATAAACATGTAATTAATAAACTTAATTCAACTATGGATAGTGCTTACCTGTGGTAGAAGTAGGCTTACCGCAACAAGGTTTTGGGGACGACTCTCCACCCATCCATAGGCTCAATTGTGCAAGGATTTGCTACAACTGGCCACCTTCGAGCCCTCAATCAACATACTACTGCTAGTGACTCCTATGTCTTAGAACACCATTCTCCCAAGAGAATGAAAGATAGAATCTCGGAAAGATGGAATGCCTCCCATCCTCCTCACCATCTATTAAATAGAACAAACATTGGAAGGGGAACCACATGCACACACTCCATGTGTCTACATGAAACTTTCTTTTGATTTTTAGCTTTCTTGTTTTATTTCTTTACTTTTCTTTTGATTTTTAGCTTTCTTGTTTTATTTCCTTCTTTTTGATAGTTTTCTTGTTTTATTTCTATTTATTCTTATTTAGAGCTTTAGTATGGTTATTACTATTTTTATTTTTATTTTATTTATTTATTTTCTTTGTATATATTTTTAATATCATTTATTATTTAACATTTATGATTTATTATTTTTATTATTTATTATTAAGTGATTTATTTATTATTTCTATTATTAATTATTATTTTTGTATTATTTATTATTTATTATTAAGGGGAGGGATATTACATAAACTTTAACTAGCCGATGTCTTCGTCTCCATTCGTGAATGCGCTCTGAGATATGGGTTGACGTTGATTGCTTTAAAGAAGTCAAAAGTTCAGTTCCATTGTCATATTGAACGAGTAAATAGAAATGGGTCAAAAGGATTGTAGCAAGGGCATTAAACGTGTTGAAGGAAGCGTGCGACAATTCTACATACCGTTTGGCTACCGAACCGATTAGGGTTTGTTGAAAAAGTCGTAATCTAATGGAATCATCATTTAATGAGTTGGATGCACACCAAATATGGTAGGTCATGACATGGTTGGACAGATCTTCACCCGACTTACCTTCAAACTTAGGAATATCACTTTGCAACTTAGTAGGAATAATCGAACAATAGGGTAAATAAAGAAGTGGATCATTAGTTAATTGAGAGAGGTCAAGTAAATCCAAAGTTGCAATGAAAGGAAATTGGCGATTAGGGTCCTGCGATGGATATTGATAACCTTGAGGGGAGAGTCCCATACCAGGAGGAGGATATCTAGGATATCCTGGGATAACCTGAGAAGTTGGAATCTACATACCTCCTGGGTATCCAGGATGAGCCATACTGTATTGCAGTTGAATAGGTTGTTGAAACCTATGACTTGGGTATGGTTGATTCTGGAAGGGGAGATTATGACCCATTTGACCTTGAGCTAACTATCCTTGAAAGGGTTGACTTTGCAAGGGTTGACCTTGGAGAAATTGAGTTTCAAAAGGTGTATGTTGAAAAAACTGACTATGTGATAAACCTTGGAAAGGTAGCCCTTGAAAAGGTACTTGCATATATGGAACACTAGGATGAACAAAAAGTATTTGAGGTACTGACGAAATCGTAGGAATGGATTGAACACCAGATGCCTGAGGTAAAGACTAAACAAGGGGTTGCATAGTAACCTGTGATGTAAGCGGGACAATTATTTGCGATACTCTTGGAATGGGATTTTTAGGCGAACTTGAACCTGGGTTCTGAACAGTCATTGACATAACAGACTGCCCCACGGTTTGGTGGGTACCTAGGGCAGAATGCTGAAGCGATTGATGGGCAGGTGTCAATGAGTTAACCTGGACGGTTGGTTGGACTTGAGAAGACTTACCTTGAAAAGGCAGTTGTTGCATAGGTTGTCTAAGAGGTTGGCCAAGTTGATACAAAGGTACCTGAGAAGCAACAAGAATTGACTATTGAAAAGGGTTCTAGCTTGTATTCAATCTAGGGTAAGGCATTCCAATGGCAGGTTGAGGCATAAAAAGCTGACCAAAACTGGTTTCAGGCATTTGAACATAATTAAAGTAGTTTCCGGTGGGGGATTTCCCCCCAGCTGCAAGGTAAGGTCCACCAAAAGGTTGTCCTCCACGTGGAAGGATACGATGGTTCCCCCCTAGGCGATAATAACCACCTATTGGGTTAGTTCGTGGATTACCGACATTACCAGAAATCATATTAATGACTTGTTCAAATGCTAAACCTTCATTGGTAGGGTTAATTACACCAGTTGAAGATGAGTTTGAGGAAGAAGCTCCTGAATAAGCTCCCACAGGAGAGTGATATCTAGGTGGTAAAAAACCACCATACAATGTGGACTCAAGGGAAAATTTTAAGGATGGAAAATTTTCTTGAAGTTTAAAAACATTGGCGAATCTCACTAGCCCGTAATATGCAAACTTTAAAATGTTTATTAATGTATTTGTAAAATAATTCAAATTTATAATGATTTTATATGTACTCTCTATATAACGTTGGTGATTTATAAGGTAAAATATTTTATATTGTAAAATTTGGGCGAATCATTTTTATAAAAAATGGTAATTGGTGAATCTTTTTTCTTTTCGAAAAATCATGGAAAATTAGCCCACCTGCAAATATTAGCCCCTAAAATTTTCCATGGTGGAATCAAGAGAAGTGGAATACATGGATTTATCTGACACAAAACTTCTAGGAATCATTGTGGACTAGTTAAAATTAGGTACGATAGAATAAGGAGTCGTGTAACGTGGAATCCCTTGCCCTAAAAATTTCAAGGGCGTAAAATACCAAGGGTCAGGGTGAAGAGATCGAAACAAAAGTTCTGAGATATATACAGTTTCACTGGTAGAAACTATAGGTTCTTCCTCTTCGTTCGAAAGAAGTTCTTCAATGGAAATAAGACCAGGAGGGAGACTATCAGTATTGATAAGTTTCACACGCGGTGAAAGTGGAGGATCCAGAATATGTGCTGTAGAAGGTGTATGAATTTCACGCTCATAAATATCAGACTTAGGTTCATCAATATCTGGTTTGGAAATAGGGTTTCTATCGAAAGATTATCCAGTATTTGATTTGAAAATCAGTGATTTGTAATTTGTAAATTAGTTGCTACTGAGTGTGATGTTAAATTCTGAGTTTGATCATATTCAGTTTCTGTTACTTCAAGGCCTAAAATAGTAGATATTATAAGTTGATTAACTTTAGTTCCTCTTACATCAAAATCTATAATAGTAGAAGTTTTAGTTTCTGCTATAGTTCCAGTTTTAGATGATTTAGATTTTTCTGCTTTAATCTTTTCTAACTAACTTGGTGTATACTTAGGGGGATCCCTAAGTATCCTACGTGATTGCCTTGGTAGTTTCGCCACAATGAAAATTTTTCAATTTATTAATCACACAATATCTAAATTACACCTAAAGTCTCTAAAAAGTAAAAAAAACAACCCAGAAAGTAACACGCACTAAAAAATCTAGGAGTTCAAACCACACAAACTTACTCTTCATAGAGATCAATATTTACTAGTTGGTGATAAAATCCAACGTCGAAGAGATCAAGGTGAAAATTTTGATAGAAAATGAGTGTTTCAAATCAGTTACCTTGACAACCTGCTTAATGAAACAACTTGGTGCAAGTAACTCTGCTACAAACCATCTCGAGCAAAGATTACCCTCCAGAGAGTCCAAGTGAGTCTAGCCAACGTCTGTTCCAAGTACAACATGACCTTCCCTCTGCTGTCACCTTAGGTAGAGCCCTAGGATTATAGTCACTATGTTCACCAAATACAAAAATTTTACTTGGGGGATAGTCGTAATCGTACATACATGCAAGGTCAGAGTAACAAGCTCAATCCCCTTGAAGGCTCCTCCACATGATCAATTGGAGGTTTACTTTCAAGTGACCCCAAGTACCTTTTGGTACCATTGTAATACATGTAAATCACTGTATCTAGGCCAATGAAGTGGGTCGGATCACTTCACCAGATTCGACACGACCTCGTGCTTAACTCATGTCTAAGAAGAGCTTCCTAGAGAAAAACGGAAATAATTGGATTTTCTCTCCCTAACTCAAGATTCTATTGTTTGTTTGTAGCTTTGGAAAGTTTACTTCCTTCCCTATTCCAAAGCCCTACACTTAAGCTACTGTAGGTGAAAAGAGCCCTAAAAACTATAAAATTCTAAGTGAATTTTAATTAATGCAGTATTATTAAGATTTTCTTTTACTCAATGGGTGATGAAGGTGAAACTTATGATGTTGTGACATGACTCGAAATCTTAATGCACCTTAAAATGCAAAAGAAACTTTTAATTTTGATGAAATTCTATTTAGAGAAAAGAAAGAGTTTTCTTTGATTTTGAGAAATAAAATGCAACAACTCACAACTTTTCCACTTTTCTCAAAGCAACCAATTTCACTATTTTGTAATGAAAAACGTAGTCAACAAACTAATTTCTAGATTTCCCTAATTATCAAAATAAATTAAAACACTTTTTTCTTCTAATCACTCAAAAGTTTGAAGCATACAGAAATCAATCAAGAAGATTGGAGAAAAGACATATTCTCCTATGAATGCTTTGATTCAATGACAATAATAGTGCAATCGCGAAAATTTTCCCAAGATGAAAGCAACAACTCCTTTTATCAAGCAAAAATAACCACGATTCTTTCACAAAAGCACAAGGTCTTCAAAAACCCTAATTTGCAATTCAAAGTGATTTTGACTACAAATAAGCAATTTTTAAGGCTTAACCAATGTATTTGATAGAACAAAATAAGAATATCACTCACAAAAAGACATTCAAACTTGTTTTGATCAATCAACAAATCAACCAGGAAAAACCCTAAGGTATTCTTCCAAGAAGACCTAATCTTCAAAAAATCATCAACAAAGCAATCAAATGAGTTCAGAAAAGACAACACACAGTCCAAAAAAATAGAATGACACTTTCAGAAAGACAAATTCAGGTATGGGTTGAAGCTAGCACGAAATTTTCAAAAATTTTCAAGGCCTGCACGGGTTTCCAGTAGAAAATAAAGCGCATGCGCTCAGTTGCTACAGAAAAAAGGGCACAGAGCTACGCTCTGTGTACAAACAGAAACAACGCATGGAGGAAAACCTAAAGAAAAAATAAAAAATTCGAAAATCAACCAATCAGATCTAAAAGGCCATTAATTTATGAAGACTCAGGTTTGGATAAATTAGAAAAATCAGAAAGCGAGGCTAAGGAAAAATATGAGAACAGGAACGTTCCCTAGTATGGTCCCTAGTTTGTTACACTGGACAATCCCTCTTGCAGACAAGATAGATCTCCCTAGATCCTAAATGAAAACTAGAAACAATCATGATAAATGAATTGTCTCTTTCCCTAAGTTGAATTTGTTTGAATTATAAGCAGTCTAGCTAATGGATAGATCTCTTACCGGTTTCACGAAATGCTTGATGAATATCCCTGGTTGTGACTTGATGCATCTGTTCAATGTATGATAAGACCTATAAACATAAACCATAAAAATGATCAAAATCACATGTGATATAATAATTCAAACAACTTAGCCTACTGATCAAGGAAATTAGAGATTGACCTTGCCTTAATGAACATAATAAACAATTGCAAACTATTCATCATCCACAAAAGACAAAATCAATGGGAGAAAGTGATCATTTGTATTGATCAGAAGATAAGAGGAGCCTTACAACCTTCGCCTTGATTCCATGAGTTCCCTCCCAAATGCCTTCAATCTCCTCCTTAGATAACAAGCTCTCGAATCTCAAACTAACAACATAAGTTTGTATTCTATGAATTTTTACCTCCTTCATCCCTCAACCCTCTAGTCCTTTTATAGATCAAAGAGGGGGATGTTTTAGATCCCTAAGAAGAGGATGACCTCCTTTAATGAAGGATTAGGTTACCATGAGAAAAGGGATGGATATGCATCTTATGAGGGTTATAGTTCGAATAATCATCACCTGGAAGCGTTAAGTTGGGAAATATTCGAACAACTATGTTTCTAGAATGTACTTTTAATTTTTACTTTCTAGAATTCCACTATGCGAGTTTATAGTTATGGACAGAGCGCAACTCTGTTCTATTCTCAGAGTCAATTTTATTGCATGCATGAGAAACGCTAGAGAAATTGGCGCAGGTGGAACTTAACAAGGTTTGAGAGCTATTTGACCCAATTTTCTCATGTACTTTAACATATATTGAGTTGTTTGACTTCTAAGGGAGCTAGTTTCAACATGTTCACGGATGGTAAAAATATCCATAAATTGATCAAGTGTCATGGTCACAAATTGACGTGTAACATGTACGTTGGTGGAAAACGTCGATTGCGATTTGCAATGAGGCTAATTGTGCTGATGGATTATTTCGCCATTTGAGGGTTAATGAAAAAACAGTCCGTGGACTATTTTTCTATGTTTGACAGGGTTGTTACCACGTACCATTCAGGGGCTCAAGAATCTATGCCTGAAACAAACGTGCCATCTAATACTTGTCATCTGTTGGGAATTGCCCAGGAATTGAGGGGTTAGACACCAAGTATATATATATTGGGCTAACAACATAGGAAAGGGGGAGGAGACTGGCTGATAGTTTAGGACATTGTACGCAGCAGTAACTCGACCTGGTAGTAGGGGCTGAAACCTTTCCTTGAGAAGTAGGTAGGTTCCGAGAAGGTGCAAAAATCCTGATTATCCAAATTGGGTGTTCGTATAGGCGTTTTTGCATGAATTTTTGCCGAGATTTCAGTGGTACTATCTGTTTCTAAAGTTGGGCTCTCCATTCTTCATCCATCTTCCAGATTGGAGGCATAAGGATTGTAAATGAATGCTGCTTGTACTTTTATCTCTTTTATGCCACTTAATGAAAGAAGGCCTCCCCATTATTGAGTAGGGCCCGGAGATGTAGTCCAAATTGGACGAACTCCATAATCAAATCTTTGTGTCATGGTTTATTTCTTATCATGTTATTTCCACATTGTTTTATGTGCTTTTAAGTTCCATGGTTAATAAGCTCCGTTTCATGTAATTATGATGCATCTATAAGTAAAATATCTTGGATCAACCTTGGCTCTGAAACCTTGTTAGAAAATCAGAAAGAAAACAATAGTTTCTTATGTTGAAAATTACTTGTGATGTTCTTGTATTCTTATTAAATTTATTTATGTTCTTTGTTATGAAACCAACTCAAGAAAAGATAGAAAAGATATATCAACACCTTAGAATTTAGCCTCTTCGAGGGGGCAACCTCCTTTACATTACATAAATGAACAATTCTTGGATGATTCAAATGACAAAACCTCCTTTCTATATATAGGAGTCTAAGGAGTCACAATATAATCAAGCCGACCTAACAATAATAATATAAAGACACAAAAATAACAATAGAGGGATTCTATGGGGCACAGTAATAACAATATGGGGGCAATAGGGGCACAACAATATTAATAAGGGGTATAACTACAATAGTAATGGGGTAATCACTAGTATTATAGGGACCCAACATGCCCCTCTCCTTCAAAAAAGTGTTGTCCTCAACGCTTGAGTAGTTCTGGATACTTCTGCATAAAATTATCATCCTCCCATGTGGAATCTTCAGTGGATAAGTTCTTCCACTTGATAAGATACTCTGAAATTGATCGATTTCGTAGCTGTCGAGTTCTTGTTTCTGTGACTGCTTCCAGTTCCAATATAATTTTTCCTTCCTCGTCATGTTCTGGCAATATTGTTTGAACTGGGAGCTTGTCGCCTATAACCTTCTTTAAACATGAAACATGGAAAACTGGGTGCAATCGAGAAGCTGCAGGAAGCTCCAATTTGTATGCCATAGTACCAATCTTTTGCAACACCTTGTACGGACCATAATACTTTGGTGATAATTTATTATCCTTCTTAGCTTGCTTGAGGGAAATTTTCTTATATGGTTGTAGCCGTAGGAATACTTAATCACCTACATCAAAAATTCTTTCACTGCGATGTTGATCTGCCTGTTGTTTCATTATATTTTGTGCCAACACGAGGTTATCCTTTAAGAGTTGGAGGACTTGTTGTTGATGTTCGATGTGATGTTCCACTACTTGAACCTTAGAATTTTCTCTTAAATATGATGTGATGGATGGTGGTTGAAACCCATAAAGTGCCATAAATGGGGTCATTTTTGTTGTTGTATGGAAGGAAGTGTTATACCACCATTCAGCCAGAGGCAACCATTTAACCCATTGTGTCTGTTTATCAGATACAAAGCAACGAAGATATCCTTCCAAACATTTGTTTACTATCTTCGTTTGCCCATCAGATTGAGGATGATAAGATGAGCTATGAGCTAACTGAGTACCAAGACAAGAAAATAATTCTGTCCAAAAATTTCCCGTGAAAATGGGATCTCTGTCACTTACAATAATCTTTGTGTTTCCATGTAGCTTTTGAATTGTTTCCATAAATGCAGTAGAAACTGTACTGGCTTTAAATGGATGTGATAATGCACAAAAGTGTGCATACTTGGTAAGTTTGTCAACTACCACCATGATGACATTCTTTCCCTCAGACTTGGGTAAACTTGTGATAAAATCCATTGAAGCCTCCTCCCAACGTTGGCTTGGAATGGATAAAGGTTGTAATAGACCCGGCGTCTTAATTTTTTCAACTTTATTTTGTTGGCAAACCAAAATTCCGCCACAAACTTTTGAATATCTGATTTAAGGCCATCCCAAAAAAATTCCTTCTTAACCCTGTGGTAAGTTTTTAAAAATCCTGAGTGCCCTCCTAAGGGAGAAGTGTGCAATTCCATAAGAATATTTTGTTTTAGCTGGGAATTCTTACAGAGGTATAAGCGATATTTGTACCATAACGAATCATTTTGCCAGCTAAATGTATCAGATGCACTGGAATCTTGTTGTAACTTTCGAATAAGTGCCCACACTTCTTCGTTATTCTTCCATTCCTCCCTTGCTTCGTTTATCCAATCTGGTTGGATAATAGAAATGGAACACAACAATGCTTCCACATCCTCATCCTTTCTTGAGAGTGCATCTGCCACCAGATTTTGCTTCCCTTTTTTGTAGATGATTTCAAAGTCATAACCCAACATCTTTGTGACCCACTTTTGTTGCTATTCAGAAGATAATCTTTGTTCTAAAAAGTATTTAAGGCTATCATGATCCGTTTTTACCTTGAAGTGTCTTCCCATTAGGTAGGGTCGCCATTTCTTATTGGCATGGAGTATTGCCAACATTTCCTTCTCATAAATAGCTTTGCTTAAAAACTTTCCCTTGATTGGACGACTTTCAAAAGCAATGGGTCTTTCATCTTGCATTAGAACAACACCAATTCCATTTCCTGAAGCATCACATTCCACAATAAAGGTTTTTGTGAAGTTTGGTGTAGCTAAGACCGGTGCTTGGCACATTGCCTCTTTAAGATGTTCAAAGGCCTTTGTTGCTTCCGGAGTCCATGAAAATGCATCTTTCTTCAATAATGTTGTTAGAGGTGCTGCTATTCTCCCATAATTCTTAACAAACTTGCGATAATACCCTGTCAACCCGAGAAATCGTCGTAGATGCTTTATGGATGTGGGGATTTTCCATTCCTTAATGGCTTTAATTTTGCTAGGGTCTACCTTAACTCCTTCATGAGATACAATATGACCCAGATATTCCACCTCTTGGACTCCAAAGAAACATTTGGATCTTTTTGCATATAATTGTTTCTCCTCCAATAGTTGTAGCACCCTATCAACATGTTCAACATGATCCTTCCAAGACTTGCTGTAGATTAATATATCATCAAAAAATACTAACACAAATTTTCTAAGGAATGGTTTGAAAATTGAATTCATCAAACCTTGAAATGTTGAAGGTGCATTGGTGAGGCCAAAAGGCATGACGAAAAATTCATAATGACCCTCATGAGTTCTAAATGCTGTTTTCGGAACATCTTCAGTCTTCATTCTGATTTAATGATATCCTGAACGAAGATCCAACTTGGTGAAGTAAATTGATCCATGCAATTCATCCAGTAATTCATCAATGACAGGAATGGGGAACTTATCTTTAATAGTGAGCTTGTTGAGCTCCCTATAATTCGGACACATGCACCATGATCCATCCTTCTTGTGCACCAATACTACTGGAGCAAAGAAAGAACTTTGATTCAGTTGAATTATACCAGCCTCTAGCATTTCTGCAACCATACGTTCAATTTCACTCTTTTGGACATAGGGATATATGTACGGCCTGATGTTTGGAGGAACACTTCCTGGAATCAGATGAATAGCATGATCATGATCATGCATAGGTGGGAGACCTTTGGGAGTCTCAAATACCTTGGAATGATTGTCCAGGACTTTTTGGAGATCTGGAGAAATATATGATTCCGATGTGGAAACATCTAGCGAACATAATTGTGCAATTACACCTCTTTGCTCCTTTTTTAGAAGCTTTGTCATACCATTAGAGCTGATTATCTTTCCTGGTTTCCCTGCAATACCCCTTAATTCAACTTCCTTTCCTTCCGTAGAAAATTTGTTGAAAAGTTCTTGAAAATTAAAAGCTATTATACCCAAGGATTGTAGCCATTGGACTCCTAGTACAACATCAGCACCTCCCATTGGAATGGAAAGCATTGGGCTAGTCAATACATATTCTCCCATGGATAGCTTGATATTATGGCACTTTCCAGAGAAATTTATTGTTCCTCCATTTGCAATCATCACTTGACACTCTGGTGCTGGATATAAGAAGCAATTCAATTCTTTTGCTACCTTACAATGAATAAAGTTGTGGGTGCTTCCTGAATCAATCAACACTATTACCTTTTTCTTCTTGATTTGTCCTTCTATCTTGATGGTTTGAGGAGTGGTAATTCCCGCCAATGCATTACAAGATATGGTCAGATTTATTTGTTCTTCATCTAGGCTTTGTTCCTAGAGTATATCCTCTTCTTTTGACCTTTCTTGCTCCTTTTCTTCTTCCTCTTCACAATCTATGTAGAATAATTTCTTCTCAGCACACTTATGACCTTTAGTGTATTTGCTATCACAACTGTAACAAAGCCCTTTTGCTCTTTTTTCTTCCAATTGTTTTGGTGTCAACCTTATAGGTTGTGGAAGACTAGGGGCAACAACACTTCAGTCTTTATAGTTGTGAGTGGTATGCTTCCTGGTTGCCATAATTTTGCTTTCCATTTTTCTTGCTAACCTGAATGCCTTCTCTAATGAATCAAGTTCCCAAAGGTGAAAATCATGTTGGATATTATCCTTTAAAGACCCTATGAACACATCAATCCTATGCTCCTCTGGAAGATCTTTTACCCTTATGTTCAATTTTTGGAATTCCTCAATGTGCTCCATTATTGAACTTTTTGTTTGAGACTTATCAATTGGCTAAAAAAAGTGTTGCTTTTTGTATCCTCATAATGTGCTATCAATTCTTCTGTAAAAATTGCCCAAGTGATAAATTGTTTATGAGAGCAAAGCCATTGATACCATACAAACTGATTTGGTTTCAAATATAAAGTTGCCATACGTACCTTTTGTGTGTTTTGCACATTATTGAGATCGAAGAATTGCTCCATCTGTAATATCCATATGGCGGGATCCTTGCCATCAAACTTCCTCATATCGATTTTTGGAATATGGTGGGTCTTCGATCCAACATTAGAGTCTATGGAATCATGATTAACATTTTTTTTGTTCACATCATGAGTTTCCTTTACAACCTTTTCACCATTAGTAAGTATTTCTTGTAGAAAATTTGTCAAATTTGTCTTCAAATCTGCCATGTCTGTCTTCAAATCTGTCTTCAAATCTGCCATGTCTCTCTTCAAATCTGTCTTCGAATCATCCATATTAGCTTCCATGCCATTTATCTTAGATTCTACGCCATTTATCTTAGATTCCACGCCATTTATCTTAGCTTCTGTTAGCTTTTGTGAGTGTGACATTTGTTGCACTTGTTCTTGTAATTTTGATATATCATGTAGCATTTCTTCCTCTTCTTCATGAGTCATGCTAGAGCCTTTAGGTTCCTTACTAGGTGTTTGCATTTTCTTTCCTCGGGGCATCAGTTACCGATAATAATGCTTTACTATGCCCTTTGAATTCCTTCAAACCAAGCTTACGCAAAAATTAAAAAAAAAACTACATACCTTTTTTTCACTTTGTAGAAGCCTGATATTGAATCTGATGTATCTCTGTAATTTCAGATCCTCCAATTCGGAAATTGTGACCTGTAGTAGCCTTCTTCATCCTCTTTCCAATGCCACAAGTCTGACCCAAATTGGATTCTCCAAGGAATAGTTATGCGAAAACTCCCACAGTGACTTGATTATAGACTAGTTCAGTAGAGCGAACTTGTACGACGTTCCAAGAGTCACTGTTTCGACCTTTGGATCTGAAAAATTCATACAAGAAAATACAGTCCGTTCTCTTTCTATACCTTCTTACGAAATTTCAATCTGATCCCCAGAGAGAAAGTTATGACGATTTTCCCCAGGTCACCTGTTTGGAATGTAATTCAGGAGCCTGCAAAATTACCAACTTCCTCAGACCATATCTCCATAAATATAGCGCTAAAAGCTTTGAAATTCGGACCCAAGGTTCAACGTGATTTCTTCTCAAATGGGTTTTTTTTGAAACTTCTGAAACGTTGCAAAAAAAAAGTTATAGGGAAAATTCCACGATGACCTGTTTGGAGCAGCGAAACCCTAGAATCCAAACCTCTGATACCAAATGTTATGAAACCAGCTCAAGAAAAGATAGAAAATATAGATCAACGCCTTAGAATTCAGCCTCTTCGAGGGGGCAACCTCCTTTACATTACATAAATGAACGATTCTTGGATGATTCAAATGACAAAACCTCCTTTCTATATATAGGAGTCTAAGGAGTCACAATATAATCCAGCCGACCTAACAATAATAATATAAAGCCACAAAAATAACAATAGAGGGATTCTATGGGGCACAGTAATGAAAATATGGGGGCAATAGGGGCACAAAAATATTAATAAGGGGTATAACTACAATAGTAATGGGGTAATCACTAGTATTATAGGGACCCAACATTCTTCTTTTATCTTCTTCTCATCAAGTAATCATCAAATAAAAAGCATGAAGATCAATGACACCAGATATAGGCACTCAACAAGGTCTAAAACCCCTATATAGGGGAAAACTCAATCAAACTCTCCCACTAATAGATTCAAATCAAATTGAGACAATTCAAGAGCTTAGACTAGATCAAGAGACCTTTCCTCTCTCCACTAAGTCAGCCTTCCAAATTGATTAACTAAATTTCAATAGTCACTTCTATTCAAACAACTTCGACCCAGCTACAACTCAGAATTTCGACCCTCCAACTTCCATAATTATGGCCCTACTGTAGATCTGTGATTTTGGCCCTCCTTTAGCAACCCATAAATTTTCACATGTGGCAAAAGAGAGAGAATTTTGACTTCCTTTTGCTTGAAAAATGTCTCCTTCTTTGTTAGAGTTTTCTCTTTATTTTCTACGTATTTTGATTTTCTTCCTTCCTTCTTCAACTACAGATCGAACTTGATTTATTTTTCTTCCAAATGAGGTTGAGTAGTTTCTTATTTATAGTCCTTCTGGGTGGTCAAATGTCCTTAATGAGGCCGACTTGTCTTCTTTGAGGCTGACTTGGTGGAGGAGGCACAAATGACACTTTTGACAAAAATATTTTTATTTCTTATTATAAAAATCCCAAAAAGGGTCTATTAAATGATGATAAGGACTAGGAATCATGAGATAAACCCTTGAAGCCTATAATGGAGGCTTTGACCTAAATAAATATTTTTTCTTTCATAATAAAAAATCATTTTATTTCTTTTGACAAATAAATTACATCATGAATCAAATATAATTATGAAGATCGACACTAGTTAGATTCTTCAACAACCCCGCCCCCCCCCCCACAATTACCTCACTGTCCATTCCCTAGTACCTAATCTATATACTATAAAATAGTTGATATCAACACATTAAGATTCATGCATAAACACTAGAAAAATAGAAAATTGATAAAGAAACATATGTGGTCTTATACATAAAGAAACATATAGCAATCATTAATTAACATATAAAATTAATCTATTCATTAATCATAAACACAAAATACTTCATCTCAATAAATTTTATCATCAAAAATATGTTTTCATAATAGTGTATGTGTTGTTTCTGATGATATAAGGAGTACAATCATTTCTTTTTCTTTATTTGTGATGACCTGGTCATGTACTCATGACGTCATCGAGGTTACCACAAGAGGGGTGGATCATCAACTGTAACAAGAAAGAAATGTTAAATTGATATTTTTTGTCATTTTTATTATAAGTATTTCATTAATAAAAAGAGCATTAGAGTTTTATTTATCTGCTTCAGTAGAAAAGGAAAGAGGAGTAGTTTAAAATGTGGCCATATGTTCCTCTTCTTGTGTAGCCTCATCGTCTACATGCTCTCAAGTTGAAACAAGAAAGGTTATAATTAATACACCATTTGCAATTAAATATTTTTAATTGTAATCTTCTTTCTACATGAAGAAAAGGTGAGTCTACCCAATGTTTCAAAGAACTCATTCAAAATAAATATCATTGAAGTGGTTCATTAATACTAAAAAATACCTTTTCAATGTAATTATCTACCTTGCACACTAGTCGACATTGTTGTAATGGATGCTCTGTGCTCCTCTTCTTGTAGAGGATCCTCATGTATGACATTCTCTTCCATTGAAAGTTGGATTGTGATGGCCATATGCTGTGGTGTGATCTCTGCCAAAAAATTCTGTATAAGAAAGAAAATGCTTTTTGGACTAGATAATGTAAAGGTAAAAAAAAATCATAATTGAACCTATGAAATAAAAAAATCACCTTAAAATATGGTTATTACCCGATATCTATGAAGATATTGATCCTATCTTTAATCCTAGGAGTTTTATTTCTAATACAAATCAAACAAACAAGTTATTTGTTCGTTCTAACCACAAGCTTATTTATTGTTACGTTTAGGTTAGGAGAAATGAAAAACTCATCCTCATCAAACCAATCAGGATCAGCATGGTCATGTCCCCCAGACTACATATTTAAACAAACTAAAAGTTATTTTGATTATCTAAATGAATAATCAATCTCACATTAATTTATTTCAATTATTTAAAGAAACAATTTCCTACCTTCTTTTCAACCCTTACCAATATTTCTGAAATATATCTTCAGTGAAAGAAAACATTTTATTTTCCTGTCGTAAAAATTCCTAGAAGTAGTGAAATAAAGAAAACATTTTCTTTTCCTTTTGTAAACATTCTTGGATGTAGTGAAATAAAAGAAAATAAATATTGTAAAATTGTAAAATCAATTGAATAATCAAGCTAAATTAATTTTTGTCTCAAAATATGTAAGTGATGAGTTCCCTTCAATCCTTTAGTCAATAGGAAATTCACATTATAGTTAAGACACCTTTATTCAACTTGTTTGACTGGTTGTGTTAACAATTTTTCCAACCATTTAATATCTAGTATAGATAATTAGTTGATTACTATATTTTGATGTGTTTCTTGTGCCTTTTAGTGTCCCACCAATTGTGTATAGGAAGGCACAACAATTTCCCTAAGGTAAGTGAGATGCACATTAGCCCCAATTTGGAATTCCGTAGCCAATAATTTCCCTCGAAAAGGGTTGAGATTTATTGGCTAGTTTGGGATATTTGGCTAGACGTAGGTCTGAAACCCTAGTTTCATCCCTAGGTATTTTAGCAAGTCTCTTTCCTTTTAGGGTTTGAAGATACTGATTTTAGTAGGGTTTCCAGACTCAAATACTTGAGAATTTGGAGAAGAAAAGTTGACTTCTAGTCACTCTTTGCTCATGAATGCAAGGAAACATGGTAGAGTACTAATTTTGGAAGTGATAGGATGATCAAAAGATGATACTATACTGATATGTTCTAGTTGGGATGTAAAGGAGAACCATGCTTTCCCTAACTCTAGGTTCTTTGCTATGGGTTTCATCTCTATCTTTGGAATTTGAGATTATTGTGGTAACATCTTTATGTGTCGAATCTGAGCTCACTGTGGCTATCAAATCTATACACACCAATAACCTTATTTTATGTGACCAAGAATTTCAAGTGCTATGCAAGGAGAGATTGTGCACTTTGCACCACTAAATGGTAACAAATTTTAATTTTTAGTCAAGAAAGTATTCATCCAATATGAGAAATATTACATTTCAAAAGTATTTCTTTGGAGATGTTCAACTAACACATGCTTGACCTTATTGGTCCCCCCTTAAAAGTGATAATACAAAAGTGCATAGGAAATTAAGGTCAAATTATATGATGCAATAGAAGCAACTTCTCCTCTACAATTGGTGTATCCACCTGTAGATATTGTAATTTTTTTCGATGTAAAATTGTGATAACAAATCCTTATAACTAGTGGAAGAACCAAAGGATGGATGCATATTATAAAACTAAATTGGGTATAAAGTTTGTTAAAATATCTTATGAAATTTATTTCTTTCAAAACATGCACACTATACTTTATTTTAAAAATTATTTTATTTATAAAATATCTTCAGGAACGATGGTTGAGCGTACTAAGGAAGTGTGTACTGTAATCAAAATTCAATAAGAGAATTTGTGCTAAATACTTTGGCATTAAATGTTGTTATTTTCAGAAAAAGGGAAATAAATAAGAGAGCTCTACTTACAATGAAGTTGGAAACATCCAATGTCTATCAAAATGCATGGTATAAGTAGGCTTATGGAATGAAAAGAAGTAATTGATACCAAATGGTTACTTAAGGGCAATGAATGATAATAGTGCACTAAAACATAGATCCAATACACTTGTAATAATGGATAGTCTTAATGATATTGTGGACAAAATTTGAAGTACGGTCAGACATCCAATTCTCTTGATACATCAAGATGGAACAAGGAAATGTTCCATATCATTTCCTTCAAATATGAATTGGACTTCACTTGAAAAAATGGTTAATGAGGGCATGAAACTAGGGTGTTCCTCCAATGTTGTAATTTTATTTTCAACATAATAATGATAAATCAATTTCTAGAAGTGTTGATAAAAAATAACAACTTCTTTGAAAGGTGTGTTGATTATTTCTTAATCATCGACATACTTTGGGCCATCACTAATCCATTGAAATAAAAGAGGTCATGGGTAATTTATATGACCCATGATAACTATATTATAAGTTACCTGGAGTGTGTAATATACCCATAGATTGAATTTAGAGAATCATGCTCATACCTACTTGAAAATTTTGTATGACAAAATGGGCTAGGCAAAGACTTCTATACCAAGTTTAGTTAAGAAGAAAAACATTATTAGTAGTGTCATGAATCTCTCAACTTCTTTACCTAGCATGCTTACACATGGATACAAGATTGGGGGCTTTGTATGCTTTAGCCTTTCTTTTCACTATGTGTTTGCATTTACATCACTTTTAATAACAAAAAGGGTGTTTGAAATTCTTGTATTTGGTTCCCTCATAATGTGACACACACATGAAAACATATATGGAACTTATGAGATGATATAAGATGGAAAATAAAGTGGAAATACATGTTTTCATTGCCATAGATTATGGACACATATAAGACCTGTGAGGAACACAACTCCTTTGTTCCATATCTAATTGATGGAATCTTTAACTTCCAATCTTTATGGCTTTAACTTCCAATCTTTATGGATCAAAACATGTTGGATGGTAACTCAAGATAACTGGTATCAAAGGATGTCAATACTTCAGATTTAAATTCATTAACTACATGCCTATTATGCAATATAAAGCCTTGGATTAGGATGAAAGTGGCCACGTCTTGTTAAACTATGACATTCATCTCTTGAAGGCCATCCAAATTTACTTATATGGAAACCTTAATTTTCAAATTTATAGATAAATAGACCTTCTAATATGGAAGAAATAAAGAAGGATTGGAAGAATATATTTTCGTTGCTAAAAACTTTTGGAAAACTATGTGATATGATCTTGAATTTGCCCAACGTTTCAGGTGAACCCTTAACCCATCTTCAGGGACTAGAAACTTATCCGATGATGTGAAGAGTGCTAAACTCAAATAAATAGAGTGTGGTGATAAAATATAGCCGTTAGAAAAGGAAAACTATGACTATTATGGAAGGTAAGAATGATAAAGAAATTAATGATTAAAATTGACTATCGAAAAGCCCCGAGGGATAGCTCAAATGGTCGAGTTCCCGTTGATAGTACTCTCCCGGTTTGGGAGGTCACGGGGTCAAATCTCCTCGACGCCCTCGGGGTTAGGCCCGATCTGGCCGACCGACAGTTCCCTTCGGGTGGAGCTGCCCCGATTATCTACGTGGACGTAGCGGCCCACCTCTGGTGCCCCGTGAACCACACAGAAAAAAAAAAAAAAAAAAAAAAAAAAAAAAAAAAAAAAAAAAAATTGACTATCGAAAAAAAGGATAAGAGAAAATAAAAAAAAGGAAGATTAAAATTGACTATCAAAAAAGAAAAACAGGTTATCAATTATTAATTAAATAATTGATTAAATTGACATGAATAAAATATTAAAAGAGAGATTGAAATTTTGAATAAATTGTCTTGAAAAAATATTAAAAGAGAGAATAGAAAAATAATTAAGTTATTAAAATATAGAGAATAACAAAATATAATATTAAATGATGTAATAATATTAATTTAAATTAGTTTAAGGTCAAATCACCAAAGTGAATTAAACTAAGATTTAAAATTTAAAAGATAAAATTGGTCAAATTAAATTAAAGAAAGATTTAAAAGAAACTATCTCACTTATAAACAAAATTATTGGTAATTTAAATATTGGACAAAATTAAATTATATATATATATATATGAGAGATAAATAATGGACAAAATAAGTTAAATTAAGTTAATATTTAAAAGAATATATTTAAGGCTTGAAAATTTTAACTCTGTTAAATATGAATCATTACATAGAAATTATAAAATATTTTTAATTAGGAGGAGGGAAATTAAAAGAACTAAAAGTAAATTAAAATTTTTAATTTTAACAATATATTATTATTAGAATTCATATCATAGGAGGAGGGAAAGAAGCCAAGCTTCTGGTTCTTGAAGATGGGTGAAGGGTTCACCTGAATCATTGGGCAAATCCATGAACATATCACACAGTTTTCCAGAAGTTTTCAGCAACAATAATTTATAGATTGTGGAAATATCCATGCTAGAATATATTTTATTATCAAAGAAAGGGATTGATAACCAAGATAGACAATATTGGAATCTTAAAATAACTTATTGGGATAATATATTAAAATCCATGGACACACTGTTTTGGCCATTGAGCACTCAACAAATAATTAATAGCCATTCCTAATGCAAGAAATAAGAAGCAATGATCATATGCAACCCATGCATGAATTCATGGAAGCTTACTTAAGTGTTAATGTCTATACTATTGATAATTTCTACATTGGACCTCTTATATAAAAAGACTAGACATGAATTCTCTTTGAGAGAAGATGTTAGAATGATCATAGTGTGATCATCAAGACCGCATTATGAAATATGGTTGGGTAGGATAAAGGGTAACACCTACATATATTTAGATTTTTCCTCTAAGACAAACAAAATAGTGGTTCATTTGTGGAATACCATAAGAACAACAAGGAAAAAATAAATTTTGTAAAAAAAATGTTTAAAAAGAACACAATAGTGAGTTGTTGGAAAAATACTAATGGTATCCATAGATGAATAGAATCATATGGGCATAGTCATCAAAGGTAGGATGAAAGTTAGAGATGATAAAATTAAATTGGAAGGGGATTGAGGAAAATGAGGTACAACGAGAGCAAGTTGAATAAAATTGAGGGAGTGACAATGATGTCAACAAATGAAGCTTTGTTTGAAGTAATAACTAAAAACCTCTACACTTGTCATTTTTCAATGCCTTATATCCTGTAAGAACTCATAAATTGGTAGTTAGTTTTAATTAGTCACTTGTTGTTTCATGTAAATAGTGGTAAATATTGAATGTTGATTTCTCTCTTCTCTTTTGCGATACATGTTTTGTTAATAAATTTTCCACAATTAAAACAAGTTATAGTGTTTTTAGCTAAGGTGAGGAAACTGGTAAAAAGAACTAACTTATAGTCATAATTTTGTTTATATGGAACCTTATTGTATATTGCCTCAAATATTTGTGAAAAGGTACAAATATGCAATGCAATGATTGTTATACTTGTTTTTACCTTATTATGTCTCTTCAATCTTGATATATTTAGCAATGTATGTCATTATGATGCTATTCATACACAAAAAAAAAATGTTGACAATCATACATGAATCTTGAACGTGGATATTTTATACACATTAGAAAATAAATTCAAAATATTGAAATCAAAATATGCATTTTAACAATTAACACTTTTGGAATCAAAATTTATAATTTCAGAATTGGTACTCATCATTTTGAGATCAATATTGATACTAAGCATGGGCTTTGATCAATAATAGTGATATGAGATCTCGATATGATGTCTTGTAACATCAATTCAAAGATTTGTTGCATTGACTAAATTCTACAACACATAACCGAATCTATGTGGTGGTTTTATTAAGGTTTATGTCTCCTATCCGAAATCTGTGGTGACTTGAACAAAATTCTGAAGTACATATCTAAGTTTTGTGGTGAAAGTGTATTACATAGATCTGAGTATGTGATATTGAGACAATGGTCTCAGATCTATAGCATATGTCCAAGGTGTGTCAATATACACCATGATTTATGTGAAAGACTCTATCGAGGGACTATGTAGAATTTACACATTGAATCTAGACCCCATGTTTGGTTCATTAGTTGGTGCTTTAATATCCAAGTAGGTTTATGATTTATGCCCGAAGGAAAGATCACAATGTGTGGGCAGGCTGAGCTCATGAGATAGCTCATGGGCAAAGATGCGAGTGACCACAAGAAGAGAATGAGTGTGATTGAGATGCAAGAGGGTAGATGCAAGTTGAGTTGTGGGTCGAGCTACAATATAAGTTGTCAAAGGGTAGATCACGAGCTGAGCCATTCGAGTTCGAGAAGATAAGATTTCTTTCTTAATAATCTAGCAAAGGATCGATGTAACTCATGGGTTTTTGGAAGCAAGGGGGAATATTGTAAAATGGGCTCATTCCCATTCGAGCAATATTGCGCGGGCTAAGAAGGGAACTGTTGCATGTGAACATGGGATCTCAAGTCTTGTCTCATTAGTTGCGTTGGTGATATTGTTTCTTGCATGTTGGGAAGTTCCATAGATTTCTTTTGAATTATTTTCCTTTTGACCTAGGTCTGGAAACCATGGGAATAAACTCAAAGCTGAGATGTGAACAACCACTTTTGACCACCTACATTCTCCACTAGGTAGAATGACCAAGTCGAGGGACCAAGTTGAAATTAAACACACAATATATGGATGGAAAGGGTCATTTGATTTGAGCAAAGCAGAAAATGTATCAGTGGTAAGGTTCAAGAAGTAGAGAGGGAGGAAGGCGGGACACAAAATAATGGTCAAGTTCAAACTATAATCAAGGTTGAAATTTCAACTAAATCAAAATACTCACGTAAGGGTTTTTACCAGAGAATGTAATCACAATTCAAATTTCAATTGAACAAAATTTGTATGAAAATACTCATAAAATTAGGGTTTGATTGACATTACCATTTTTTTTCTTGGTTTTCATTGTATCCTTTGACATGGGGCTCGAACAAAATAGTGCAATGCAACCTCTTCATCTCAAAGCATGGAGCAAGGATAGAACACAAAGCTTTGGGTAAAAAATTTGGTGCAAGGAGTCTAATCAGAGCTCAGGGAAAAATGTTTGGAGAAAGGAGTAGCCATGGTTCGAGTCTCTTTGGAGCTCAAGGAAACAAATTTGTCACTGGGGAAAAAAAATTGAAACAAGGAGAATTTATGTTTCGAGTCTCACTGGATCTCAGGGAAAAAAAATTGGAGCAAGGGTAAAAAATTTGGAGCTAGGAGTAGTCACAGTTTGAGTGTCATCAGAGCTCAGGGAAAAAAAATTGTAGCAAGGAAAAACATAGTTCGAGTCCTTAGAGCTCAGGAAAATGTTTGTTGAGTTGCAGTATTAGAGTTTAGTTGGAAACAAATGAATTATGAAAAATCAAATAGGTGTTTTAATATATATAATAGATAATATATTATTATATTATATACACAAATTAAGAGAAATAATATATACATATATTAATGAAAGGTAGGTTGCTTGTAACTTTAAATGGATGGGTGCATTGGAGCTTATCCCTAATCCATAACAACAATGGATGAGATGCCATTGATGTGAATTCTATGAAAGGTGAACTTATCACATGAAGTTGTAGGATATTATATAAATAGTGAAATCTAACAGTTTGTCCCACAGTTCATTGACCAAGATGTTGAGTATGATCACTTAAACCTAAAATTCACTTATATTTATTATGAAAGTTTTATCATGTATAACCTTATTATGATCCTCTTAACCTTCTACAATGAACTATAATGAATTCTTCTTCTTCACAATCTTATGAGGTACATAATGAATTATAATAAATTCAAGAATAACCATGAAACTTTCATTTAAAAAAGGGGCGTACACATAATATTCACTACGTATCATTTTCTAAGACTTTATGTGATTGAAATATTCACAGGAAATAAGATGAATATTGTGACAATGTAATAATTGTGGTTGCAATTATTGTAATGCATTGTGTGTTCCATATTGTGTGAGGCAACTGTCATGGGGTAATGACAACACCATCATCACCTTTTTTTGCATGAATTTAGAAAGTGGTATGCACATCATCATTCTTAGTAATAAAATGGAGAGGCCAAATTCTACTTTTCAAGTTCTTATGCCTCACCTTTAAATAGATCTCATAATAAAATTTACAACAACAATTATTACAACAAAAATGAAGATAAAATAATGGTGTGTGTGTGTGTGTGTGTGTATAATGCTTGCAACAAAAACAAAGATTAAATTATGTAGCATAATTTGATTTATACTACATAAATTTCTTTTCATTTTTGTTGTAAACATTGTTGATGTATTTTTAATACAAACACACAATGATTTCAGTTGATATTAATAAAACTAGTTTTGTGTATTAAACCACTCCATGTGGATACAAATTCAAAACTTTAAGATTATGGTGATATTTGTGCATGACATCCACATAAATTTCAAAAACTAGTGATGAATAGAATGTTCCAACAATGGAAACCTCTACTAAACAAGCAAACTCTTCCATAGTATATTAAAATTTTAAAGGCTCATCTTTAGACACGCAAGGCAAGTTTTCATAATAAATATTGACATGTACACCTACCTTTATGGAAAATCAATTGGATTTGTTCTATACACTAAAATATCATCTCTTTAAATGAATTTATTTCTATCAATCTTCACAAAATGACCATCTCTAAATAAGGGAGTCACATCTAAACATGATCCGTTATAAAAACTCTCACCTAGTGACTACGTTGGCCCCATTCAGTACAAGTCACATCGTGACGAGCTCAAGAAACTTCTACAACCATCTTGGATTCGATTCACTAAAACTTTTAGATAATTAATTAAGAGAATGAAAAAGAATGAAGTATAGAATCAATTGACAACACTTCCAAATTTGACAAAACTTTGCAAATACCTCTTTCTCCTTGTTCATGGTGAAGCACAATGGAAAAATTTGGGTGATCTCGCTTGATCGTCGAATTCTTTCTGTGCGTCATATTTGAGTCTTGAAACACCCCCATATTGTCAATGCATGCATCTACCATATCCATGTCAAATTTCAGTGCATACAAGAACAAACTGAAAAATTTTCAACGATGGGCCCATTCACAGGTCACACCGCGGTCAGCTCAAGAGACTTATGCGACCCTCTCCAAATCAATTCATTGAAACTTTCAAATAATAGAGAGAATGAAAAAAATAACGTATATAATTAACTAATAAACTATGTCATGTATTCACCGTAACAACAAGCTAGAGGTTGGTGCAAATAATGAGATTCTCTTGGTTTCAAGAATAATATATTTTTCTCTACTAAACAAGGCCAACCACATGAAGGTTTAAACTCATATGGACCCTCCCCCCCTCACATCACTCTCAATATTCCCAATAAAAAATTTATCTACTATAAACTATTTGAAAGAAACATAGTAAGAATCAAGCATATATAGAAATTACTAAAAAAATAAGAAATTAAGTTAAATGAAAGATAAAAAATTAGTTGAAAGCATATATACACATACCTTGTACATTTCGATATATCATTAATCTTCTTCTTTATCCAACTCAACATTTATGTCATCCGGTTCAAAAATGACATTAAAAACTCATCCATTTCATTGTCGTCATCAATATCATCATCATGATAGACATCATCTCCTACATTTGGTTCAAATTCTTCATGTTCTTCATTTGGAAGCACATCATCGATATCATCTTCATCGAGAATATTGTCTAGAACATCTCCTTAAAATTGTTCAACATCTTCGTGATCTGACACATCATCAATTAACTGTTCCTCTACATCATCATCCTATTCAACATTATCGTCTTCTTCCACTATATTATACTCTACCGACCTTCTGCTTGGATCATATCTAACAACATATGACCAAGCCACTCTACTTGGAACCTCTGAGTAAGATCCCTGTTTTCATTGGCTTAGAAGAATATAATGATCCAATCTCGGCTCAAATGACCTTGTATTAACAATAGTAAATCCATTATACTGCTGAATACCAATTCCATCGGGATCATGTTCATTCATTTGTAGCCTATACCTTTTCATGTCGAACATAATCAATTTGAAGGAATCAAATTCACACTCAAGTATGTCATTCAAATACCCATAGTATTGATTTCTGAAGGCTTGTGGACGTGTGTCACTTTTGGAGGCAACATTAGTGACTTGGAAGACTACAGTTCTATTGGAATAAGGAATTACTGAGAGGGAGGGGGTTGAATCAATAATCAATGTTTTTTTTCAATTCTTAACTCAATTATCTAGTTCCTTTCACTCTTGGAAGTTACTTATATGAGCATTATCAAAACAATATTTAAGCAACAATTTAAACCATCACATGAACACACAATCCATCAGTAGAACAAAATGCACGTATTGACACATGTATTATTACATGGAAACCAAAAGGGAGAAAACCCACCAATCTATTTGTTTTATGATATAATTTTAAGCTCCTACTTAATTAAATTATTTTTTTTGTGAGCACCAATTCACAGGATGCCCCCAACCCCCTTCAAAATAGCAAGCCACAACTTACCAAGATGCACCAACCTCTTATGAATGCATGCCACCACATTCTCTCGCCAAATATTCTAATTTTCATGCAACTTTCAAACAAAAAACAGAGGCCTACACAAATGCTTAGAAATATAAACCTGATCAGCTGCTCCACACAACACTTCTCCTTTTGCTCTATAGTTCTTCTTTGCACTACACTCTTTACTGCTCAACCAACTTTGGTCTTAGCCCTTAGATTCTTTGTATAATTGTTAATTCTCGTCACCAGTCACCCTTCAACTCACACACTCACGTTCAACACCTCACTCATAATTCTACTACAAACAACAACTATACATCCCCATTCAACAAAACAACAATCCTGGGTTTTGTTTCATTGCAACACAATGAATAATGTGGTATCTGTTGACATCCACACTACCTAAGGGTGTGCACCATCATGGCTACCCATGCTGCATTGGACAATTATGCCTATTTAATCTCATAACTACAACAAGGCTCTCTATTTTGTCATTCCATCAAATTTCTTGGCCACTACAACTTAATTAATATTTGAGAATGGGATTCGTTCACTCAACCACTGCAACTGCATTAAATCATAGAATGGAAACCTAATCATTTCTCCATGCTGGGAACTAATTCCTATTTCATAATGAGTGCTACATCAAGGCTCCCCATCCTTCTTAATTTCCCACAGAGATCAGATTGTAGTGAAGGCATTGCTCTCATTCTTTGTAATTCGAGATTCTACACTTAGCCATATTTAATTTAATTCTTTATTGCATGCAAGGTAGATCTAGGTGTCTTCTTTCTGTTTGAGACATGCTTCATTAATTCATTCTACACAATTGGGGTCCTTACCACCTTGATCCAAAGCTCTTGGCACTTTCCATTGGTTTTATTAACAAAGCTTGCATTCAAACAACTGTCAACTGGCTTAGTGCCTGTATAAGCTAGCTATGGAAAATATCCAATTTGGCATAACTTCTAAATATGGATGGATTCGTTTCTAAAGCTCCCAACTTGTTCATATCCACAATTGTTAAGCCCTTAGACCACAACTACCCCTTTTTAATTGCATTTGGATAGAAATCCCTTGGTTACAATAACACGTGAAAGCCACCACAAGAATAGGAATTGGGCATGCATTCCATCATTTGACAGAATTGCCAAATTCCAGTGAAAGTTTCCATCACCCTGCTCTGTTACCATTGCCAAACACTTTGTGTGCCTATTTATTTCCACCGAGGTGAGCCTTGCGGGCTTATGCATCCCATAGGGTCTGCTCGATGCATTTTTCATTGGCTCATTCTCTAACATAGCCACATCTTCTAGACACCTAGTCAACCCACTAGTTCCTTTGTGCACACTGATCAAACCTTTCGAGCCCAAACTTGTGGGATGACATCACTCATGCCATGTAGCTCCTTTGGAGTAGTGACACATGTCATCTATATTTGGCCCATTAGGCCACGCAAAAATGATGAATCTTCTTGCCATGTGTCCCTTTGTACCAACATCATGCTGACATCACGTTGGTCAATCCAATGTCGTCATGTGCCTACTTTGAGGAGAGAGAAAAGGGTCATGGGCCTAACGTTTCATAGCGAATTCCTTTGTTAATTTTTCAAAGGGGTCTCGACCATTTCTTTAATACTAACCACTCTCTATTGCTATGTTGATGCCAAATTACTTGGTGCTATCCTCTCGCCGGTTATCTTTGTGTGCTCAATAAACCCTCCGAGGTTTCCCAACGAGCCTGGCTGTCAAGTGGGACCTCCCACCTTTAAAGCCTTCGCCAATAAAAGAAAGGTCTTGATGCTTGCTCCACTGTTTCACGGGATTTCAATGTGATCCTACTACTTCCATCTTGGGCCTTCCTCCTGCAACCCTTTGTAATTTCACCGGGATGCACCCATTAGAGTCACTACTGTGGGCTTATGTGTTATGTGGGCTCCTCTAGTGACCAATCACAATGCTCCCACTACTGCTCTATTTTACCTCGTAAGCCCAACCCTCATTTAGTGGCTCCGCTATGCTTCCATTGCACTTTTCTACTCTGCCAAACTTGGATACACTCCTAGAGGGTCTGCTACCTCCTTAGCTCTACTAACTTTGGGTTGGGGCACTTAAGCTTTGATAGGAAATAACTCCTGATCGAGGAGGTCATTTTCAAAATTCCACATATCGTTGGAAATCTCTTTCTAAGCACTAACCAACTATGCCACTTCCATGACCCTTTAAACTAATCTTCTGAGGTATAATATCCCCTAAAGCTTGGGAGTCCCAACCCTCATAGCTATAAGAATTTATAACTTCTTTTCATATTTTGCTACTATGATGGTTATCTACCTAAGACTACAACAACAATGGGACTCCCTCTAAGACTAATGCTAGCTTGGATGACATCAATGCCAACACACAAGATTCCACCAGTCATTCAGACAATGCCAAGTGCGCAACAATCTCCCCTTTTGACATTGATGGCAACAAACCAAACTCCCCCTAAAACCAAGCACGGGTTTTTCAATCTTTGTACTTCCCCTAACATTAATAAACTTCTTCCCCTTTGATATCAATGACAAAGGATGCACCAAAAAAACCCCCTTAAATTTTGCATCCCACTCTTTAGTTGATCTAATAAGTTGAGTAAATTCCCATGCTCATTGTAATGGGGTCATTTGGATGGAGGAGACACACCTCCTATTTTTTTTCCAAGATATTCAAAGAGTTCTCGTGCTAGTGGCTTAGTAAAAATATATTCAATATGCTCACTAATGGGCACATACTCAAGCCAAACAACATTGGAAACAACATGTTCCTTTAGGAAATGGAACTCAATTGGAATATGATTGGTCTTGAATGAATAACAGTATTTTTAGAGATGCCGATAGAACTAGTATTGTCACACATAATTGGGATTGGATCAATCAACTCTACCTTGATGTAATTTAAGGTCTACTTCATCCATAGGATTTTTTAGCAGCAAGTGGAAACTGCAATATACTCTGCTTCAACTATTGATAATGAGTTGGTTTCTTGTATCTTGTTGACCCATGATACTAGAAAATCTCCCAAAAATAATGTCGCACTAGAGGTGCTCTTTCTATCATCAATACTACCTACCCAATTAGCATCAATGGAAGCTTTTAACTCAAAATCCTTACTCTTTGCGTACCACAACCCATAATTTGTTGTGCATTGTAAGTACTTGAAAATATTGTTTACAACATTGACATGGATCTCTCAGGGATATGCTTGAAATATAGCCACCAACCCTACTACTTGTATGATATCTGGTCTAGAGGCTATGAGTTAAATCAGGCTTCAAATCATTGATCTATAGGTTTTTTGGTTTACAAGAGATGTCTCATATTCTTTACATAACTTATAGCTAGTAACCATGTGAGTGATAAATGGCTTGCATTATTCCAATCCAAAATTATTCAGTGTTTCTCACAAGTACTTGGATTGGGAGATGAATATATCATTCTTTGATTGAGAAATTTACATCCCTAGGAAGAAAGATAGTTTTTCTATCATGGACATTTGGAATTCTTTCTGCACATAGTCTGCAAATTGATGTCCCAACTGATCCAAGTCACTGCCAAAGATTACATCATCTACATAAACCACCACAATCAATAAGTGATCATATTTAGACTTATATATAGATTGTGTGTCTGCACTACCTCTCTTAAAACCTTGTTGCTAAAGGTATTTATCCAATTTTACATGCCAGGCTGTAGGGGCTTGTTTGAGTCCATACAAGGCATTTTTAAGTTTGCAGATGAAATATTCATTTTATGAGAGAATGAACCCTTATGGATAATTGATGTATACTTCTTCTTCCAAATCTCCATTGAGAAAATTGGACTTCACATCCATCTGATATACCTTGATGGTTTTGTGAATGAAAAACACAAGAAAAATTCTAATAACTTCTAATCTTGCTACTGGTGCAAAGGTTTCCTCAAAACAATATCGCCTGTATTTGGGCATACCCTTTGCAAACTAATCGAGCCTTGTTCCTAATTACTTGACCTTTCTCATTTAGCTTATTTTTGATGACCCATTTGGTGCCTATGCCATTTTTCTCTTTGGGTATTGGAACAAGCTCCCAAGTGTCATTCTTCTCAATTTGATCCAATTCTTCATTCATTTTCATCACCTAGGACTTATCTTCACTTCTTGAATGAGATTCTTAGGCTCAATTTGAGGCAACAGAGGAAGGTTCTCGCAACTCGAACTACCAAGGAATCTCCACCTAGTTTGAACACCAAGTTTTTTATCACCAATGATTTGAATCTCAGGGTATTGTTTCTGTACATAGCTTGAAGTAGTTTTGGGCCTTTGCACTGTATTCATTTCTTCATCTTATGCCTTTGTTTCTTCTTGGTCTGAGACTCTAAAGGATGGATTTTCTTCTTCATATGAATTTATATTTTCTTTGGATAACTCAGATTGTGGAAGTATTTCATCCACTACAATGTCAATGTAGTCTTATACAATTTTTGTTCTCTTGTTGAAGAATTTATAACTTTTACTTTTGACTGACTATCCCAGGAATACACCTTCATCAGCTTGAGGATCACACTTTCTAAGGTTTTTATCATTTCTTTTAATGAAGCATTTTATCCCAAACACCTTGTAGTGTTTCACTGATGTGGGTCTCCCCTTCCATAGCTCATAAGGGGTCTTATCACTGTTAGGCCTGAGATGTGTTATGTTTGATAGATACATTGTTTCTTGTGTTGCTTCTCCCCATAAGGTGTGAGGTACATCTACGTCAGCCATCATAGCTCTAGCCATCTCTTGAATTATTCGGTTCTTCCTATATATTACTCCATTTTGTTGTGGAGTTATGGCTACTGAATATTTCCTCATTATGCCATGCTCTTCACAATACTCTTCAAATGTTTTCGATGTGAATTCTCTACCTCTATCTGACCTTAGGAATTTTATCTTTAGATCTTTCTCATTCTCGACTTGAGATTTGAGTATCTTGAAATTATTCATAGCTTCTGGTTTCTCTTTTAAGAGCATTATCCACGTAGCTCTGATACAATCACCAGTAAATAAAATGAAGTATATTTCTCCTCTTGGGCTCTCAGTCTTGGTTAGACCAAAAATATTGGTTTGAATCAATTCCAAAAGCTTAGATGATGAGAACTCCTTTGTCTTGAATTGAGTCCTTGTCTGCTTACCAAATTGGTAAGACTTGCAGGTTGAGTCATCAAGCCTCAACAATATTGGTAGTCCTCTTACTTCTCCCATCTTGCTAATTTTTGCCAGAATATCGAAGTTCATATGACCAAGTATCCTATGCCACAACTTGGTTTTATTTGTCTTACTCAGGTAGAATCTTACTCTGGAGTCATCAAACACTACATTGTTGTGAGTCCTGATTGACTTTCCCACTAGATTTCCATTTTATTCCTTTCAGATCTCACAATATTTGGATCGAAAGGTCACATTATAGCCATTATCACACATCTAAATCACACTAAGTAAATTTTCTTTGAGACCTTCTACATACAACAAATTTTTGCTCTTTAGTCTTTCCATCAAGACTGACTATGCCCTTACCTTTAATTCTTGCTAGAAAATTATTATCAAAAGTGACATTGTTCCCTCTGTCCTTTTCTATAAAATACAGGAATATACTCTTATCCCTAGTCATGTGCTTAGAACACCCACATATATACATACCATCTATTTTCTTGGTCATGCAAAGATAACACTAGTCTACACTCCATTGTTCTTCCAGTCTTGTGTTTCCAACTCTTCTTGTCTTTTGGAAAGGTTGGATACCAAATATTCTAGGATTTATAATCAGACTCAAAATAAATTTTGCACTCACTAGAATTGTGCCCAAAATTGTTACATTTGAAGCATTCAACATCATCCATTAGGGGAGAGAAAGGATTTCTATTCCCGGGAGGAGAGTTTTGAGATCTAAAATTCTGATACTTTTTGTGTATGAAATTTTCATCTCTTTCAACTTTGATTCTTCTACAATTAAATTTATGTCCAAATATATGGAATTCACAGCAATGACCATAAAAAAACTTTGGGTACCTAAAATTTAAGAGATTACTTGATTGCGTCGGTTGCAGGTACCTTTTTCATCTTATTGTTTGGTTCATTTCCCTCTGGTGTGATTCCTTTGAGACATTAAAATTCTAGTTCCATTGTTTGGTGCCTCTCTTGATTTCTTCTGTTTATATTCATTGATTCTTCCTTGAAGCATCTTCACATAGCTATGAGGTTCTTCAAATCCCGTGGATCTGCAAAATCCCATGATTTGGAATATCCAAGGCCAATCTTGTTTTCTGGAGATCTTTGTCTGCTCAGAATTTGATCTAACTCTCTTGTCCCTTATGCAAACTTTTTATCCAAACCCTTCTTGGTCTCTAATATCTCAATATATATTCTCAAAGGGATAATTTCTATCTCCATACTCTAACAATTTTCCTCCCATTCATGAATCAAATCATTAAGAAATTCTTCCTTTCATTTTTCTTCTTATAACTTTACTTTCTAGGACATAATCTCTTCTTTACATGTTTATGAGATAATCTCCTCTTTTTCTTGATCAGATCATAGTTTAAGAGTATATTCTCTTCTTCTAGCTTCATACATGTTTTTAGTTTTCTTATAATCGAAGAGCTAAGTTGTATTTACTTCTAATGGCTTCTTCAATTTTTTCTTTTTGATAAATTGATTCCTCATTTGCTGGGTTATATGTACCTTCTTCAACTCGCAACAATTGTTCTTTTAGTTTCTTTTTATTTCTTCTAGCCTTATTTAACTCATCAAGAGCACTAATGAGCTCCCCTTCAAGGTCCACTACTCCTTCATCTTCTTCTTCATAATCTGTAACATTTTGTTTCTTTGAGTCAGATTCAAGTGCCATAAGTAGACATTCATTTGACTCACCCTCTGAAGAAACCTCTTTATCATATTCTGGTGTCGAGCTATCCTATTTAGAGTAGAGTCCCTTCTTCTTGAATAATTTCTTCTTTTGATGTTTCTAAGCTTCGTCTTTGGACTGTTGAACTTTTTCCTTTTCTTTGTCAGGACACTTGGATGCAAAATGTCCAAATCTTTGACAATCAAATCATTTGAAGGGAAACTTCCCTTTATACTTCCTTGAACCACGATTCAATTTTCTAGCAAAGTGAGCCAACTCTTGATCAGATTCATATCTGGAACACTATTGATGATATTTGTTCTCCTTAGACTTCTTGGACACCTTGAACGATGCCTTCTTTAGTTCAATCTTCTCTTTTCCTACTCTCATCTCATAAGTTGTGAGAGTACCAAGTAGCTGATCCATTGTGAGACTTTTTAAATCAGACATTTCTTTAATGGTTGATATTTTGGCATTAAATATCATAGGAAGAGATCTTAAGACCCGCTAAACAATTATATCTTCTTTGATAGCTTCACCAAGACTCAAGTCCTCTAATCATATTGGTTACTTCATCAACTCTGAGGAAATACTTTACTATGCTTTCCTCTTCACTCATTCTTAAGCTCTCAAACCTCATTCTGAAGGTTTGAAGTTTGGCTTGCTTGACTTTCTCATCTCCTTCATGACTCTGATTGAGCTTGACCCATACTTCCTTAGTAGACTTACAATGCATAACCTTTACAAGTTCAGATTGACTAAGGCTAAAGAGAATGACATTCTTGGCTTTAGCATTATTTCCATACACCTTTTTACCATCTACATCTGTGGGAGGGACATCAGGGACAACATAATCTACCAACACAAAACTCCAAACATATACCCCTAGGGACATGAGATAAGATTCCATTCTAACTTTCCAAAAGGAATAGTTTGTCCCATCAAAGACTGGTATCCTACTAGAGTAAGCATCCCAACTCTCTTATCTAAACATTATTCCTTATAAATCTACCTTCTAGTGGTTAAACTATTCATGAAGGAACTTGGCTCTAATACCAACTATTGGAATAAAGAATTACTTTGTGGGGGGGGGGGGGGTGTGAATCAGTATTTAGTGGGATTTTTCAATTCTTAACTCAATTATCAAGTTCCTTTCACTCTTGGAAGTTACTTATATGGAAACCATCACATGAATACATAATCCATCAGTAGAGCAACATGCACATATTGACACAAATATTGTTATGTGGAAATCCAAAGGGAGAAAACCACCAATCTGTTTGTTTTATGATGCAATTTTAAGCTCCTACTTAATTTCATGAGTTTGTTTGTGAGCACCAACTCATAGGAGGCCCCCAACCCCAAGATATAAAGCCATAACTTTCTAAGAGGCACCAACCTCTTATGAATGCAGGTCACCACCTGCTCTCACTAACTTTTCTACTTTTCATGCAATTTTCAAACTGAAAATAGAGGCCTATACAAATGCTCAGAAATATAAACCTGATCAATTTCTACACACAACATTTTCCCTTCTCCTCTACAGTTCTTCTTGCACTGCACTCTTTACTTCTCAACCAACTCTGGTCTTGGCCCTCAGCTGCTCTGTATAACTATTAACTCTTGGCACCAATCACGTTTCATCTCCCGCACTCACATTCAACACCTCACTCACCTCATGGTCCTTAATACCTTGATCCAGAGCTCTCATCGCTTTCCATTGACTTTATTAGCAAAGCCTACATTAAAACAGTTTCTGACTCACTCAACGCCTACATAAGCCAGCTATGGAAAATAACCAATTTTTCATAACTGCCAAATATGGATGGAATCATCTCCAAAGTTGCCAACTTGTTCATATCCACAAGTGCTAAGCCCTTAGACCACAACTCCCAAATTTTAATTGCATATGGACATAACTCCCTCGGTCAAAAGAACATGTGAAAGCCACTGCAAGACCAATACTTGGGGATGCATTCCATCATTTGATGGAATTATCAAATGCCTGTGAAATTTTTTGTCACCCGGCTTTGTTACCCTGTTCAAACACTTCATGTGTCTATTTATTTCCATCGAGGTGAGCCTTGCAAGCTTACGAGTCCCATGGGGTCCGCCCGACACATTTTCCATTTTCCCGTGCTCTGACACGATCACGTCTACCTAATGCCCAGTCAGCCTGTTGGTTCCTCTGTGCACATCGTTAAAACCTTCCAGGCCCAAACCTGCGAGATGATGTCACTCATGCCTTGTGGCTCCTCCGAAGTGGTGACACATGTCATCCATATTTGGCCCATTAGGCTACCAAAAATATCGAATACACTTGCCACGTGTCCCTTTGTACCGATGTCATGCTAACGTTACCTTGACCAATCTAATGATGCCACATGCCTACTTCAAGGAGAGAGAAAAGGGCCCCAGGCCTAACATTTCACAAGAATTCCTTTGTTAAATTTTCAAAGGGGTCCCAACCATTTCTTTAATATTGCCTGCTCTCTATCACTATATTGCTGTCACGTTTCCCAGTGCTATGCTACCGACTATTCTCTTTGTGTGCTCAATAAAGTCTGGAATGACCCCTAATAATAATAATAATAAATAAAATAATATAATATAATATTTAAATATAATTAAATAAATAATAAACAATAAAGAAAAATAACAATAGTAAATAATAAAGAAAAAATAATAATAGTAAATAAATAATAAATAATAAAAAAAGATAATAATAGTAAATAAATAATGAATAATGAATAGAATATAATAATAATAATAATAAATAAAAAAAATAGTAAATAATAAACTGGGCTTTTAAATAAATATATATAAAAGTAAACTATAAAAATAGTAAGAACAAGTAAAGTTGACAAAAAGTTAAAAGAAATAAAATAAAAAAGAGTTAAATTAAGAGAAATATTAAATTAAGTAAAATTTCAAATAAATAAATAAATAAAAGTTGGTATGTTGACACATGGAATGTGTGCATGTAGATTCATTTTCATTTTTGAAACCGTTTGGTCTATTTAATGGATGATGAGGAGGATGAGATTCATTCATTGATTCTCTTGGAAGAAATGTATTGTGAGACAAATGATTCCCTAGCAGTAGTACATTGATTTAGGGCTTAGGGATGGCCAGCTGTAGAAATATTATGTGCAGCTAAACCTACAGTTGGGTGGAGATTCGTCCACAAAACTTTGTTGCCATTAGCGAGATTCAAATAACATTAAACTCTGAAATCACAAGTAAGGAATATCATCGCTACAGGTAAGTTGTCTCTACTCATATTTTTCGAAATTCTATGCTAATTAGTTGAATAGTTGTGTAGTGATTATAAATTACATAATTGAGCTAATTAGCTATACATTTATTTTGTGGGTTGTTACATATGGTATTAGAGCACGATTTCCATCCTTAAAGCCTATGAACCCATAGGCAACCATGTATATGTTAACTTTATTGATATTAAAATAAAAAGATTAATTATAATAAAATCTCTATAGTAAATATCACTACTATTTTCTGATTATTTGAATTTTCAAATCCATTATTTTTTTTTTTTTATATAATTTATATAAAACTTTAAGTTGGGTTGTGAATCTCCTTGCAAAATCGATTTAATTTTTTAATTTTATATTAGTGCATTATTTTGTGGTGATAATCTACCCCGATGTGTTTTTCTCAATAAGGACTTGTAAAATTAAATAATACAACAGGTTAGATTTAAGTAGCATAGATTTTTAAATTAGAATATATTTAAATAAAGAAAAATGCCATTCACACGAGTTTAACTATTTATATAGTTATACCTCTAATCAAGCTTGTTATATTATGTAAAGCATATCAATATGATTTACCATTCAACACTCATAAATAGAAATATCATTCAAAAATAAAAAATGTGCTAATTCTAACAGTTCATGATAAAAAATAAATAATAATAATAATAAAAGTTCAAAGACTATGATACAGAAAGAAGAGAGCACTGGAAAGATTTCCGTTAGAGAAATTTGTCTTAATATTTCCAGTGTCGAGGAGAAGCCGGAGCCGTTAAAATTTGATGAGTGGATTCGAGAAATTAAGGTCCATTATGAAAGAAACATTAGATATGAATAATTTATCACGAGGATGATGGCAAAATAATTTTTACACTGCGGTAATATTTTTCATACATACTTACTAAATTTTTTCGTATTTTTGAAACTTCTAGAAATCTTGTGCCATTTTTGCTAGGAAATTTAGAGAATATACTATCTAAAATGGTGGAGAATATATTTTATTATTTAAAAATGCTTGAAGTTAGCATGTGCCAAGGGTTTATAATGGGTTGGTCTATTAATATGTTAATCCATATTCTTCAATAGTTTTGCCCTTTTCCTATGAGAGCCCCTAATTTTCAATTTATCGCTGACGATTTGATAAATATTTTGATTAAATGAGGATTTCTTTCTCATTTAGTTTTCCTTGTATCTTGTGGAAATAGCTCTAAGAGATGCAATGCACAATTTCGAGTTACTATGAAGGAAAATCACCAGACCTGGAACAACCTCCCTTAAGACAGGAGGAGGCAAGAGGATTACATTCTACGTTTCGTTTTAGAAGCCTGTTCCAGTTGCGGTTGGTTTGCAGTGTAAGGACGTGAAATGATGTGGAGTTTTTCTAGACCATCTTAGGGTTTGTCATTTAATTACATTCCATCATTCCTTTTGGTATGAGAGTCGCCATGATCCAGCAAAATCAGGTTATGAATACTAGGTTATTGAAGTTTAGAACCAGAAGAAATGTCCTCAGCAACGCAGGTGGGATCTCTCCTCACGACATCTTATCTCTTACTTGCAATGAGCCATTTTTGGAATTCTTCCATAAAATCCATCCACCCATTCCTTTCAGTGGTCTCTGCACACAATAGGGATTCTCTCTAGACAAATTAACCAGAGAAGGCATTGAAGTATCGTGTTTTGACCGTGAAGGTGAGAAGCATTTAGGTGAGATACGGGAAAGCAATGGAAAGGGTCTGAGGTCTGAGAATATTGGGACGAAAAATGCATTCAAACATGAAAATGGGACAAGAAATTTTAGAACCTGTGGAGGCAAATGATTTAGGACAAGTGAAAATTTCCTCATTTTCCAAAGCTAGGAAGTGGGTTTGGGTCAATGTCAAACAATATCAGGGCATTTTAAAGTGAAGACTAGCCCATCTAAAATGGGAGAAGGCAAGGAAAAACGGTCTCAAAGGGAAAGTACTTGGGCCTTTCACAATAAGCACTCAAACAAGTCCTCTCTACAAGCATGTGGAAACAAGAAGTCCAAAGGAAAAGTCATTGATGATTCTGCCTTCTATAGTCCCACATCCACACCTCTCATTTGGTCATCTGATCTTTATGTGAAGGAATTGTTAAATGCAAAACAAAGGTTGGAGGTTTTAGAAGCTAAAGAGTAGGGAAGAGATCATAAAATTCATATAATAACAACTAAGAACAAGGCTTTAGTAGAAAGCAATAAAGTTTTGAAAGAGCAAGTGGTATTGCTATAAGAATCTCTCCTGATAGGGAAGAAAGAATGGCAACATATGAAGGCGGATGTACAAAACATAAAGAAATTTGTAGTGGAAAGTACAAAGGTGTTGAATGCGAAATCATCCCAGGATAAAGGGAAAACGATTGCCCAAATATACAACCATGAAGAGAAAGAAAGAGAAGAAAGGAAATGATATTCCACCAAAGTTTCCAAAACTTGGGCTCAAGTTATTAGCAATTTTGTTAATAAGGAAGGAGAAACAAACATTCAGGTTGATAACATGTAAGGTAGGAAAGGCAAGGAAAGACAAAATAAAGAAGCAAACATAATTATTAAAGGGGTGAAAGAATAAGGGAAAAATGAATTTAATCTTGGCCTTGCAAGAGACTTCTTGAAAGACAAGTTGCTATGGAAAGGAAAAATATGCCAAGCATGGAGGGTGGGTAAGTTTAACGGTGAGAGAGCCAGACCCATAGAAGTCATCATGCCTAGCTTGCATGCCAAAGATATCATTCTAAGCAAGAAGCATCTCTTGAGGGGTTCTTGCTTTTTTCTAGAAGAAGATTTAACTGTAAGACAACATGAGGAAAGGAGGGAGGAAATGCTAAAGGTTAGGGAAGGAAAAGATAAAGGCAGGAGGGCATGGATTTATACAGGTAAAGATGTGATAGCACGATTTGGATCTCCTTCCAAAACAGAGTAGCGAGATGGTAATAAAGAAGAGGCAACAAACTCTTCAACAGGAAATCAAAAAGCAAGGTCAGTATAGGAAAGCAGGGACAAAGACTCAAATGTGAGTCTTTCATGTCAAAATAAATAGCAATCAAGTCATACCCAAGTTTCCTTAAGATTAGCTTGTTGGAACTGCATAGGTTACCCATGGAGATGAGGACCTGGGTTAGGGCCTATTGTGGAAGATAGAAACATAGTTTTCATCATAGAAACACATGGGCATGAAGGGTGCAAGACACCTCTGTTTGAAGGATACTGAAAGATGGAAGTGTGGAACAAGGCAACAGGGAATGACAAAGGGAATGGGGGTATCATGGTTTTAGTGAGAGAGAAATAAGGTCATCTCATTTAGTTAGAAAAAGAAGACTCCAATAAACAATTCATTTGGTTTAAAATATTAGAAAATGGAAACCACATCAGAATTGCAACATGTTATTTTGCGTCGCAAGTTTCAAAAATCTACAAAGGTAGAGGGCTTGAACACAAAGATCCCTTTGCAACCTTTAAAGAAGATATTGCAACATACTCTCAACTAGGTGAAGTCCTTATAGTGGGTGATTTCAATGCTAGGACTGCAAGTGAGCAAGCTAGCATTATTTAAATAAGACTATGACCCTATTTGGCTTACAAAAGAGAGTAATCAACAGTGGGAAATAATTTCAGAGGACAGGGGTTGCAATCTCTTTGGTGAACAATTCCGTACTCTATGTGTGGCCTTTGATTTAGTCATTTGTAATGGCTTGAATAGATGGGCAAAGTCTAGTAATTTCACTTGCAATACTTACAATGGAGCAAGTGTAGTAGATTATGTAATTTTCTCGCATGGTTTGTGTGAGAAAATGGAGGAAGTTTTGATTGGAAATCAGATTTGGGATTTAAAATTAGATCACAAGACAATTTATTTAAGTTTCTCTTGGACTGGAAATAAACAATTAGAGTAAAAATTTAGCATGTCCAAAAAAACCTCCCAAAGGGAAGAATTCTTTTGACTCCAGAAAATTGTAATACCTTCAAAATGATGCTAGAAAGGCTCTTCAAGAGGGAGAAAATCACAATTCACGACCTTCGTAGTCATGAATTACCACATTTAATTCAATGCGCACTTGTAGAGTGAAAAAGAGAAAAAAATAAGACGTCTGAAACAAATTGCTTTCCAGTTAATGCTTGGTTTGACGAGGAATGAAAAAAACAAAGGAGAATGTGGAAAGAGTCAAACACAGATAACATAAAACTCAAAATTTACAAGCAATTATTAAGCAAGAAAAAGGTCGATTTCATGGTTTCAAGGAGGGAAGAACTAATCTTCCTTGGGAAAAATAATCCCAAATTATTTTGGAAGGAGATCCAACCAAGAAAGATACAAACTGGAAATAGTATTACAACTTCTGAATGGTTTGACTATGCAAGACAACTCTATGAGCAGGATCCCAAAGTTGACCCTCCCCCTTGGTCAACACTGATATTGAGATCTTCATGGTGCAAGAGGTAGAGATGGGTATGAAGAAGTTTGCTGTTGGAAAAGAAAAAACTTAGCTGAACTCCAAGAAGAATATTTAAATTGGGGTTCAAAGATTCTTGCATATCACATTACAAAAATTTTCAACAACATCATACAATAAGGGCTCCCCACAGATTGGAAAACTTGTTTGGCAATACCTCTTTTCAAGAGCAGTTCCGTCAATAGTCCATCCAATTATAGGACCATAATGATAAATCCTTTGTTTGCAAAGCTATTTGGAAGCATGCTAGAAAATAAAATTAGAAAGTGGGCAAAAGAAAGAGATAAGCATGCTAAAGGGCAAGCAGGTTTTAGAACTAAAAATTCTAGAGTTGATCATTCTATAACTTTAAGGCACATCATTGAAAAATTTTGGGAGAAAAAAGAAGAAGTCTTTTGTTGCTTTGTTGATTTCAGAAAAGAATTTGACACGGTTCCTAGGGATAAGATTTGGCACAAAATGGTGGAACTTGGGGTTCCTAAACATTTGAGAGCAGTTGTGCATATGATGTATGAAGAGGTGAAAGTCAAAATTAGAACTTCAACATGCATTTCTGAAAGTTTTAGAAGTGATATCGAGGTCAAGAAAGGTTGCTCATTGTCTACTACCCTTTTTGGTTTATATATCGACAAGCTTGAGGGGTGGTTAAATTAGCAAGGGGGTGATGGTGTCTATTTGGGAAAGTTTGTTATAAGGATCTTTTGTATGCAAATAACCTTATTTTGATTGCTAAATCAACTCTTGGTTTGCAAGAGAACTTACTATCCCTTGAGCATTTTTGTAGGAGTGTGGGGATGCAAGTCAATATCAGCAAAACGGAAGTAGTGGTTTTCTCTAAAAAAAGAAAACATAACCAACATAAGTTCTACTTTGAAGGCAACATTTTGGAAGAAGTTGCGGATTACAAATACCTTGGAATTGACTTCAACAAAAATCTAAGTTGGGATGGTTGTAGAAAGAAAAGAACTTTGGGGGGTTGGAAATAATTTTATGCCTTTCAAAATAGGTTAGAGAGGTAGAGTTATGAGACTGGAAAACCACTCAAACTTTTTTTGGGCTTCTAGTGATTCTGGTGATTCTCTATAGTTGTGAACTATGGGCTAGCAATACATCCGACATGTAGTGGAAACAAATTGAGAAAATTCATAAGTGTTTGATTACAAACAAATTCAAGATTAAAAGTGCAGTTCCTTATGATATCTTGTTAAGTGAACAAGGGATTCTCCTACTGAAGCAATTGCTATGGTGCAAGTCATAAGGTATTTAAGAAAAATGAGAAAATGGAAGAGGGTAGATGGCCTAAGGTTGTCTTTAATGACACATTGTGCATCAGAAAAAAAACTTGGATGAAGCAAAATAACAAATGGTTTAGTAAATGGAGTATTTGTTTGAACATGTGTCCCATAAACAATAAAGAGATAAAATCTTTTGTTATGGATAAGTTCCACAAGCATACTTGGGATAAGGAATTAGGAAGAAAGAAAAAGTGCTATATTGAAGTGTTTAATCCCACTCATAGTCATCAACCAAAAGCATACATAGAGGTCAATATCTCTTGGAGAGCCAAAATTCTTATTGCTTAGTTAATGACTAATTCTCATAAACTCTGTTGTGAAACAGGGTGCTGGAAAAGGCTAAAAGAAGTGTGGGAGGAAAGAGTATGCATTTTTTTTCTTCTGAAAAAGTGGAAACAGAAAAGCATTACATTTTAGAATGTGAGGCCTTCAAAGACAACATGGAAAAATATGCAGATATGCTGGCAGCTAGCTCTTGGGATAATCTATTTAGGGAGGGGTTTGTTCGAGAAACTGTGAGCATTTCTTGTGAGGCTTCACAAAAAAAGAGCCGAATACATCAAGCAAATGAAGAAGAAATCTGTCCCATAAACTATCTTTAGCCTCGTAAACCTTAAAATAATTTCTTTTTCTTTCTTTCTTTCATCGACATAGTGATAACCACAATTTAGTCCACCTTGAATATGAATATAATGCCTTGTAAGATGATGGAAACTCTTCATAATGGTTCAAATTTGAACAAAGTATTTCCATTTCAGCTGAACTTGAGCATTTTCTTAATGGGATCGAGAAATCCCAAAAATGGCTTTGATTTTCACTTTGAAAAGGAAAAATGATCTTGTATTAACTTACTCTAAACATGCAAAGTAGGAATATATTAATGGATAAAGAGGAGTTAATATAATTTATTTAGTTTTGACGTGGATACTTGGTGGAATTTAGTTTTAAATTTTGTCTACAGGTTAATACACAGAATAAGTCCACCAAACAATTCTTGACTAATGGGATTTTAGTTTGGAGCGGAATTAAAATTTGAAATAGTTTAATTCAATAAAATAAAATAAAAATAACTTGAGCCATTATTAATTGAATGGGGTTAAACGACTTTGAACATAATGAAATGAATAGTAGTGCTAAGTCATTAATTACAAGCAATCAGATTCTAATACACTATCGTTAATTGCATAGTGGCTTTGAAGTAAATATTATAAGGACGGAGAATATTTAATAAATTTGAATAATTTTTTTTATAAATAAAATAGGAAAGAGAGATTTTAGAGATACATGCGTTAAATATATTTTTGATATGGAAAAT